>OY720034.1:2517477-3072477 GCA_963082485.1 Eudonia mercurella | reverse complement strand
ACAAAGTTTCTGAAGAAATAAGTTTTTAGATATCATTATTTTACGTATTGTTTATGCAGTTTCTGGGTCATCATCATCATCAGCTCATTTATGTCCCCACTGCTGGGGCACGAGCCTTCCCTATGGATGGATAGGGAGAACGGGCCATGAACCACCACGCGGGCCCAGTGGTAAGTTTCTGGGTATTTGTTTCAAATTTCAAGACAACCACGATCTTGTGAAAGGATCAAGCTAACCTACACTAGTCCTTTTAATGTATAAGACCTATTCAGCGCCTAGCACCAGTGACTTAAAAACACGTAAATTTTGAAATTCCGCGCTGCACTCCCTTAAGTAAAAAAAATATATCATATTAAATGTTCAAATAATTTTTAACGCAAAGTTTGTTGCGAACAAATTACAAAAACACAAGTGTTGAAAAAATTTCCACAAGCAGGATTTGGTGGAAGAGCACCTGACCCGGTATGTCGGAAGGGTGCAGGTTCAAATCCTGCTCCTGGAAGTTTTTGTGTTTTTGTAAATTATATCTTATTATTCTATTCTATCTCATTGGAACAAGTCTCACAAACTGCACAAAGTACAAGAACATTTACAACAAACTTTCTAGTTAGTTCCTTAACAAGTTTCCATGAAAACGTTATGAGTGCATTCAATACTAACTGGCTAAATAATAGTGCTTACCCAATATTAATCAGGGAATCCTGTGCGGCACTTCAAAACATTGCATTGCTCTCTACTCAGGCAGTGCAGAAGAGCGACTTTTTCATTATATATTTTTTCATACAACGGGAAAACGCTTGGCTTTCATCTCACCTATGACATAGTAGAATGAAACAAGTAGGCCATCTTCATACATACGCACCGAGCGCAGCTTGTATGTGAGCGCAGCCGAGCCAACCCGTCCGTACGCATAGTCGCACGCACACACTGACAAAGTTTATTGCTAATAATGCTGCGCCAGTCGCGACTGAGCCACGTAATGCCGCGCGCGCCTGCTTGTTTCGTCGCTGCGCCCGCCGCGCCGCTGCCGCTCGTAGGTTATATATAATTTGTGAAACGTAAGTCAACGATGGCTACAAAAAAACTCAGGAGATATTGCAGTGTTTACGGATGTCTAAATAGCAGCTTGTCAAATCCAGAATTGTCCTTCTTTACCTTACCTACCGAACAAGAACGGTGAGTACCTCCTGCCTAACCTAATTACATTATTTTGTGTTAGTTATTTACTAGGTACCGAAAGAGTTAAGTTCTGCTTCAGATTTCGTGGATTAGAGAGGTAAATACATACATGTACCTAAGGATTTGTAAGTTTAATTTATTAGATTACACGGCACACCCTACCGTGAAAACAAGGGACTAATTAGGTACTTTGGACTTTGTACCGCTCTTATGTTGTGGGCATAAGTACTAATATCGAACTGCAAGTGTTTACCGTGATGTGCTGTTGACCGTACCTACTTACCTATTGTAAGTTGTTGTGTTGTACAGTTGATAAACAACGTTTAGGTAGATCGGGGGTTCTCTGGAATCCATGAATTCATATTTCTAAGTATGTTCTTATTTTATATGTAGATACCTACCTCATTCTAATTAAAAGCGACAGCCCTACAAGTTTAGGTGATTATCGCTCGCTCGGGGGCCGAGTCGGCCTACTTGTTTCATTTTACTATGCCTATGACCTGATATTAAATGACAATAAGGCTGAAAGTTAAAGCGCATTTTATCTACTACCGCTGCGCTCGACCACGAGCACTGCGCGGATTTCTAGTTCATTGCGTTCTTTATATCACTTTTGACAATTACTGCCGTATATAACGTGCAATGAACTAAGTTCCGCTCGTCGCATTGCAAGATGCTCGTGCTCGTACCTGAGGCCTGACAGTACGATCACAACAATGTCAAATAGAATCCAACCCCACTGTGAAAGAAACCCTGGACCTGTGTATGTGACCGATGGTCTACTCCACTAGACTAAAGTGGTTTATAATTTTAGTAACACATAACATTGTTATTAGCATTGATGTGTTCCAAAAGTTACTGACAAGATTACCAGTTCCTAATAAATTGAATTTGAGGAGCTTGGGTGAAGTACGCTACCATCTTCGGTCTACTCGCCGCTTATATGTGCGCGCTATGTAATAGAAGAAAAAAAATTAAAACTATTTCTTCTCAATAGTGATCAGTGGAACTTCTTGGCGGAAAAGTGAAGAGTCATATCTGCGGTTTTGTTTTATTTTCTAAAATTTGTGTTACCTAAGTCGAATTTTAATGTGAAATAATGGTTACCGTTAAGTGTTCGTGAGTGTGCATGAGTGTTGGCAAATCAAAAAAAACAGTGCAGCGTCACTTTTCAAAATCTCTCAAGAAGTCCGCCCGAGGACTTAGTAAAGCCCCACATCTTTACTGAGATACGTGAGGGGTTGGGGAGTAGGTATATCATTTCTCACTTCACATTTCTATTATCATTCATATCAGGAACGAAATGTTGTTTATAATGTATTACGTGTAAGAAAAATTACTTTTGACACTGGCTAAATGTGCTAATCGCACGAAGCCACCAACTAAAGAAAAAAAAAGTGATCAGTGAGAAAGTCGCTCGTGGGCCGAGCCCTAACTGACGCAATATCCATTACTGTAAAACTTCATGTCCAATCTCGGGGTACGTTTGTTGATAAAACAGCTACAATTGTACGGATTACAAATTTTAACACTTTGTCTTTATGGTGGATGCGATTTAGAGCTGGTGTTTAGCGAGAACGGCTGATTAAGGCCCGATTTTTCAATCCTCAGTTAAGTTTTATTTTTATAATGACAGATTATCTTCAGAAAATATGTCAAAATGACAATGTTAATCGCTGGATAAAACTTAAAAACTAGAAAAATCGGGTCTTAATAAGCGAATCGGGCGAATAAGCAAGTTCTAGCGGAAGATAGAAGAGATTACTCCCTGAGCTGTTTTCACCTGAGCTCCTTCTGAGAATACTCGTAGTATATAAAAAAATAATTTAATATTGTTTATTGTTTATTTCGACCTTTCACCAAGAGATGGCGCTGTGTTTTGTTATTTATAAATAATGGTTTTACAGTTTACAGATCTACTTATACTAGTGGTCGCCCAGTGGTAAAAATTCGACAGTATTTTACAAAATGTATTAGTTTTATATAATGTAATATCTTAAACACATTTCTTTCATCAATTTTTTGGATTATTTTCATGGTTTGACATTTTGTTTTCGTTCTACGTAAGTACCTATACGTATGAGTCAGCGTGTTCCATATATATGTAAAACAGCAACATACCTATATACGTCTATTAGAAATTCCACGAGCGTTATGTATCGGCCCTAGTATTTTTATTGAACATTCCTTTCGAGTCTATTGACTGCCCTAAGCCTGTGTCACGTATTGCCCTTAGAAGTCCTTAAAGACAATTTATTATATTATCTATCCGCTTCATAATCATTCCCAAGTCACCTTGAACTAGAAACTAGAGAAAAAATAGTTTTATATTTTTTTAATATTTTGAAATATTTGAGGTGCAAAATAGCACAGCAGCTTGCGATGGGTGACCATATCTTATTAATATTTCCCCCATGCTTTGAAAGGCACGTTAAGCCGTTGGTCCGAAAGAACCGTCAAGCGTCTACAAAATTTTATAAACTTTAGACTATCACGTTTCATTTGAATGTTTTGAACTTTATTTTAATAGTATTACAGGAAGGAACTACCAGTACAGACGCCGGTACCAGAAGCCTCCGTCACTCGCTTGTGCCGCGCGTTATATCTACCGCCGCCAGCGCGGGCGCCGGCTAGCGCACGTTCGATCCTGCAATACTAGTATCAGAGGGGCGCCGCTCGCCGCCGCGCCGCCGCTCGCCTTCTTGAGTGCACGGCAGTTGCGTTATGCTAAATAAAAATGTCGAAATCACGGAATTCTTAGAAAATTTTGATAATTAAATCGGCTGGGAAGTACAATTTACGAAATGTTAAAACTGATTGATTTTCCTCCACTTTGCTCTTGTTTTCAATTTGAATATTTATTAAAACTAGTGGTCGCCCAGTGGTCGAAATTCGACCGTAATTTTATTAAGGCTGCACGGATTGTATCCTAAGCAATGAAAAATTAAAAAAGATAGAATGTGAGTTTGGATTGACATTGACAGATGTCGGCCGCATTAAAGACAAAGAATACGTGTGTGTCAAATACATATACGTGTGTGTCAAATACATGGTAGTGTGTGTAATGTTGTTTTTGTTGATTTAATGTATTTTTTATGCATAATTAAAACAAATAACATTCGGATAACCTTCTCTATATAAACCATAAGTGTGCGAAATTTCATACTCCTCCCTCCGCGCAGTTTTCGTAAAAACGGGTACAAAGTTTTTGCTTCACGTATTAATATATAGATTATTTATAAGATTCAGATTATTTTCAACCATTAAGTTTAATAATAGAAAATTCCGAGAAGGAAAAAAAGCTATTCTTCATTATGTAAAACTGAAACATATTTAAAATAATAAAAAAATAAAATAAATTTATAAACAACAATCATTTACATTTAAAACAAATTTAAGTTTGTTGTTAAAATTAGGTATAATAAGGTGTGGTAACATTGCACCGACAAACGCGTTATAAAATATCATCATTTGATTACAAAACAAATATTGGTTTTATTATTTCTTGTCTTTCATTTATTTCATCATCTTTAAACAACCCTAGCGTGTTCACTCGATGACGCAGCTATACGAAGACTGCGCGGTGGAGAAAGTGTCTTCAACTCTCGACACGCGTAGATAAGGTATATTTCTGCTTGCAGCTAACGCCAGCTATTATTATTACAATTTTGTAGGCTAATAGCGTAGGTATTTTCGCTTTTGTATGGCAGTACTGCATCTGTTACTACTTAATCTGTGCCGGTAGTCTGATACTACCCTGTATTTCCTTAATAGACTTTGAACTCTATATTTAGGGAAATATGGTTGAACATTTATTGAACTTTGACAGATTTGGAAAGGTTGATGTGTGATAGGCGTCTGTCTGTACTTATAGCACGGGTTTTCCCAGTTTAAGTACTAGCTGTACGTATTAATTTCAAATATCGCACTACCAATAAAATACTGTTGTAAGTAACTATACTCATATATGAGATTAAACTGCAAACAAGACTTCAGAGAACAGCTTGTCTGGCAATCACTGGTGCATTTAGAACCACTCCAACGGCAGCGCTGGAGGTCCTCACTGACCTTTCACCCCCGCAAATTGTAAGAAGCAGAGGCAAAGAAAGCGTTAGGTACATAGATTAAAGGTGGCCGGGCTGTGGGACGCATCCAAACCTCTGACTAGACACACAAAATGGGATCCAATTGACATTCCTGACAGGATCATGGAAATGGGTCGCAATAAAATATCCCCTATATTCATGTTCGAAAAGAAATTTAAGGTTTATGTTTCAACCAGGGACGAATGGAAATGCGGCCACCGTCTCCGGAGAAAGACAGCCTAATCTGGTATACCGATGGATCAAAAATGAACTCGGGCACAGGAGCAGGCGTCTTTAATAACGACTTCAAGCATAGTCAAAGTATGGGAAAATTTGCCACTGTTTACCAAGCAGAAACTTTCGCAATTCTCTTCAAATATAGAATGAGCTATATAAAAGCGCAATATATTAATTCTGAGTGACAGCCAAGCTGCGCTCAAGTCACTCATATCGCGCCGGACCGCCTCTGGCCTCTGGCCGGCTTTGAGCCGTGCTGCCTCGCTCCTGTCTACCGACCACAGAGTAAATACAGCCGACTGTGTCAAACCGTTGCAAACCTTTTTAATTTTACATGTTCGATGATTCAAATATTCATCCAGACTAAAGAGGCTTACATACAAATGCAATAAACTAACTTTTACTACCAATCCGCGCTGGGCCCGCGTGGTGGTTTATAGCCCGTTCTCTCTATCTATTCATAGGGAAGGCTCGTGCCCCTGCAGTGGGAACATCAAATGAGCTGATGATGATGATGATGATGAACTTTTACTATGAGCTGCATATAACCTCCTTACAGTACCTTACCACCTTTAGTATGTCGAAGTCGAAACGTCGGGTATAGTAAGCCTCCGATTCCTATTCTAAGCAGTTTACCTTAAAGTCCGTTAAATATTTAAACAAAATAATTATAGAATCAGTCCAGCATAATAAACGTAACATAGGTAAGCGAACGTGAATAAATTAAAGTGTTTGCGTACAATTCAATGTCCGGTGAAAGTGTGAGTGCGATTGGAAATCAGACAGCAAAAGTAGTTTATTCGTCCGGTAATTCGTTTTCCATTTGCAGTAATTATTTAATTTGCTGAAGTGCTTTTAATATATATGAATTAAGTACAGACGGCAGCACATCAACTTATCCAAAACTGTAAAATTTCTTCAATAAATATTCAGCCATATTAAATTTACATTAAGTTCAAAATCATTTGAGGAAATTGAAAAAAGACAAAGTGTTAAAAAAATTCCACGAGCGGGATTCGGACCCGCACCCCATGACATGCCGGATAGGTGCACTACCAACTATGCTATTTTGGCTCAATCCAACTCGCCGAAATTAATCAACACTATCTATATTCATATTTTTTCAAATATTGAAAGATCAGTTAAGAATTAGGCAAGCTATATTTATGATTATTTACATATAAGATGTTGATGACGTAATTGTCGACATTGAATAGGGCTCTTTGGCTTACAGAGTAAGAGTAGATAGTGTTAATTAACTTCGGCGAGTTGTATTGAGCCACGATAGCATAGTTGGTAGTGCACCTGACCCGGCATGTCATGGGGTGCAGGTTAGAATCCCGATCGTGGAATTTTTTCAACACTTTGTCTTTTTTCAATTTTTAATTTGTTCGCAACAATATTTGCGTAAAATTATATGTAAATAATCATTTGAGGAAATTTAACAGTTTGTGGTATATTGATATACTGGCTTGTGTACAAACTTTTTTAGTAAACTGAATTGGTTGAATTTATAATCGCATTGTAGGTAATTGTAATGTTTGTTAAATAAACTTATAAATAAACTAGCTGACCCAGCGCACTTCGTACCGCATTTTTTTAAATATAGCCTATGTTACTCGGCGTTAATGTAGCATTCTAATAGTGAAACTTTTTTTTTAATCGGTTCAGTAGTTTATGAGTTTATTCGTTGCAAACATACAAACATACAAAATACAAAGCTTTCCTCTTTATAATATTAGTATAGATATAAACACAGCAGACAGCAGTCGAATAGTATAATAGCTCTCGGCTCGTTATAAGTAGGTACTGGGTTCAATTTCCAAGAGTGTTATTTTTTAAATTATTTTACAATGAGCTTTTTAGCACAATCGTAAAAGTCAAGTCTATCCAGAAAACTAATACGCTTGTTTTAGGTATGTTCACGTCAGTCCAACGGAGCTATGGAGATTGAAATATGATTGCTTTTGCCCGAGCAACTATTCGTGAATGAAGGCGAGTGTGGAGACTCCTAGACGATGCAGCACCTGCTCAACTGTTCCTTAGACTATGGATACTTCTTGCCCTATGGATGATTACATTTTGGGTTAAGCAATTTTCGCAAAGGGCTGGTCATCGAATGGGTGACCAAAGATTTGTCATCTCGAGCTCGTCCGTGCTTCGGAAAGCACGTAAAGTCGTTGGTCCCGGCTGCATTAGCAGTTGTTAACAACAACCAACCCGCACTGGGCCCGCGTGGTGGTTTATAGAATAAAATAGAATAGATTTAGTTATTTCAGGCAACAAAACAGTGTACAAGATGGTAAAATACAAAGAAGCCCATATAATAGATTATTTACAGACTGACCTTACAGACTAAAATACATACAAATAATATATACAAATTAAAAACTATGCTACACGTAAAGACAGCGACGTGTGACACAGCGTGGTGTCCGGTAGCTGGCCTTGGAACCGCCGGAACATGACACCTTTCGGCCAATAGCCCTCTTTCATGAAGGTCGATAGATGATCGGTCGGTACTCTCACCACAAATGAATTAAAATTCACATTGTGGCGGGACTCCAACCGCTTGACCCTCTGAGTGGCGTTGGACTTCACTCGCATGTACTCTACGAGCACTTCCGCCTTCGTAGAGTAATTAAGTCGGGACACGTACAGAGCGTCGTCGGTATCGCTGGACGCAGCAGGTGTCTCGGCGCAGTGCGACACAACACAACAGGTCGCGACAGGCTGGCTTCTTCTTGTTCTTCTCCACCTTGATGAAGCCCTCCTCATCGCAACGGTCGTGCCGTGGTACCAGAAGCTAACCTCCGAGGACAGGGTCACGGCGATTCTTCTTTTCTCCTGTAATTGATCGCCGCTCAGGTTGCGTAGCGGCGGTAGTGGCGGAAGGAGGTAATCCACTTTGAGCACCCGCCTAAATAGCACCTGGCTTAGTCCACATTCAGCACCTATTGATATTAATGACAGGTACTATTAGTGGATTCAAAAAGCACGCCGAGGGGTCGATGTGTTTGGTGACGTCTCCGCCGGAGAAAAGATGAAGACCTATCCGTCCAGCTACCGACGCTTCAATTGTCTGTGTGTACTTAGTTTTCTGCGCATGATATACTTACATTGCAAGCGAATACCACACTTACAAGTTGGCAATAAGGTTGTCTTGAAGCTAAGCCTGTACTGGTGTTGTACGAAATCCACGTTGAAAAGTAAATCAGCTGGATGACTGCATTATTTATACTACGCCCTGCTCCAATTTCCCTTTTAGAATGTTATCTGGCATACGGGAGTGCGGTCCGGCCTCCATGAACTTTTGTTTAAGAAAACATGGATGGGTGCTCCCTAGAATAGTCACAGTCAGAGCCAGATTAAGCCGTGTATAGGCCCCTAAGCACTGCATGTTTTGGGCAAAAAAAATATGTCATTTATGAATGTGTATTATTTATTTATTTATTTTATTTTGCTTTATTTAGAAAACATACAGTGATAATTAACTGTTAACATATACTAAATTGACACAATGCACTATTTACATGTATATAACTAAAAAAAACAATTCCAAATCATTGGCACAAACAAATAAACAACAGTGAACAAATAGGATTAAAATATATATATATAAATATATTATCATATCATATATTTAAATAGTCAGACTATTCATATATATATATATATATTGTATAATTGATCATTGGCTAAGAAGTCATGACACGTCATTCCATGTTAACAATTTTCAAAAAGCAAGCGCGTACGTGCGAAGCACAGCCGTACACGGCGGTTCCCTGATACTAGTAAGAAGTTATATTAAATATAAAAATCGCAACGTAAACCTTTCAGTGGAGCGTAACATTGAGCTATCGTGTGTGGAGCTCAATAGTTTTGTAATAGTGTGTGTATACCGACCCCCATCGGTCAATTTGTATTTTCGAATCAGTAATGGAGGACGTACTTAGAAAATTTAAATTAAAAAATAAATTTGTTTTATTATGTGGAGATTTTAATATAAATATTCTAGAAATTACCTCAATGAGTGTTCGTCTTGTTGCGTCATTTAAATGCTTTAATCTAATAAATCTATTTCGTGAACCTACTAGAATAACTTCACATTCGGTCACTTGTCTTGATAATGTTTTTACAGACTATGACCCTGTTTCTAAGTCAGTTTTTGATAATCTTAAGTCTGACCATTGTGGCACAGATTAGGTAATAGTTATTGTGGTTTAAAGGTGACCTATGATTTTGATATTAGGTATGAGCCAAAAGTAGTAAATTGTAAGCCAGAAACAAAGAAACGAATGGAGTGTTTCAAAAATAATGTAGTTTGTAAAATTGATGCGTTACCCTTTGTACATGATGATCCAGATGTACTATATAGTAATCTTTTTGATTTAATAAAAACAGAATACAACCAAGTTTTTACTACTAGAACAATAACAATTTCTCAAAAACTTAAGTTCTGTGATTGGGCCACGGCAGGTATTTATATCAGTAGAAATAGACTGTATGAGTTATATAATTTAAGACAATATAACCATATACTCAGTTTTACAGAATATGTAAAACCATATTCTAAAATGTTTAAGGAAGTTTGCATATTAGCAAAATCAAATTTCAATAAGGAAAAACTCTAACAATAAAATTAAAGCCACTTGGGATATTATAAACCATGAAACAGGTAAATTTAAACCACGGGACAATACTTTCACTCTGAAAGTAAATATTGTTTTGTCAACGTCACACAAACGTCATTTTGAATTTGAGAAAAAGAGACAAAACAATGATTAACAAAATTTTGCTTAAATAGTTTTTATGAATAAGGGATTTGTACTAGTTCGTTCAGTAAAATATATAAGGCTATGACCAGATTTTAAAGGTATTTAAACCTTAAAATACAATTGTTTTAAGTTTAAGTTTAATGAGCACAAGCAGGATTAACGGTAAATTTAGATTTAAGAGTTAAACTCTTAGCCGCCCTTAATCTAGTTTAGTTAAATTATGCTCCCACTAAATCCAAGACCTTATTAACTATTACTTAATCTGTGCCTTAATATTTAGAAGCATCCTCAAATTTTCTTATCTCGATATTCTCGAACGCCTCGAAGAATCTAGATAAATGAGGAGTACTAGATATCGAGTGTCGTCAGCTAGTACTTACACTGAAGTCCTACTTCATCCTTCCAGATATACCTATTTAAAAATGTGCGTAAAATATTAAATGCCTTTAACACATACAATCGAATGTCTCATCCAGTACAACTTACACATCGGTTTTCCTAATACGTACAAATCTTCGGTGTCATTTCTATTGAACGTAGCCATTTGTTCATGCAAATAACATTTTGTTATCTGCAGCAGAGAAAAAGAAACGCCTTTGTAAATTAAACATTTACATTTTGAAGCAGGCTGCCGGCGTGTAGAGAGCCGTCATAAGGGAAATTATGTACGAGTATTAGGTGATATAAGCAAACTTGTGAATCACATCAATCTTGTTAGTACTAAGTTAGCAGAGCATGTAGGTTACGTTCTGGGTTCAATACCCGGTTCGGTAAAGTGTGTTTCAAAATGATTGATGCATATTCCATGTTTTTGATAACCAACCTGCATTTGTTAAGCATACCAATCAATTGTATCGATGCCTTGATTACAATTGAGCAGCTTTTACCCCGTTTTTGAAAATATATGGGCAAAACTTTACATAAACGGTCCACATCAAGCTGACTGATTTGTTTTTGGTAGGGTTTTTCTTCTTCTTTTAGTGCTTTGAGTCTTCTGTAAAGTTCTTTGTTAGTTTGATTTATTGTAATGTTTGTTATGATAATAATGGTGTAAATGAATAATGTAAAAGAGATGTTTAATTAGATAATTAAGGTCATCTTGGTAAGTATCGCCGTAACAACAATGTTAATAACATTGCAGTTTTCCGACAAAAAAAATTACAATGATTTAACGCAATGCTACTTGAAGGGTTTTGACTATAGAAAAACCTTTTAAGTCGCTTTGCATTGTTTCGCATTACTCTGCATTGCGTCACATTACGTTGCGTTGCGTCGTACGTTGCATTGCGTCGCATTATGTTGCTTTGCGTCGCATAACGTTGCATTGCGTCGCATTACTCTGCATTGCGTCGCATAATCTTTGCGTACATTACATTGCTAACTGTTCAAATACTTTTGATGTCCGAATAAAGTAACAGACACATTTATTTGTTTTGCCTTGTTACAAGTCATTATTTCTGTATTTCATTGTCGGCGTAACGTATCAATAAATTGTCCATATAGCAACATTAATTTTCATACCACGACGTCATATTTGGTCGATCGTATGATAACATAACAAACGTATATTACTTATCGTCTAATAATTAATCGTGGCCCGTACCGATTCTCGTGAGATTGATTACATACGAATATAGCAAACATCACAGTAGTATTGTTTATACCGATTCATACAAAACAAATATTTGAAGTACGCCCGAATGGTCCACTATTATTTATTTGTCGGCTCCCAGATCGGCCATGATTTATTTTTACTGCCACCCTTCGGCCCTTTGATCCGGGTCTAATGTGTACATTCCGTCTTGGTGCGACCCCGCATATTTTTCTTCAGTGAACACAGACTTTTAAAGGGAACATTATTGTTTTACATATGTAACAGTGTGTTCTTTAAGTAACACAACATGTGTCATGTGTTTATTTCAAAGAAAATATAAGAAGAAGAAAATACCCTGTCATTTCTGGCCAACCAAATTTAAAGAAATATTTTTTTTGCGATTTCTTTTGCTTTCGTCATTACAGTGCTATATTATATTATATTATATTATATTATATTATATTATATTATATTCTGCTATCGTACTAATACTAGCTGTGCCCGCGTTAATTAGAAAATAAAAAACTATTTTATTTTACCGTTTTTGCAACATTTTTCATTGCTGCTCCACTCCTGTTAGTCATAGCGTGATGTAATATAGTCTATAGCCTTCCTCAATAAATGGACTATTCAACACTAAAATAATTTTTCAATTCGAATCAGTAGTTCCTGAGAATTAGCGCGTTCAACCAAAAAACAAACAAACTCTTCAGCTTTATAATATTAAAGTATAGATATAGATTTTAATTACAAGCGGCTCACCCCGGCTTCGCACGGGTGTTCTTTTATTCTTAAACATTTTGAGATATAAAATAATAATATATATATATTTTTATATAGCCTATGTTACTCAGCGCTAATGTAGCATTCTAATGGTGAAATAATTTTTTAAATTGGTCCAACAGTTTTTGAGTTTATTCGTTGCAAACATACATACAAAAATACAAACCTCTTTTTAATTTTAGTACAGATGAGGAACTCTGGAACCGGAACACTGACATTTAAGAAATAATGTCATCATCATCATCATCAGTTCACGATCCTTCCCTATGGATGGATAGGGAGAACGGACCATAAACCACCACGCGGGCTCACTTAGGATTGGTGGTAGTTAACGACTGCTAATGCAGCCGGGACCAACGGCTTTACGTGCCTTCCGAAGCACGGAGAAGCTATAGATGATAAATGTTTGGTCACCCATCCGGTGACCGGCCTTTGCGAAATTTGCTTGACCTCAGCACTCGCAGACCGGGCGCGTTAACCATCGCGATCGACCTCATCTTATAGAGCGTTTCGTTTTTAGAAATGATGTATCAATTATGAAAGAAACAACGCTTGCTAAAAAGCATGACATTGTTACATTGGTTCAATTAGAAGATGTTTTTACAAATTACGAATAATGTAATCATAAGTTCTTCTGTTTATGAGTAACTAGCTGTGCCCTGCGGTTTCACCCGCGTTAATTAGCGACTGTTCCACTCCTATTAGTCATAGCGTGATGTAATATAGCCTATAGCCTTCCTCAATAAATGTACTATTCAACACAAAAAGAATTTTTCAATTCGAACCAGTAGTTCCTGAGATTAGCGCGTTCAAACAAACAAACAAACAAACAAACTCTTCAGCTTTATAATATTAGTATAGATATGATGTGGAATGAAACGCAACATTTTTCATGAGAACATCTTTATTTACTTAACAAAATTTAATAAAACTGAAGTTTTCATAACTACTCTACGAAGTGAGATTTAATCGATGATGTTTATTTTGACCTGTTCAAGGAGTTTTGACTTGCATCGATTGATCTTCTTGTATTTGGGATTTGCTTTAACTGATCTTCGAATACTACTTCTCGTCATGACTCGGTCAAAGATTTCTTCACTGGTGTCTTCACTCCCGTCATCAGAGAAATGATTATTCATACTATCGTTTAACTTTTTTGGCCTAACAACAATGGGTTCCATTGCTCTATCTGAGAAAACAGCATCTTCCAATGCTCTATCGTCGTCACTTACAGCTCTTTCGTTACTAAATTGTCTTGTAAACACCCTCTTCATTGGGTTAGGGACTTCCAAATTGTTCTTTTTCTCATCTTTCTTTTTAGTTGCTTCACGGTTACTGGGTTTGTATTTCATTGGAGAAAAGTCTACTCTTCTTAAAAAGCTCATAGGGTCAGCAAATCTCCTGCTGCACTTCCTTGTAGCTTTAATTTCAACTTTAACTTCCTCCATTTTAGGAACGCTTTCATCATTTTCCATTGCAACACCTGAATCAGAATTCGAATCAACGATAATATCGGGAATAATAAAATCTTGAGCTTTTAACTTTTTACTCAATTCTTCAATGGTTTCCATTTGCTTCTGAATAATTTCATCTTTTTCGGCTAACTGTTCTTTGACGGTATCTGCCCTTACAGCTAAACTGATTTCATACTTTTGAAGTTCTCCTGACAAGAATGCTAACTCTTTCTTCCTATTATCTTCTAACTTTTTTATAATTATCGCTTGTTTTGCATATGACTCTTTTAATTTATTTAACTCCTCCTTGTGTGTTGTTTTTAGAAACTTAATAATGTTAATGGCTTCTTGTAATGTTTTCGGTTGCATCATATCGTCTTTACTAATTGGTGCTGACATTTTGCTTATTTAATTGATCTGAAACAAAAGAAATGCGAATTAAAAACACATTCAGAATTGCTCAACTGTCGGTCGCAAACTCTAATCGATCCCATTTATTATTAGTTAGTTACGGTTAAGTTAGTTAGTCTTGTTGACTAATTACGTTTCACCGCAACATAATTAATAGGTTATGTAATTTGAAAAGTATTTTATTTAAATGAAATTAGGATTGTACACAAAATGTTATCGTGAAATATGCAAAATCACTTTAAAATCATAAGTTATTTGGGATATTCCTTTTTAAATATTGGAATAACTTGTAATGATATTTTCCACGTTTTGGAATGTGACGAGATTGGCCTTCAAATCTATTCATTATATATTAAATGGTAATTTAAAAAAAAAACACGAAATATAGTAATAAGTAAATAAGAGTGCTATTCAACTCCCAAAACAGTTTCTTCTGACAACCAGTGCCATGCCCTGGCCGTGTGGTTTTAAACTGAGAGCAGTCGTTTTGTCATATCAGTTTTAGTTATTATATAAGTGTCAAATCGACGTTTCTTAATATTTTCTTGTAGCCATTTCTCGGCCTACTAAGTTGACATTTATTGTCATGGCAAAACGTTTAATACAGCTAGATTGTTGACATTAGTTGCATCGAGTGTTATTGTTAACGTTATAGAATTAACACGTGCATAGAGCTATACAGTGCGGGCATAACTTGACTGTGTTTATGCGACGAGTCTGCACCGGCCACAAAAGTATAATAACATAGTCTTATTGTTCAATCGACACAAATGACCTTCTGCAAAGCAAAACAGGCTTTATATAATATACCCACGGCAAAGTATGCGCTACCATCTCATAGTGGTAACATGGGGTGACTAGTTTATTAGTTTGTTGAAAAGATGCGTTTTTTGAATTAGTGATGACCATAATTTTTACACTGTGTTAATATTAAGATATGTTTTGAGATAAATAAACAGTTTTATTTTATATTATCATTGGTATTATTAATTACAAGTCTCACTCGTTTGCGACGTCTCCGGTAACTATTATGAATATAATATGTAACTATATTGAATTTATATGTGTGATGTATTGTACCAAATTTTTTTTTTTCCTATTTCTATTAAATTTTGTTAATATTTATTTATTTATATACACAAAAAAAACATTAAGTACTTTACTTAACTTGAAAGAAAAAACAGAAAAATAATTAGAAAATTAAAAACTAAAGACCTATAAATAAAAGGTGTCCCCCAACAATAAGTAAGCATAAAAAAAAAATATCTAATAATATTTTTTTAACTTTTTATTTTTAAGTGTTAATTGCTACACTTAAGCTAAATTAAATATTTAAATAAAAATACATTAAAAAAATTAGCAATTAATCAGCTTGAGTGTAGCAATTAACACTTAAAAATAAAAAGTTAAAAATTTACTATTATAGCGTTGTGTTATCAGTTTGTAGTATTCATCTGCAAAGATGAATCTGCATGTCCATCGGTTGCAATCACCTTTGGATAGATGGCACTAATATCGCTCTAAAGCATTTTAAAAATTAAAAAGCAGTGACAAAATTCAGCGCTTACGTCAGCCTTCCCGGTAGCGGTCAGTGCAGCCGCCCGGATTGCGGAAGACCCAGGTTCGATTACTGGCTGGGTCGGGTGGGCGTTTAATTGTTTCACTGTATTTTTATATAAATATCTAATAATATATCATAAATATTTTGACATTTAAATATCTCGAAGACTGAAAAGTAACTACGATTAAATAGACAACAACTTCACTAACAATATTGCCATTTTCAATTTCAAGAACACTGAAATATTATCTATCAAGGATCGTACCCCACTGTCTCAATTCTGCTGCTGCTATTTTAGAACGAATACAATCATTGGTCTTGGTTTTGAAAGTTGAACTTTGAAGTCAATGTCAGAATCAGGCCTGATCTGGGCCACTGAGACGCAGTTATGAAAGTTTTAAAATAGCAGTTCTTACACTACCTATGATATCAATTCAACCCAATCGTAATTAAAGTCACCGGTGACTATTTAAATACTGAAAATTCTTGAGTTGTAAATCATATTGTAAACATAATAAATGTTTTAAATAGACAAATTGTATTTCGATAATTTTATATTAATTAATAGTGAATTTATTATATTGTTTTCTAAATCGAACATTGAAATAAAACAACTATTACGTATCTAAACGTTTTTATTTTATACATTAGTTTTAATTAATGTTTTAAATTTGTTAATAAAAACTACTGTATAAAATAAACGCGAGTAGATCCGTTAAAGTTGTTTAATTTCAGTGTGTTTATTGTATATTTTAATTTAAAGACCAAGTCTGAAAATGATTCTGCTTTTAAAAAACGTTCCCAATCGAAGTGACCTTATATTTTATCTTTGGTTTTTGGAAAAAACAACTGAATCATCAATCAGGCCATCACGGTAACACAGTTGTTGTGCACATTTCAAAGTGGGAGAATCTATAGATAATTTGTTTTTAAAGGTCATCAGTTTCGTATAGCTGCGTTATTTGATAATAATGTATTCTGAAACTGTCTGAACACAATAGGGCAGAGTTCTCATTGTTATCTCAGGCTCACGCTGATGATGATAACGCTGTTTGGAGAATGAAGCTGAGATCTTGACCGTTATTCGAAAACTTCAAATCAACAAACGTTAGACCATCGTAATGGGTAATGTACGGGAGGACGTTTGTCTAGTTTAAACGAATTTAAGTGATATCTTGAGCACCTTCGTGTTTAAACGACAGTTGGAACAGTTGCTATCGTTTTAATATTAGGTCTTTACCTATGAAATTGACGTTTTTTTCTCACTTATTAATAGGTGTATTACTTCTAAAACTCAATACCGGTTGTTAATATTATTATACACCTTTAATTTGTTATGTTGTTTGACTATGTTACTTAAACTTCAGTAATAACAATGATTATTCATTTTGTGTCTTTATGGCCCATTTTTTTTTTAAATTTACTTCTTTTTAGGGTTCCATAGTCACAAGGAACTCTTATACTTTCGCCATGTCCGTCTATCTGTCAGTCTACCTGTCTGTTTTTTCTTGTCTACCCCCTAGTGTGGGGAGTCGTTGGATAGCGATTTCAAAAATATTGCGGGTTTGTAGAAACAGTTTTTTGATTGAGGCATCCGTTTGTGAACTATTAAGCTTTAAAGTGCAAAATTTTGTTAGAGTCAAGTGTGTCCCCCCCTGGCCAGCCGAATGGTTGTTTTTGGACACGTGAAAAAATTCACAGTAGTTGTATATATGACGAAGTTAAAAGGAAAACTATAACAGCTAAGTAGGCTTTACAAGTTTACGAGTAACAGTCTTCATACAAAACGTCAATTTCATGGGTATAGACCTATTATTAAGGCGAAGGGTAAGGCACACTAGCGCGGCTAATGGATTTATTTTGATAACTGCTAAACTGGATTTTTTTTCAAACATTGCGGACCTTCCCACACTTGGCAAACATTTATTATTTAATAATTGTGCACTACTTTTAGGTTTGTTTTTGTACTCATTCGCTAACACTAAAAGTGGCCATTGTTTGTGAATATAAATGCGATAGCCCGTTTTGTGAATAAACTACGCAACAAAAATTAGTGCACAATTAATTAATAAATACTATGGATACTTTCATGTTATCGGAAGGTACACAATGTTTAAAAAGATCCGGTTCGTTAGTAATTGTCAAATTATCAATTGGTGGCGCTAGTGTGCCCTACACTTCGCCTTAATGCACTAGTAGGCGCGCCACAGCTTAATACAATTATAGGATTTTTTTAATAGTCTTATTTGGAACGACGATCTTCGCAAGGTGACTGGCAGGAGCTGGATAAGAGTAGCCGCGGATCGTGCTCAGTGGCGTGCACTTGGAGAGGTGATGGAACTATCTTATTTTATTCAACATGTTTCAACACGTTTGTTACTATAAAACTTGGTCATTATCATGCTACACGTTAATCCACAGCTCTCAAAGCAGTGCCTTTGTATAAAACGCAATAAGGAAATACATGTGGGTTTTAATAAATCTACAAAATCCTTCTTTATAAACTACGCAGTCGGTTAAATAACAGAAACACCACGTTATACATTTCAGTTCACGTAATAAAAAAAATCTAATATATGAAACGAGTAGATATATCCAAAAATAATAATAATTAATAGCTCAATAATTGTGAGACTGTTACTTATTTAACTTAAATAAGCTAAGTTTTAGAATGCAGATATTTTTATTTTTAGTTCAGCCTATGAACGGCCCACTGCTGGGCACAGGCCTTCCTAAACTAACATTATCTGTTCTTAGATACATTGCCTTGCCTAATGTGATAGACAAATGCAGGCTGTACTTATCCCATCTATAGACTCTAATGTTTGTTTTTATAACTATTATAATTTCTATGTATTTTTGTAATGGGTCTTTATTTAATATCTAGCATATAACCGTGTTGGCCGAATAAGCTATAAGTTTATACTATATTAATAAATAAAGACATAAATTAGTATATGGGGAGATTAGGCCATAACCCACTACGATGGCCCAGTTGATGGAACAACTGCCAACTTAGGACAACCGTATCTTCATAAGCACGTAGGAGTTCGAAATAATTTTTATGAGAAGAAATAGAGTATATCTGATTTCAAAGGAGGTAAATAAAGAGTACGGACTTACATACAAAAAAGAGTATTATTTGTTTTATATTTTTAAAAAGGTATTTTTTGTACATTTTGCAGCACATAACAATTGATCATGGTTTTTAAAAGAATTGCATGAGTCCAAACATTCTAACTCTAAATTTGCATAGATCAAGAGCTCTTTTGGACTTTTTTTGGTTCTGATAATGGGTTTGCATAATATTACATGACTGGCACTAGTATAGTAAACATTGTGTAAAAAAGAGTATTTTAGCATATTCTATTAGTGTTATAGATTATAGAGTACGCCTACATGATAAAGAGTACAATACTCTATTTTAGAGTACGGTTGGCAACTAATCCCATCCCATCCAAAGGGAAGACCCGTGCCCAGCAGTAGGAACATAAAACGAGGTGGTGATGATGATGTTAATAATGATCTCTAGACCAGAAAGTTGCCAAAATTGGTTAAGTAGCAAGAGCTTGAAAACCTTAACTGTTCCTTCTGGTGTTAACATCAATTTGCGCAATATAAGGTCACATTTTATCAACTGCAAATATCTTGAGGATAAATTCAACAACATATATAAACTAATTTTATGAAAAAACCTTAAATTTTTATATGCTAGTTTTCAAGAAAAACGCCAAAAGACATTTCGATTAAAAAAAAATAAAGCACTTTCGGTAAATTCAATTCAAAGGAGCCGAAACAGAGAGGCCGCAATGCCTTCACCGCTTACATGTGCCCCTAGTTTCATTCAAAAAAACCGACAGAGAGGCCGCTCTTAAAAATATTATAATTTTTGTGTCAGGAAAAGTAAAAAAAAAAACTAGCATGAAATTTTTTTAAATGCTAGGGCCTTATTTCTCTGATATAATAAGATGTTTTGTCAAAATATTTGTAGTTGATAAAAAGTGACCTTATATATTAGAAACAAATAAGACGATAAACAAGTATTACCTTGTCCCAAAGATCTCAATCAATCACTACACCACACTTCAATCACACACTGTTCATACAATTCGTTTCAGTACGCTTCACAAGACGGTGCCTTACTCCATCGACGCTCCAACACTGACTAAATGTTAAACCAAAAGTAATAACAAAGACAAGTGCCAGCAAAGACAGGTATTAATAATTATACTAATCACCTAGATTTCATAATGCAGGTACAAACATCCCTGTTATACGATATTAAACCTTATGGTAAGGGATTAGGTGCTTTGACCAGGGATGGCAGATGTTGGCATTAGCAGAACAATGGATTACTACCTGACTCAATTTTATGTTACATTGCTAAGTATTGAAAATAAAAGATCGTTCTAGAATTTATGAGAATGTTAGATTTAAAAAAAATTGTTACAACGTGTTCATACTCGTTCTTGTGTAAACACGCTTGCAGTAGTTACATAATTTTCCGTTTTTGAAATGAAACTCTTTTGGCGGATTTACTCGCGTTTATTAACTGGGGGTGAGGAGCTCGATGGCGCAGTGGTTAACGCGCCAGGTCTGCAAGTGCTAAGGTTAAGCAACTTTCGCAAAGGCCGGTCGTCGGATGGGTGACCAAAAAATTATCATCTCGAGCTTCTCCGTGCTTCGGAAGGCACGTTAAGGCGTTGGTCCCGGCTGCATTAGCAGTCGTTAACAACCACCAATCCGCACTGGGCCCGCGTGGTGGTTCATGGCCCGTTCTCCCTATCCATCCATAGGGAAGGCTCGTGCCCCTGCAGTGGGGACATAAAATGAGATGATAATGATTAACGGGGTACCTAATGCGAGATTCATTCGCCATTCGATCACGTTAACGAATACGAGAATTTGAATGGTAAAATGTGTGCTAATCGCACAAAGCCATCAACAAAATGAAAAAAAAAAAGCATTACTGTTTTTTTTTAAATCGGGTTCTAAATTTTTCATTTTACTTTTAACACATTTTAGGTGTCGAGGCTTGTTACCTATGGGCTAAGTTGTAAATATGCAACATAGTAAATCTAATAATGAAACTAGTTTCGATTTTACGTAATTACTTATATTAATACGTAAAAAGAGAAAACTGCGTACCTTTTTTAAAACACATTACGGAGTGTGAGATTTGGCATAGTTCAAGTTCATAATTATAAAGGAAAGCGAAAAGATAAAAAATGTAAGTATGTAGACATGATAAAATGTATTTTTTATTTTTTATTGTGTTTAAAAATACCAACTGCGTAACAATACAATATTTTATAGTACTTCAACAGGTAAACAATAATAGGTAAAGCTAATTACAGGTTCCCCTTATCATTATTAAGTGCATAAAGGCGAGACACAAAAAAAAATGTTAATACATTCTAATACATAATTAATATAAAAAAATATAATATTTAGGTACATGTGTGTATACACTAAAACCTTAAATATATATGTATATTCCACAGTAAACATTAGGTAGGTATATTTTATTTTTAAAGAAAAGAAGAAAGAGAGCTCTGGGACGTCTACGACGCAAATGGGTGGACGACATCAAAAAGTGGACTGGACTTACATATCGCCAATATGGGATCGCAGAAAATTTTGTATACTGATCTCCAAACTTCAGTATGTAGATGGCATTAAATGATGATAATATTCTGTGAAACAGATCGAGATGATAAACTTTTGTTCACCCATCTGCCGACCGGTCTTTGACAAAGCTGCTTAACTTCACCAATCGCAACGGCCACTGCGCCATCGAGCTCATCAATAATAATACAGATACTTATTTCAAAAACGAATGGAAATAACGATTCTCACGATTCATTGTTGGTTAAAAAGTTACTTCGACCGCGGACTTGACTTCTGAAGTTAACCAATTATAACTTTACGCGACCACAAAATAACGAGAATGCAGAGGGTAAGCTGGGTCTTTACCTATGAAATTGACGTTTTTTTCTCACTTATTAATAGGTGTATTACTTCTAAAAGTCAACACCGGTTGTTAGTATTATTATACACCTTTAATTAGGACTATGTTACTTAGGCTTCAGTAATAACAATGATTATTCATTTTGTGTCTTTATCGCCCAATTTTTTTTAAATTGACTTCTTTTTTTGTTCGCGGAATTGACCTTTTGTTTCATTGTAGCTTTGAAGGGACTTGATTTTTTTTCTTTTTAATGTCTGCTATATTTAGCTAATGAAACAAACACACTACTCTACGATTTTTATAGTGTTAACATAAATAGATGAATGAATGAATGAATGAATTGAATGAATCGTTTATTTTCTCTCCACAATAATGAATAAGTCTTAATTATTCTACGACTTAGTGCTAATTGTAGTTTTAAACGATATATAGTTGTGAGAGACTGGTGCATGAAGTGGTTGAGAAAATTAAAAAAACGTTAGTACAAAAAATATATTTCTTTAAGTGTCGAGGCTTGTTACCTATGGGTTAAGTTGTAAATATGCAACATAGTAAATCTAATAATGAAACTAGTTTCCTTTTTACTTATAAAGAAATGCATCTGTATTATGAAGCAAAAAGACGCAAATGGATGGATGACATCAAAAAATGGACTGGACTTGGTTATCGCCAATATGGGATCGCAGAAAATTTTGTATACTGATCTCCAAACTTCAGTATGAAGATGGCATTAAATGATGATGATATTCTGTGAAACAGATCGAGATGATAAACCTTTGGTCACCCATCCGATGACTGCCCTTTGCAAAAGTTGCTTAAACTCAGCACTCGCAGACCGGGCGCGTTACCACTGCGCCATCGAGCTTCTCGAAAGGGAATGAGTGCGTTTTTTGGACAGTCTTTGCTGATTGGCTCAGGTTGCATTTTCAGCGTTATCGAACTTTTTTGGGGCGGCGAAAAACTTAAAGAGTTCCTCAAGCAGTGTGAATTGAAACACCGACATTTTCTAGACGGAATGAAAATGAAAATGAAAATGAAAAATGAAAAAAGTTTATTTGGAACATTTTAACAGGGATAACAGCCCCCTGACTATGAGCTCTTATAGCAGTATTATTGCAGTTGTGGAAAAGAGACGCGAGTATATTCGCCGCTACACGCGTCTCGTTTTGACAACTGCAATAATACTGCTATAAGAGGTCGTGGTTACCCCCCCGGTATATATATAGCCCCCCATAGCTGCTTAGTGTAAAACTACGTTACAGCCATTAACGCCCTCCTCCGGCAAACGGACGTGTTTCTAGAAAGTGACACTAATCTTAAAGGTAAGTAAAATACTAAACAAAATCTAAACAAACAAAACATTTTAAAAATAAAATGAATAAATTATAAAAATTACAGTATGCGACTAATACGGACTTAGGATTTACGACATTGCCAGTGTATTATTGTGTTGTGTATGAATTGAAGAACTAACAGTATTACAGTATTACAGTAACACAAATGTTGAAAAAATTTCCACGAGCTGGATTTGAACCTGCACCCTTCTGACATACCGGGTCAGGTGCTCTTCCAATTGAGCTATCGTGGTTCTAACCAGCCCGCCGAAATTATTCAACACTTTTTACTTTGAAAGCCAAAGGCGCCCATTCAATGTCAACAACTACCGTCACTAACATCCGATCATAATATTTTTACAAATATTAGAGATCAGTTAAGAAGTAGGCAAGCTATTTATAAAATGTTCAAATAATTTTTAACGCAAATTTTGTTGTTGTAACACTGTCATAATAAATGAATATGTTTTTATTTGCAGTTTGACTCGTTATCTTAATTTTTGAGCGTTTGTACGAAGCTTACCTTCTGCATTCTTTTTATTCTGTGACGTGACTCTCGACTGTTGCAATAAATTTTATTGAACATTGAAAATTGAACACAACTTTATTTTTCAGTTGTTCGAGTCATCGAAATCTTAATGATCCTTATGAAGTTGTGAAGAGTGTAGTCTATAGTAATTTTTGGTAACAATGGAAAGGAATATTGTTATCAAATAAAAAATACAAATACATATGTTATATAATCAGCATCAATTCATTATTTTCTATATATGGTATGTACATTATATTTATAATATTATATATTTTACAAGGGGGTGCCGCGCGGAATTTCGAAAATTTACTTGTTTTTAAGTTACTGGTGCTAGGCGCTGAATAGATCATATACATTAAAAAGACAAGTGTAGGTTAGCTTGATCCTTTCACATGGCCATGGTTGTCTTGGAACTTGAAACAAATACACAAAAACTGCATAAACAATACGTAAAATTAATGATATCAAAAAATTTTTTTTCTTTAGAATTTTTGTAAATATAGCACAAATGAAACAATGATCCGACATCAAAATGATTGTATTGATATTCCGCAGGCCACTGTTGTCTTATTTTTCAACTAAAAAATATGAATGTGAAAATATTAAGACTTTTATTATTTGTTACCCAAACGCCTATGATTTTACGAAAGTAAACATTGCTCTAATCAAATTACCAGCCTACTCTGTACAGATATTAGTGTGCGTGCGTATTCGTAGTCGTGCGCCGTTGTCACACCACTGCCACGCGCCGCTCGCTCGCTATCATAAAGAAACTTGAAACTCGCAGTTTTGCGTCCGCGCTGCATCCCCTTAAATTACATCGTTATTTTTATTACATCTACACAAATCTGACACGCGTTTATTTTTTTTATCATCTCGAGTTTTCGTAAACGATCTAACAGCTTCGAATTTGTTCATGAAAATGGTCAAGTTTTATTTATACTAATAGTAAAGTTATATACACCGTGAATTTTACGCTATTATTTTCCCTACTGAATAGGAACAACTTTTTTATCGGACCAACTATTAAATATTTAGAAAAAAAATCAACCCAGTACAAATACTTGTTTCTATTCATAAGTAGCTTGAGGAGCTCGATGGCGCAGTGGATAAGCCGTTGGTCCCGGCTGCATTAGCAGTCGTTAACGACCACCAATCCGCACTGGGCCCGCGTGGTGGTTTATGGCCCGTTCTCCCTATCCATCCATAGGGAAGGCTCGTGACCCTGCAATGGGGACATATATTATTTACCAGCTTGAAATTCACGGTATATTATTGTATATGTATGATCGTTGCACTAGCCGTACCTTACCTATCTTACGGTAACTGAGCCGTGTCTTATGTAAGCACGAAGTTTTATCGAAAAATTTGCAAACAGTTGAGCTTTTCCCGTGGCCTGAGCTCCGACCCGTCTTGGAAAGTACACACGCCCGCACATTAGACTACCACGAACTGTCAAATTACCTCAATAGACTTTGAACTTTATGTCTATGTTATACGGTTGAATATTTATTGAAGAAATTTAAAAGTTTTGGATAGGTTGGTGTGGGGAGCCCTTTCGGTCGCATAACCTCTTTCGTCAAAATGTAGTTTGGCATAACAGTTTCGGCATAAAGTTTTCTCGCATAAATTATGATAAGCAGAATGTTATAAACCCATAATGGTTTCATCGGCATAATTTTAACTTACTATAATTGTCTTTATCATAATTTTAATCAGCATAAATGTAAAGAATGCTGCGTTTCGCGATTGTCTAGAATTTCGAGGTTATTTTTTTTAATAGACAACAGAAATCTAGTTCCATACAAAAATGGTTGGTGGGCAGATGCGATAAAATAGATGATGATGTACTCGTTTCACAATCACATATAATTTAAAATGGCTTTTTATTTATGAATGTTATGATTATTAATCGTTATTGTAAAAACATTTATGCATGAACATTTGATGCTGATAAAAGAAGTTATGGGGAAATAAGTATGCTTTATGATTTATTCTGAATGAACGTTATGCAAAACGAAGAGAATGCCAAAAAACGTTATGCTGCCTTAAAATATGCTTCATTAATTTATGCAACCCAATATGGAGCCGTTGATGTGCAGGTGGTTGTACCAGGTACACGTCTGCTTGGACAAAGTTTGTTTCTACACACAAGGAGTTGTGAGACAGCTACCTACAGTTTGTTGTAATAATGTTCAACCTCTTCTTAAAATATTTTTAGTAGAATTAGTTGTGTACCTCAGTAGTTGAGGATTTTAGGTTAAGTGTGCTTCCATACATTAGGTGAGTTGGTGGACAAGCGTTTACCCGTAAAAAAACAATAAAAAATACTAAAATTATTCAATTAGGTGTACTAATCACTTGCATTAGAATTTTTAAACAGTTAAAACTTCTAAGATTTAAAATTTTATTAATTGGAACACACGATTAAAAAATCATCTAATATTACAGGTACGTCAATACAATAATTATTAACAAAAAAAAAATAACTATATTTATTACATAACTAAAACATAACAATGACTAACATAATTAAAAATAAAATTAAAATAAATGCTCAAATCTAAAAAAAATTAAAATATAAAATTTAAATTAAATATCCACGAGTATCTATAAAAAAATTATGTCTAAATGTGGGCGGGAACGTTCCCAAGAACTTTTGAGGGAAGTTGTATAAATAGATATTCATGTAATTTTGCTAGCTAATGCGCCGACACAACCATTTAAAATAAGTTAAGCCCACTTTAATTAGACAATTTCACTAGATTAATTATAAGGCAATGCCGCATTAGTTAATTGAAATGAACGTAGGTAGTGGTAATTAGTAGCCAGTTTTAGGTTAGAAAGTGCTTTCTAATTCATATTGATTTGTACAATACATTTATAAGTACACACGCCTGCATAATAGACCTGTCAAATTATCTCAATTTAACTTTGAACTTTATGTATATTATGGCATATGGTTGAACATTTATTTAAGAAATTCGGTAGTTTTGGATAGTTAGATGTGCAGTATAACAGACGTATTAGATATTGAAATAGAAATTCTTTATTGTATCAATATACTTAGTTCTTCTTATAATATTAAATAATATCAACAGTTTATCCATTTCGTAAGTACTATTAATTTGTGTTGTAAGTAAAACCTATATATCAGCATAGTATTCAAATTTAAATGAAACAACTTTTACGGATCTACTCGCGTTTATTTTACTTTACACATTATTTAATGTTTATCCTGACGTTTCGAATCCTTTGCAGGGTCCGTGGTCACAGGGAGACTAAGGTGTTGGTCATCTCATAATTAGTTAGTAGCTTGTATACCCTAATTTAAATGTAACCAGGTGCGTTCCGTTTTACGCAGAAGGAGCTTACAGTATATTTTGGTCTGGCAGTAGAGTAGATCCGTAAAAGTTGTTTCATTTAAATGTGTAGTGTTCGCGTAAACTTTAGAAAACAATATAGCATAGTATTCATTAAAATTATAATAGGTTTTATGTATACCTAAGTCATATTTTCAAACATTTTTAAAATATTACTTTCTAACTTTTTAAACTCTACCGGCAACTTATTGTTACTTACGCTCGGAAGTTTATAAAGCTACCAGTTTTAGCAGAGATTCATTAGCTCTGACCAGTTTAATTAATTAATTTATTAAGACTATTGGTAGCCCAGTGATCGAAATTTGACCGTAATTTTATTAAGGCTGCACGGACTGTATCCTAAGCAATGAAAAATTAAAAAAGATAGAATGTGAGTTTGGATTGGCATTGACAGATTTCGGCCGCTCCTCTTCCATTTTTGAAATTCTTGAAAAGAGTAATATGCGTGTGTGTCAAATTCATGGTAGTGTGTGTAGTGTTGTTTTTGTTGAATTAATGTATTTTTATGCATAATTTAAAAAAGTATTAACATTCGGATAAACTCCTCTATATGTTTATATATAATAAGTGTGCGAAATTTCATACTCCTCCGTCCCGCGCAAGTTTCGTAAAAACGAGTACAAAGTTGTTGCTTCACGTATTAATATATAGATAAGCATAATACAACGAAACGTAAGCAAAACAATAAGCAGGTTGCAAAATTAATGCCAAATGTAATTCGAACGTAAAAAGCTTCCACAGATTTTTAAGTTCGATACTTAAACAAAATTATTTAGGCCGAGTATCGTATTTACCTCTCATATGCCGCTGGATGCAAGCAGCACAAAACCGGTTGTTGTGGATCTCCACAAAGGCCTCCCACGAGGATCTCCTCGTGGAAGGCCTTTGTCCAGCAGTGAACGTCTTGTGGCTGAAATGATGATGATGACCCGGCGAGTTATCAGTGCCCTAAGCAATTAAAATTCTATTGTTTCTGTATTCATAGCAGACGATGGACTAATAGTAAAAGCACTTATGCATTTTTTAACAATAGATTTAAAGGTGTTCAAATGAAAAAAAAAATCATAATCATTTTATGATCGAGAATCATAAAATGATTATGATTTTAATCAAGTATTATAAGACATCGGCATCGATTTTTTTTTGTTTTATTGTCCATATCATACTATTAGGTATTATAAAGCTGAAGAGTTTGTTTGTTTGGTTGAACGCGCTAATCTCAGGAACTACTGGTTCGAATTGAAAAATTATTTTTGTGTTGAATAGTCTATTTATTGAGGAAGGCTATAAGGCCATATTAAAAAAAGTTTAAAATAAAAGTAAAGCCGTGCGAAACCGGGGCGGGTCGCTAGTCATTTTATAAAAGACAACATACATTACGTAGTTATAATACGGAAACTTTAAAAAGGGTATTTGTTTAGGGAAGCTAATAAATTACACTCAATTAAATAACTAACACATAGTGATAAGATAAGATAAGATAAAAATCATACCGACATTTTTTAAAATAAAGACATTAAACTTAGAGCGAGTTTATAAGCCACTATAACTCTTATCTGACATACATTGGGTTTGTAAGTTAATCTTTATGAACTGACAAACTTGGGGAGAGCTTTAAAACGGTCTCTAGCGACACTGAACTACAAAGTTGAATGAATTATTATCACGTACTAGTTGAACTAATCCAAGTTAGATTACACGTCCGTGACTTGAGCGCTTATTCTGGAGTCAAAAATTTAACACTTATAGCTATTAGATAGATAACTTGAGGTACTTTAATATAATTTATGATTTTGGGGGTGAAACCGATTTTACCTACATTTATGAACTTATGAGTTCCTTTTCAAACTAAGGTTTTAACGGGGTTAAACGCAAATTATTTAGGTATATACTTTCCTTTAATTATTCCCGGTTGATGAATGGTTCAAACCAGCTTATTGTGTTATATTTATTTATTTATTTAAGGCACAACTAGACTGGTACAAAACATGCAAAAGAAAAGCTTTTCCGATGAGTTTTTGTTAGAATCGAATAGTTGTTTATTTCTGTAAATTTGGTAGATAGGTTAACAATCAATAAAAAATAAACAATTATCAAAATGGCATTTCCAAAACTAACACCATAATTTAAAATAATTTCCAAGTATGTATGTCATCATCATCATCATCATCATCATCATCATCATCATCATCTTCATCATCTCAGTCTCAGTCAAAAGACGTCCTCTGCTCGACAAAGGCTTCTCCAAAGAACTTCACAACGACCAATTATGTGCTACTGGCATCCTGGGGCTACAAACAAAGTATGTAATAATTAATAATTAATTAATTAAAAATAGTATGTATTAGAATGCTTTTCTTTGTCCCTGTCGATAGAACAACCCACCTATAGCAACCCGGAGGTGGGAGGAGGTGAATACTACATGTATGACTAACTCAAGCGGTTGAGATAAACTATGTCAGACTCCTACTGACTAAACACCCCCTGGTGTTGCCTATAGCATTGGAAGGGCTACATAGGCTGACGGAACGGTCACCTCCCCGGATGGGAAGCGACGTTGGCGTTATTCAATGCACGTCGTGGCGTTACTCAGTGCACGAGTGCACGCCGTGGTGAAGTCAGCGTATATCAGCACAATAAATTCATTAATGCTATATGAACATTTCTCACACTGTAACATATGTATATGTACAGACGCCTACATATCAACATATCCAAAACTGTTAAATTTCTTCAAAATTAAATGTTAAACCATATATCTAAGAATATAAAGTTTAAAATCTATTGATGTAATTTGAAAGTTTGCGGTAGTCTGTGTGTACAAGCAACATCACATCAATGATTTCAATTGTGAGACAACCACTATCGTATAAGAAAAATGTGCTATCAATACAGTTCATATTTCTCATCAATTATATGCACTAGACTAGGAGGGATCATTTATTTTATGCGACCTTCTTAGCTCGGAAACGCAGCTACGCATGTCTACCTATATCTTCATTTAAAAATTTTTAATTGGAAATTAATAGACTGATTAATTTGGGCATTTTAATCGAAAGACACGAAATAGTTTCGAACCAGGTTTGGTTCAAGGTTTCTGTTAAAAAATTTTTTGTAGAATAAAAATTAAGTATATCTCGCGTAATACCTTAACCAAAAGATATGTAAGTCCAATAGTAATAATTCAAAGCGGAGAGCTTTTGAATTATACGTGTCCCGAAAAGTAGGATGAATCGCATAAGTGCGTAACCTTACAATACAAATATTTGGTACCAGCGGCGGCAGGTTGTGTGACGTTGTTTTGGGCCGTAACATGGAACATAAAAATGACACATCGCCTCTCTCGCTGGGGCGGAGTTCTAACCAAATTGACCAATTTTTCTCGAATTTAATCCCGCCTTGAACATTAAGTTAAGGCAAAATTATTATGAGCGGTGTTCAAATGCCTTTTGGTGATTTGTTCATCCCTAAAGGCTATTTAGTGCCCTTATTATATTTTATTGAGCAGTGTGAGCGATAAAAGTAAATTTTAATACAAATAAGGCAATTTCAAATAATTTTACATTTACGTTCTTATGTAAGGAGGTCGTTTTTGGTTATGATCGTAAAAGTTAAGCAGCTTACGCGCTGTCAAAGGCCCGGATGGGTGAGCACATTAAAAAACAAGCTTGCGCGATACCGCGTAAACCGCGTGTGTCTCAATTGTAGTAATAAGATGGCAATCGGTATTTTCCCAACCGAAATAATGCCAGGGGGGCGATTTTTGAATCTCATAGATACCGGTGATCTCGAAATCAAAAGTGACATTACAAACACTTGAATGAAGTAAGTACTTTTTTTTGCATCATTACAATTTTAATATTAAGATTAAAGATAACCAAAGTGCGAAAAATAAGTTATCAGTGACTTTGAATAAGAGAAGAATAAGCACTTCCCTTGATATCATAGCGTGAGAATTAGTCACTTATTCAAAAATCGCCAACCTTTATGGTGGGTTACAACTGTATCTTCCCAGGCACCAGAGCTCAGTAGTGGGAATTCATAAGATGAAATTTATATCAAGTTGCCTCTTTACATTTTTTTTTAAATTCGTAGGTAGGTAGGTACTCTAAATCTCAGAAACTTTGTTCAATTTCATCATAAATCTTATACCTAAATGAAAAAGGCGAAAGCTTTCTAATGAACGGTGCCAAGTTTCATTCACTTACTGAAAATAAATTTAAAAAAATCAGAATAGTTTCTTGACATTATTATAAAGTATAGCCCCTCGAAAACTTGAAATTCTCAATTATGTAGTTCTCGGACTTGGATCTGAGCCCAAAGAATTTCCATAAATTATTCGGTGTCAATACTGTGCCTTTTGTTACTCTCTTTATTTTCTTTAATATTTTCAATTATACTACATTTAACCGTCTCCATTGGTCTAGCTAGATAGATACATAGATATAACACTTTATTGCTCACACTATTACTTAGGAAACAAACAACAAAAAAATTATACAAAGGTGGAAAAAGCGGTCTTATCGTTTAAAAAACAACAACCTCTCTCAGAAAACCTTTGATTGAAGCATAATAGATTCATCATCATTATCATCATCAGCTCATTCTTAAGTCCCCACTGCTGGGGCACGAGCCTCCCCTACGGATGGATAGGGAGAGCGGGCCATAAACCACCACGCGGGCCCAGTGCGGATTGGTGGTTGGTAACGACTGCTAATGCAGCCGGGACCAACGGCTTAACAATAATAGATTAGTTTTCTATAATATAGAAACTTAGTACACAGCGAACTATGTGTATTATGAATATTCAAAGTCTGAACAGTGATTTATTATCTATCACTACAGTAACTTTCCAATTCACAGAGAGCATCTGGAGCTTGGTCTACTTTTTTTTATTTTTAGTTTAGGCTATTGTGTTTTTATTACTTATCTATACTAATATTATAAAGCTGAAGAGTTTGTTTGTTTGTTTGTTAGGTTGAACGCGCTAATCTCAGGAACTACTGGTTCGAATTGAAAAATTATTTTTGTGTTGAATAGTCCATTTATTGAGGAAGGCTGTAGGCTATATTACATCACGCTATGACTAATAGGAGTGGAGCAGCAATGAAAAATGTTGCAAAATGTTTTGAGAGCTTTCCTTGCGTGCGCTGCGTAGATTGTTCGTTAATTAACGCGGGTGAAACCGCGGGGGAGGGCTAGTTTTTTATAACGCAGTACATTGTTGTTTATTTTTCTTCGTGATTTGGATGACATATTAATATTCATATCAGTAAAGAGTGACCGACTGTCCAACTGCTAGGCAAAGGCTTCCATCATTGAGATCGAGTCATAGGTACAATTGATGGGTATTGGTATAATCACCACACTTACCAAATGAGGGTTGGTGTTCACGAACTCTGCCCGGGTTCGCATCGCATAATCCCAAACACCCAGAACCTTTGAACCCAGCTCTCGGTAACCAAGTGGAGCGCTTAGCCACTCGTCCACCTAAGCGTTTATTATTTATGTAGGAAAGTACCCGGCAGTGGGAAATTTATAGACTGATGATGCTGATGATGATGATGATGATGATGATGATGGTGATGATTTATTATATAATATCTATATCTATACTCAATATTATAAAGAGAAAAGCTTTGTATTTTTGTACGATGTATGTTTGCAACGAATAAACTCAAATACTACGGAACCGATTTAAAAAATTCTTTCACTATTAGAATGCTACATTAGCGCTGAGTAACATAGGCTATAATAAGAAAAAAAATGTTTAAAAATAAAAGTACACCCGTGCGAAACCGGGGCGGGCAGCTAGTAGTATATAAAGTAAAAGAATCAAAGACGAAATCGCGCGCACATCTAGTCTACCGTACGAGGGAATATTTAAGTTTGTTCCGTGAAAGTTTCTTCGCTGACGGATCGACTTCGAAAGAATGAGCCAAGTTATTGGCTTATTGCCGACTGCGAGAGTTCCATATGTTATATTCCATATGCTCTGTTACATTAGGCATTGGGGTAACATAAATATACGCTACAGTCTACAATTTACTTGAGTTCATTAAAAAGTCTACACAAAATTGCAAGGAAATGCCATAGTTTTTTTTTTGATAAACATTGGCAAACGCCTGCAACTTCGTCCTCGTAATCATCCAAACCCCGTTATCTCGAGAGAAAAACCAAAAAGCTCTAAACGCTTAATTTACTATCTAGATTAAGGATGGAGAAACTACGGCACGCGGCCATTAAACAAAAATCAAGTATGAACTTTTCGTATTATTAGAAATTTAATTCTCATTGGCAATATGCGGCCAGGACCGTAGCTAGACTTAAATTTAAGGTAGGGCAGCTGTGGTTACAGGTAGGGCGGAAGTAAAAATGTTACTTGATCTGTTCTGGTCCATCGAATTTTGGTGTCCTTGATTTGTGAACATGTGCGAGTCAGGGGGTCGACCGCCTAACACTCTCGCTTTCGATCGCTTTGAAGGCGAGGCGAGGAGGAGGCGTCATCTTGTCATTTCGAAAGCAATATGAAAGCAATATCAAAAGCTATAAATAAATAAATAAAATAAATAAATAAATGTTTCCCACACTCACACCAATTATCTAGCCCCAAGAAAAGCTTCCTTAAGAAACTCGTTATATGGTTAACTAGACAACAGATAAACATACTTAATATACTTAAATACATACTTATTATACATAGAAAACACCCAGACCCGAAACAATATAGAAAAACAGGTATTTCTAAATTGATCCGACCGGGGATCGAACCCGGGACCTCAGAGATAGCGGCACCATGAAAACCGGTGTGTAAGCCACTCGACCAAGGAGGTCGTCAATATAGGCTATAGGCTATAGCTTTCGATATTATTCGATATTATGTTTCGATATTATATTAGAAAGCGAGGCGAGGGCCTTGCTTTCAAAGCGATCGAAAGCGAGAGTGTTAGGCGGTTGGGGGGCAGGTTAATATTTATGTAATTGTCGGGATGATATACAGGTGTAACAAAATTCCCTTAAATTGCGATTTCGAAGTTGGTGCCATAGTAAAAGTTGTTCGTATTGATGGGTGGAATGACCCCCATTCGGCATTTAAGGGAATTTTGTTACACCCTATATATGTATTATGTCTGTAAGACTAGATGCCACCATACGCTAGTATTTTTTTTTGTCTTAAATCTGCTTTACAGTACCTTGCTTAGTATTAGTTGATTATTAAGGTATTTTAATAAGGTAAGGCATTGGTATTTTAAGGTAGGGCATTGCCCTTCAATGCCCCCCCTTAGCTCACATAAAACAATTACGTATTGTTTCGCAAGCGTGGGCGGTAGGTATGAGCGAAAACCGAAAATGAATGTAGGTATTGAATGGGCGCGTGAGGTCCATCCGACCGTCGTCGGACGCCCCTCCCGCCGCCCGTGCCCAGCCCGTGGACATGTCACATGTTCCCACAAAGATCAGCGCTCCTCAACCTTCTACTTCGCAGCTAACCTACAAGTTTAATTTAATTGCAATTTCTTTCATATTTAAATAGTTATTTTATAATATTGCACAATAAATTTGTGTTTCTGAAAATACATACAAATATTTTAATTTCAGTAAATAATATACTTAGTCAAAAATGCAACAACTTGACCCGCCATATATTTCGTTAGTATTTATTGGCACGCGACCGAAAAAGTTTTCCCATCCCTGCTAGATCATAAAGTCCATTTTTGCTTTTTAGGTCCAAGTGTTTGGACAAGGCGATGATGAGTCAGTCAAAGATTAAAAAATAAAAAAAAAAATAAAGTAAAATTCAAATACAATAAAATTACATATAAAGTATGTACTTTGCTTTTATTAAATTAAAATAATTCAAAATTCGAAACATTGATTCGGCGTAGCAGGCCTAGGTTCCAACAATAAAACTAATACATAAAGTGAAAATGCTACGACGAACTGGACTCCTCTCAGCATACATAAGTTGCAGCTTCAAGAAGCCGTTTCGCCAGTGACATCTTTTATAACTTAACTTCACCATAACACAGTATTATACGATAAACATGATTTTAACTTCACGTAATAATAATATCTTGTAACGTAGGGGATTATTGAAACCATAAAAAGAGTGTAACTCTGATTCATTTCCGTATAAAACGTTTATTGCGTTTGGAGTGTGGTGCTGCTCGTACGTGCTTCATTCGCCATTTACATCGCTATCGGTTACTATAGGAATACTTACTTTTTTATGTCCCCACCTCTGGGGCACGAGCCTTCCCTATGGTTGGATAGGGAGAACGGGCCATAAACCACCATGCGGGCCCAGTGCGGTGCGGTGGTTGTTAACGACTGCTAATGCAGCCGGGACCAACGGCTTTACGTGCCTTCCGAAGCACGGAGGAGCTCGAGATGATACATTTTTGGTCACCCATCCGATGACCGGCCTTTGCGAAAGTTGCTTAACCTCAGCACTCGCAGACCGGGCGCGTTAACCACTGCGCCATCGAGCTCCTCTTTTGAAAATATCGACTCGTTAATTTGATGACCGATTAATTTGTCTGAAGTTTTTGGGATTTTTAGAGAGAGTTTGCTTTATCATAGAACCATCCAACCGTCTGCGTCTCCCCGGACGCCGGTATTGAAACGTATGAGGGTGTGTGTAAAAAATAACTTTACTATTTCATTATATGTGAACCTTAGGAGCACCTTGAGTAATAATTTATTTATTTATTGTAAACTCTAGATAACTTAAGTTTAAATCTTAGTGGGATTTTTTTTTCATAACCACGCTGATGGGCACTCACCTGCTAAAACTAGCAACCCGGAGGTGGAAGGAGGTGAATACTACATGTACGATACTACCTCAAGCGGTTGAGCTAGCCTGTGTCAGACTCCTACTGAGTTGCCCTGGAGTTGCCTATAGCCTTGGAAGCGCTACATAAACTGACGGTGTGGTTTTTTAATGTTATTGCATATCGTCAGCTTAGATCGAAAACCGCTTAACTCCATCAGACCTTATTTTCCAGGGGGCAAAAAAAACTGTATTTTTTCTATTACTTGTTCCTAGACCTATTCACGTTTTTCTTGAATTTAAGTAAAAATGTGGTTGCGAATTTAAAAATACAATTAAAACGAAACGATGCGTTCAGAAATTCCGCGTCGAACAAAAAGTCATTTTCGGCCAAAAGTGGAGATAAGAAGTTTTCGATTTAAGCTGACGATATATATGTATATATACATAATTTTATTGAAACATTCGAAATAAAAAAAAACGAAAAGTTTTTTATAATGGTCTATACGTACTCCTTTGCCTCTGAAGTAGTAAGACAACTAGTTGTAAACAGTATGCGCCTTCATAAGTAAAATAGATATTGACCCTTCATGATTGTATGTGCAGATCTTCCACCATCTTCCTTCCTTCCTTCCACCATCGGGGTACTAGACGCAGGTTAGCCTACCATCCGTACATTGTAGACATACCACCTGTCCGTACCAAGCGGTTTGCTAACTCTTTTCTTCTGCGAACCGCCAAAGAGTGGAATGCGCTACCTGCCCCCCAACCGCCTAACGCTCTCGCTTTCAATCGCTTTGAAAGCGAGGCCCTCGCATCGCTTTCTAATATAATATCGTAATATAATATCAAATAATATCGAAAGCTATAGCCTATAGCTTTCGATATTGCTTTCATATTGCTTTCGAAATGACAAGATGACGCCTCCTCCTCGCCTCGCCTTCAAAGCGATCGAAAGCGAGAGAGTTAGGCGGTCGACCCCCTGGTCACGTGTTCCCTGTTCACTACGACCTGGGTCTCTTCAAAGCAAGAGTGAATAGGCATTTCCTGTCTAAGCACCTTAGGCCACATTCCGCTCACCAAAAGGCAGGTTGGTGGCCAAATGATTAGACAGTTTGCTTTAAAAAAAAAAAAAAAGATCTAACCTAGCCACTGAACCGAACATCTCCAATAACATAAAAGGGTATCAAACACTTATTATTTGAGGCCTGCTTTTTGTAAGCGGTGAAAAATGTATAATAATTCCGTCTAACAATAAGAGGGAACAAAAGCTCTACTTACTGCTCAGGGCGCCATAAAGGTTTATCACAATTTTGTTTTGAAATATTCAGGTAGAATAAAAGGTGCCGCTTGTCACACCGTCTTGTAACAGGGTGCCTACTGCGAGACTCATTCGCCATTCGATCATGTTAACGAAAACGAGAATTAGTATGGCAAATTCTTACTTTTTATTTTTAAGTGCTAATTGCTGCACTGAAGCTGAAAAAAGAAAGCTAAAAAGCAGTGACAAAATTCAGCGCTTACGTCAGCCTTCCCGGTAGCATAGCGGTCAGTGCAGCCGCCCGGATTGCGGAGGACCCAGGTTCGATTCCAGGCTGGGTCGGGTATATAGGCGTTTATTTTTTCACTGTATTTTATTAAATATTTTATTTAGTAGGTATGGCAAAATTTTAACTCTCCTCGTATGCCGCCAGGAGGCGCTGCTTCAATGCCATACTAATTGTTGTTTTCTTAAACGTAATCGAATGAATATGGATAGTAAACAAAACTCACACTATAGGCACCCTGATAAAGTATTCCATCGCGGACGAGAAAGGACATCTTTTTCGTTCAATATATGAAAGGGCCGGCCAAAAAGACACATGCTGTATTCTGTTAGAAATTGTCATAAATTCTTAACACACTATAGTTTTTTCAACAATATCATTTAAAGCTGGGCAAAAATCATGAAAACGAGTGGTGGCGTAAAATTCTTATAATGGTAATCATTTATTTTTGAGCTGTTACACAAAAAAACACAAATAGCTGACCTAGCTCAAAAAGCCGGTCAATTAATTGAATCCCAGTCCCACTTTAAAGTGGGACTGGGCTTGACACGTTGCCCGTAGGACGGACGAATTCTGTACAAAGATTGCCACATTATGGGTCCCAACAAAAGGACGACAACAACGTGGATGGCCTAGACGGAGATGGTGGGATGAGTTAGACTCCCACTTGAGGAATTTGGACGAACAGCTTAGGATAGAGATAGGTGGAAGTAGGGTTACCAGATGGAAACTTGAAAAGTCTTGAGAAAAAGGAAAAAAATCTCTGTGTTTTTGTGTAGGTACTCCTATATCCTGTAAGTTCTGTGGAAATCACGATTCACTTCGCCACGCGACCGGCTGAGGGCTCGCACGGGCGTCAGTCAGTCAGTTCGAATTAAGTCATAAGTCATATATTATTTTGATTGAGTCGTATAAAAAAAAAATCTGAATAATGTACTGTGTTTTATTGAAAAATCGAAAAATCCTGAGATTTCAAAATCCGGCCGCAATCTTGTCAAGAGCCTAAAAATCCTGAGATATCCAGTCAAATCCGGAGATATGGTAACTATTTTTATCAGTTAAGAATTTGGCAAGCTATATTTATAATAAAATTATGGTTACATATAAATTTTTATGAATCATTTAGGTATACGAAACTTTGCCCGTGACTTATTTTTTTATAAAAATAAAATATAGCATATGTTATTTGCAAAGATAGTAACATTCTATCAGTAAAACAATTTTTGAAATTGATCCAGTAGGTCCACAGAGTACCCTGCTCAAACAAACAAAATCACAAACTTTACCTCTTTATCAATATAAATGAACAATAAACAAAGCTATTATCAAGATTAATATCTAGGCTATGCAACCTAATGAAGAGCCATTGTACAAAGATGAAGCCACACGTAATTCGACAACGGATGTGTATGTTACATTGTAAGATATAGCAAAAGTAATATAACATTTCATCGCTAGTTTCTGTTTCTACTAGTTCCACACATTAACCATAATAATTATATTATCATAAGGGCATAAAGACATGCCTTTACTTGTTTTCATTAACTAAATCGCATTACATATCTCGCGGGTTGGAATCCCGCCCGTGAAAATTTGTCAACACTTTTTCAAATCAATTTATTATGTCTAAGATATTTTAACAAAAAATCATCGGTGTGAAGTCCAACCTTTCGAACGCACGGGACCCTCCAATTGTTCTTTGGGCACAATTTACAAACAGGCCCTGACAAAAAGGGCACAGATTTGATGGAAAAACTCTCGGCAATAAGAAGATTAGGGCTCTCTTGAGAACAAGCCTCGACCGTGCTCTGCGTGATAGCGGACGGGAAAAACAATGTTCCGATTTTTGGACAGCAGATTTTGTATTTATTTGTAGTATAGAAAAGTTAAGAAGCGCTAACTCATTTGCTTATAATTATGTTATGCCAATATACATATCGTTTATCGTTTCCGGGGAAGAGAGTTCCGGGACGCAAATCAGCGACGCAAATGGCTGGATGACATCAAAAAGTGGACTGGACTTAATTATCGCCGGTTAAAACAAGCTATATGGGAGCGCAGAAAATTTTGTACACTGATCTCCAAAGTTCAGTATGAAAATGGCACTTAATGATGATGATTATCGTTATTTATTTTAAACTAGCTGTGCCTCGCGGTTTCACCCGCGTTAATTAGCGAACAATCTATTATAAAAACTATTTTATTTTTCCGTTTTTGCAACATTTTCATTGCTGCTCCACTCCTAATACTCATAGCGTGATGTAGCTCCTATAACCTTCCTCAATAAATGGACTATTCAACACAAAAATAATTTTTCAATTCAAACCAGTAGTTCCTGAGATTAGCGCGTTCAATCAAACAAACAAACAAACTCTTCAGCTTTATAATATTACTAGCTGTGCCCTGCGGTTTCACCCGCGTTAATTAACGACTGTTCCACACCTATTAGTCATAGCGTGATGTAATATAGCCTATAGCCTTCCTCAATAAATGGACTATTCAACACAAAAATAATTTTTCAATTCGAACCAGTAGTTCCTAAGATTAGCGCGTTCAAACAAACAAACAAACTCTTCAGCTTTATAATATTAGTATAGATTATAAGTAAAGATTAAGTAACAAGGAATCAATGCCCTTTATCGCACTTGATGGTAATGAGAAAGTGGAGGTGCACATCATCCGGAACTGTGAGTTTCGTTGGCACACAAGAATTCTGAATTATGAATATATTATAAGGTCACATTTTATCAACTGCAAATATTTTGACAAAACATCAAATTATATCAGAGAAATGAGGCCCTAGCATTTTCATTAATTCAGGCCCGTTTTTTTTAACTTTTCCTGACACAAAAATTGTAATATTTTTAAGAGTGACTTCTCTGTCGGCTCCTTTGAATGAAACTACAGGCACGTGTAAGCGGTGAAGGCATTGCGACTTCTCTGTTTCGGCTCCTTTGAATTGAAACTACCGAAAGTGGTTTATTTTACTTTTTAATCGAAATGTCTTTTGGCGATTTTCTTAAAAACTAGCGTATAAAAATTTAAGTTTTTTTCATAAAAATAGTTTATATTATGTAGTTGCATTTATCCTCAAAATATTTGCAGTTGATAAAATGTGATTTTATATTTATGATAAATAGAGAAAATAATGTAAGCTTGCCAAAAGTACTTTAAACAAGCCCTACCACCGTTCTATATGGCTGAGACGACTCGTTAAATAATTATTCAAGTTAATAAAGTTACCAAAAGTGTTTCTTCAATCCCTTTCTTCATCAGCACCAGAATATAGGACAATGCAGCAGCAGCAGGACACTATCTGTCACAAAATCACATACAAATAGTTAGATTTAAAAAAACAATGTTATACTAAAACAAAGTAAATTTAACTAATAAAATTAAGTAAACAACAGCAAATTCGCGACCCGTTCACAAACAACAATGTTTCATGTGCCTTGTACCTTCTGAAAGCATGGGTGATTCTGGTTAGTGCACTCCCCTATACAAATTGCTTTCGCGTGTACTCGAGACCCGTCTTAAGGATCACACCTTTATATAGGGTGCACCCTAGTGACCTTTCAACCAACTCTCGTTACAGTGAGGGAGAGAACAGGTACAACAACAAGTTTGTTGTTGTCTTTATCACAGTTTTATGTAACGTTAGGGATTTCAGAGGCTTTTCCTTGAGCCTAACAGTGTGTAAGGAGGTGTTCCAGCTTTAAATTTATTACAATGATTAAAGAGGTAAAAGCGAGGAGGTTTTTTAATACTTAAAAAATAAAATAAAAACTTTTTATGCATAATTAACTTTTAATAGGACGAGAAGCTTGGTGTGGCAGCGCTCGGTTTGCGATTGCTAAGGTTAAGCAATTTTCGCAAAGGCCGGTAATGGGATGGGTGACCAAAAATGTATCATCTCGAAGTCTTCCGTGCTTCGGAAAGCACGTAAAGCCGTTGGTCCTAGCTGCATTAGCAGTCGTTAACAACCACCAACCCGCACTGGGCCTGCGTGGTAGTTTATGGCCCGTTCTCTCTATCCATCCATAGGGAAAGCTCGTGTCCCAGCGTATATGAGCTGGTAATGGAACTTTTAATAAAGAAAGTGTATGACAAAATAGATGCCAAGTTATTTTGGCTGTCTATGGCTGACTTTAATAGTGTAGGCGAAAAGATTCTTATTACAAAGCGGCCGGAAACTCCTGAAGGAAAATCAAGTAATTTCTTCTGGTACTTCTCTGTTCTAAAGTATATAATATAGTTTATATTGCAAAGAGATCGTATATCAAAATAAAAAAAATAATAAAAATGTTAAATAAACTCGAGTAGATCCATAAGTGTTCCATGTAAAAAACAAATGAGTATTTAATTAATAAACTGAAATAAGAGTACCGTAGATATTAAAGAGAGTAGTAGTAGGAATAAGATACCCACATTATCCAACTTCCATTTTGCAGAAATAAGTAGAGAAAAAAGATATACTGTAATAAATTTTTTGCTGAAGCCGCCAACACTTCTAAAACCTAAATAAATGGAAACTAGAAAAATGCTCTACTTCATCGTGCACCGAGCCGGGCCGGAATGCCCAAGTTTTGTTCGTTTTAACCAGTTTTTAGTTGGAGTGTTTCATTTTCAGTCGTTACGCTAATTGGTCGTGCTATTTTTTTAACTAAGTTCGCAGTATTTTTTAGTGTATTTATTATTATCTAATTAGGATGATTTTCAGTTAAAAATTGAGTAAAAAATAAGGTAGTCATGAACTTCATTTAAGAAATATTAAAATCGAAAGAAAGCCTTCAAAAAAAAATATATATTATTACTATACTAGGTAGGTCCAACTTCAGCAAAGAGGTCAATCGTCGAATCCAATTAGGCTGGGCAGCGTTCGGTAAGCTACGAAATATATTTTCGTCCGATATACCGCAGTGTCTCAAGACGAAAGTCTTTGACAGACAGACAGACTTTGTGTTGCCAGTGATGACATACGGGACTGAGACGTGGTCGCTCACTATGGGCCTTATCAGAAGGCTCAAGGTCACTCAAAGAGCAATGGAGAGGGCTATGCTCGGGGTTTCTCTGCGAGATCGAATCAGAAATGAGGAGATCCGCAAAAGAACAAAGCCCGAAGAGTTGCTAAGCTCAAGTGGTAGTGGGCAGGGCACTTTGCTCGCAAGACTGATGGCCGCTGGGGCGGAGCAGTCCTCGAGTGGCGACCGCGTACCAGAAAGCGCAGTGTGGGCAGGCCTCCAACAAGGTGGACCGACGATCTGGTGAAGGTCGCGGGAAGCCGCTGGATGCGAGCAGCACAAAACCGGTTATTGTGGAGATCCTTGGGGTAGGCCTTTGTCCAGCAGTGGACGTCTTTTGGCTGAGATGATGATGATGGTGATTATTGCTATTATTATTTCACGTTACTATTCGACTTAACACAAATTTTAGAAAATAAAACAAATCCGCATATTTTATTATAATTATTCATATTATTATTTTAGATCAGATACTCGATGGCGAGCGGTCACTGCCGCCCATGGAGATGAGCATCATCAGAGGTGTTGCTATTGCGTTGCCGACCTGAGAAAAACCTCTTTATTATACCCCTTTTGAAAGTATCATTTAAAATTGTTACAGTTTACATAAACATTGACATTAGGGAATGCAACAGATATCTAAGTATCGAACTTTTATCTAAGTACATCTTCATGGTATCGAATCATAGTTCACATTTGTTCATGTCACACAAATAGATCACGCTCATTCGTTTGCCCATCGTCGATTGATTTATCGGAAACGATATATTACCGACCGATGGTTGCTCGTAATGAGCGTAATGAGCATAAAATTTTCGAATTTTGGAAGAGGTTTTGATGTGGTTTTTGTTATATACTTACCACTTATAAAGCTGTTTTCTACTACACTTTCAAGACTCGAGGACAAACTCGATTATAGAGTGACATATACTGTGTTTTGGCAGATTTCTTTGCTCAAAGTAGTAAATAGCTTGGCCTTAAAGCGAAGCTTAGCGAAAGCGGAGGTCCTGGTTTCAAGTCCCAGGTCGGTCAAACTGTGCTTTAAATTATTCGATGCATAACCCAGATTTTTATCACCCCAAAAATTATAGTCGTGCTGATTAAGCTAACCCATAAATTGTAACGATGACTTGATTTCAATGATGGCGATCATTACCCAGCAGTGGGACTGTAGGACTGTTTACTTTGCCCAGAAGCGTATTGCATGCGCTTTTGTATGTGGTTTTGAATAAAAGTTTATTTCCCAAATCCCAATCCCAAGTCCGCGCCCACTCGACCCGCTTAGACTCGACGCGAAGAATGTATAGTCAGACAGATAATGTTAGGCTTAAGGTCAGTAAGAGTCTGACATAATTTATCTCAGTCACCTGAGCTATCTACACATATAGTATCCACCTCCTCCCTCCTCCGGTCCGATGAGTTGTCCTTATAAAGGTTTAAAAAAAGTATCCTAGGTACTGCTATCTAGTGTCTTTCTTCTGTACTGCTGTGTCCGGTATGAAGGCTACTGACAAGCCGGCCAAGAATTTACAAATCAGACACTAATAAACATGGAAATAAATATTTTTTTCTCTATGCAACTGCCTGGCACACACGTATATTTAACTACAATAATTACTGACATAATTATTAAGATCTGCATGGTGGATCCCTGGAGTGGGATTTCTAATAGGGAAGCCGATGGGAATCGGTATGTATGGATCCTAGCCACTGGTAGGTACTTAAGATGTTGAAAAGTTCAGATTTCATTATAGCGATCCCAGCGAAGTGAGGGCTAGATTTAAGATTCTAATTATTTCCTTTGTTAAAACTTTGCCGAACAACAATAAGGAAGATGTTCAATTTGAGTACACTAGCGAACTTCTCAAACTTTAAAGATTATCTGGCGGGATAAAATGCGCTGCCGCTGGTTCGAAAAGATTTCTGTATTCTTTAAGTCTTTTCAGAACACTGGTGTTTATTGATTTTACGCGTTTTTGCGGAGGGAACTACCTTGTTATAAGTGGTAAATAATTAGCCAAAAGTATTTTGACATGTAAACCTATCTCCTGATAGGAACTCCTGTTCAATGACGCAGCGGTTAACGCGCCTGGTCTGCGAGTGATAAACATCTTTCGCAAAGGCTGGTCATCGGTGACCAAAAATGTATCATCTCGAGCTCCTCCGTGCTTCGGAAGGCACGTAAAGCTTGGTCTCGGCTGCATTAGCGATCGTTAACAATCACCAATCCGCACTGGGCCCGCGTTATGGTTTATGGCCCGATCTCCCTATCCATCCGTAGGGAAGGCTCGTGCCCCAGCAGTGGGGATATAAAATGAGCTGGTAATAGTGGTGATACGCACTGCACTCCGTTACGAATCTCCAGTTCTGAAGAAAAGTATAGACCAGCTATATAAAGACTCCTTCTTCTTTTTTTGTGTGTTCTTGCTTTCAGCAATATGGTTTGGTTTAATGTTTTCCTTTCTGAAGAGTTTATTCTGTAGTAAAGATCAGTAAATATATACTGCCCCACTGCTGGGCAAAGGCCTCCATTATTGAAATCATGTCCTTGCTACAATTGATGGGTATTGGTTTTATTTACCATACTTGCCTTTTTTAATCCGGGTTGGTGATCACAAACCCGGACCGGATAATCTGAAATACGTTTTGTTCGTCCTGGGAATTGAACTAAGGACCTCCGGTCATCGGGTCGTTAGCCATTAAGGCTAGGTATTCCTGTCAAAGTAGGCATTTAGCGATGTCTCGGCCGCGTTTCGCGCGGACGTAGCGGTAGTGAACTCGCATGACACCGCCCGCCCGCTCGCCACCGATACAGTATAGAAATAAGCAGTAGGGTAATTTTATTTTGCTTTAGAAGTGCATTTTTATGATCAAACTTTGTTTAGTAGTGATAAAGTATAGTTACGAGTTTCGTAAATAAATAAAGTAAGTAATTAATAATGAATTTATGTTTTTTGGTATCCATTTAATTATAATATTATTATTTATTTTCAAAATTATTTTTCTTACTTCAATTTCATGGGCTAAGTTAAGTATCCACCAGAAAGGATTGCACGGTTATTTATTTCAAAGAATGTTTGGCATAAATGAAATAAGGGTATCAAATTAAATTCAAAATATTATTATGTTTAATCTCAAAATTCTTCAAAATTTATTTCTCTTGTGCTTGTACCCGGTTGCAAATTTGATATGGTAAGGACAACGTAATTGTTAGGACAACGTTCTTATTGGCATTCCACGTGCTTGTCTACTATCTACAATGAAGATCAACGAGAATTTTAGTTAAATATGTAGAATTACAGTCACATCAAAACCAATTAACCAAAAAAGAATTATTGAAATTGGACCAAAAATGACGAAGTTAGAGCGATTTTCGTGCTGCATTCTCAAAAACGCAGACGTCATCAGCTACGCTCGCACTAGCTCGGCAGTTGCCGCTTGCCGCCCGCGACTGTATTTTACGAATAAACTCAAAAACTACTGAACCGATTTTAAAAATTCTTTCACTATTAGAATGCTACATTATCCTTGAGTAACATAAGTTATATTTATTACTAAAAAAGAATATTTAATAATAAATAAATAGAAATACGATTTGTTTATTGTTGTCATAGAAACTGTCAAAGCGGTACGAAGTCCGCCGGGTCAGCTAGTCTATTATAAAAACATGACCAGTATGCAGTTCCTGTATTGAGATAAGTCGCAATGGATATAGTGGGACAAACAATCCCAGATTATATCCATCAATGGATATACGCAATGGATAGTGGGGGATCTACCCGCGCATTTAACCACAGTTGCTTGCAGCGCGTTGACTCGTACGTAGTAAATACACGTAAATGGATAATGTCGTCTTACAAATATTGTATTGTGCTACGATGCGAAAATACAAGTGTTGCTACGCCGGACAAATTGTTTTTTTGTGTTCCAAAAGACCCAAAAGGATTTCTTAACAGTCGGAATACAACAATGCTTTTAACATTTTTATTATGGCGCCGGTATTAGATAAGATGGTGGTAGCTAGCCAGGCGAACTTAACAAGCCCAACCACCAAACAAATCAAGAACGCGCCGCTGATAGGAATCGAACTCGGGACATTGGGTCTAAGTTCGGAGGCTTAGCCACTAGACCACAGAGGCGGTTAAATGTTTATTATTTGTTTGTTACTCAAGCTCGTGGAACCGGCTGAACAGATTTAGATGAAATTTTGCACATAGATAGACCCGGAGAGGACTATTTTTATTTACTTACAAAATATTCAGCTAACACGCACAGATGATAAATCAATAAATAAAAAAACGTTTAAAACACAAACACAAAACATGAAACATATCAAAATATAAAACAAAAAAAACTATTTTTTTTACTTTAGTTTAGTAGGTACCTACTTATTAATGTGTCTGCGAAAAAGTACAGCATCTTAGAACTTATTTAAAAAACTAAAATCCAGGCGGACTTAACAAGCCCTACTATCAGCCAAACCGAGTAGGTACACAAATATGTACCTCCCGCTAGGAATCGAACCCGGGACCTCTGGGTGTAAGACCGGTGGCTTAGCCACTAGACCACAGAAGCGGTTAGAATTTAATAAAAAGCTTGTTTTAATTTTTTTTTTACTTTTAACTTTTTAACATGTAAGTACCTACAGTCTAGGAGTTCCTCTGACCTCCTTTCAGTTTCATCATCAGATCTTGGGCACCACACAAGGTTAGTTTTTATCAAGACAAATAAAATAAGCACAAATACGGCGGGGTTACCTTGTTTCATTGCAAAGTTCCTAGTTAGCTCAGTAAGTGAAATGTGAATTTCTTATGAGTTAAATAAAACTCTATAACCTCAGTTCCTATGATCACCTTCCGACTGCATCATCAGACCAGTTCCATGATGCCATATTATTGAATTGCTATCGAAGTTGCGTAGATATACCAAGTTTCATCTCGATCGGTCCTCGGGAAGTGATCCAAATATTCCTTGCACGATTTGACCCGTACATACGGTCGCACGAGTCCGCACGACTATGTACTGTGACATCATCGTGAGTGGCAAGCAGGCGCGCGCGTTTCAAAATAGCCGTTCATAAAAACATTAATAACTTCATCATTTCTTGACGGATTTTAATATTTTAAGAATAAAATGCTTAGTAGTTGATTGCGCATACGATGTATATAGTAAAAATCAGATTTGCTATTATGTGATTGATCCTCATTTCCGGCATTAAACATTTCATGTAAAATTGGACCAACTTTGGCTCCATTTGCGTTTTCCAGAAATTATCGTCCCTTTCGATGCGTTTTGTAAGCAAAGGTTCATATTCTCCAGCATAGATTTCTAGCAGACAGAGTCGTCTTTCAGTAACGTGAAGCTGCCCTTGTATTTGATAGAACCAATTAGAATGGGTAGTAGGTAAAAAAATTTTAAGTTTAGTTTTTAGTTTATTTGAATAAAAAATATATGACTTTGACTTTGACTAAAGAAGCATCGAAAATAGTTACACGCATTCATAGTACATTTTATACGAATTTTAAAAATTAATTAAAAATATTCAAACGTAACTCCGGCAGCCGAAATTGTTTTAGGGGATCTTAGACGAGCTTCCTTGAGCCCCCTACGCATTCAGTTTTCTCAGATTCAGGCGACTTATTTCTAAATCCAACCCGGCAGAGGTACCGATATAGACAAAATATGAATTATCAAAAATCGTAGCGATGCGATCTTCAGTACATAGTCATACTGATATTCTTATACTATCGAATTATAACCATAATATAAGTTTTAGACATGAATGCATGAATCTTTGTAAGCGTTTATTGTTTGTTGCCCATTATGAATAACTTGCAATAATTATATAATTTTTTACGACAAAAACGGATTGATTGGCAGTCACGGAAAAAACTGACACAGGTCCGCCGTCCGTAAGCGCCCGAGCGCGACTGATCGGGCCTGCCGAGCAGCCGTACTCGCGCATTTCGTAGATATTTAAACATAGTAAATAAGACAATCATTTTATCAAGTCAAACTCTGCGAATTCCCCTGCGAAATATTATTGTCTTCAATTGAGTACAAAAAATAAATGGAAAATATCAGTAGTTTAGTCATCATATTGAAAAAACATTGCAAAAAGGGGTAACTTTGGGATTTTTTTTAATCGAGTGAAGTTTATTGGATCTTGTAACTGAATGCGACTTCCACTAGATTAGATCCTTAACTAATACATACTTTTTTTCCAGAATTTAAAACCTTGTTTTCTATGTCTCAGATTGTTTGAAAAAACTCAATAGCGCGGCCTCTGCAGGAATACCTAGCCTTAAGGTATAGCCGACCGAGAAAAGCTAAAAAAGCTAAATATGCCTTGTATGTTTGCATCATCCTTTCTTGTGCGGACGGCGAAGTTGTGGAATACTTTTCCGGCGACTGTTTCCTGACACATTCGACATGAGTCTATTCAAGGTCAGAGTGAATGGGCACCTTATGGGTGAGTGCGGTCCATGTTAGACCACATCTTCACTTTCCATCAGAACAACAAATAAAAGTCAGCGCTTTTTAATTATACAGTCCACAACCGTTCTAACTACTAGAACAGAGGCGTGAGAGTAATAACAAAATGTCGCAAACGTTTATCATCGTGTAACCTTTATAACTTCGTCATTCATCGTGTAGGGTCGGTTTCACTAGGACGTGTAACTACGTTTTCCTCTGTCGCATGTGTATTATTGTCTAATCAAAGGTGCCAAACAAGAACACATTAACTAATTGGCACAGCGCCAGCGACTCAAGTGAGTCTTGGCATGTCTTTCCATAATAGGGTCTATCCTGCACCACCGCCTGCTAGTCATCCACGTGAAGCTCGCATTAGTCAAGATCTACCAGTTTTAAAGAGCTGAAATAATGGTTGGAGCCAGCGCTGATTTACAAGATGACGACAATGAGAGAGGCGCTGCCTGGTCCAAAAATATTTTATTCTGATTGAATTTCAATAATATTAGTTAATAACTTGAAGTATTTTATTTTAATAATTTAGCAGCGCTAGGTACTATGGCATTTTTGTGAGATATAACCTTTTCAAAGCCTATTAAAATAAAAAACTTTTAAATAGGCAGCGACCACTGCGTCAGCGTAACTAGTATTCTAGTAAGATATGGCCTTCTCAAAGGCTTAATACCAGCGTCCTCAGCACATTACTTAGTGCAGATTACTTACCTCGCGTTTTACTGCCACCCTAACTTAATACCGACGACCCTTTGTTTGTATGTGTCTTTATTATAAAGCTGCCGCTGGAGGTAGACGAGATAGAGAACTTTGGGAGGGTGTAAAATTTGCGTAGAGGTGGTCTTAAATTTAATTATTTAACACTGTTGTTTGGCGGCACTTCATCATTTAAACATCATGTAAATTCTATTGAAAAGCAAAGGTTTTTTTAACAGCCAATAGAAACATGGATAATACGTTCCGTTTCCATTGCGGTTGTTACCGGTTTTCTCTAAATTCTGCGTGAAACCGATAACATCCAACATTTCGTATTATGTTTGCAGCACCGGAAACGAAAATACGAAATACGGAAAATCGGCGTCATGCGACTTGGAAGACGAGTATGACTTAAGTCGCATGCGACAACGCAATGCCATACGTGCGATTCAAAAATAGATGCCTTGGCGTTTGCACTTCAACCTATTCAAAACTGTCACAGTCCTTCAGGACTTCTTGGCGGGAAAATGAAGTCATGTCTGCCGTTTTGTTTTATTTTTTAAAATTTGTGTTATATCGGAAATTAATGTGAAATAATGGTGGATTATTAACCGTTAAGTGTTCGTGAGTGTGCAACAAAACAGTGCAGCGTCACTTTTCAAATTCTCTCAAGAAGTCCGCCCGAGGACTTAGTAAAGCCCCACATCTTTACTGAGACACTCGAGGGGTTCGGGGGTTTATCATTTCTCACTTCTCATTTCTATTTCATTCATCATCATCATACATAAAATAAATATTGTTTATTCAAGTATTGTAAAACTTATTCATTGGCTAAATGCTTGTGCAAAGCCATAAAAAAAAAGTCCTTCATGAAATGTTCAAACATTATGACATTTTCATAAAGTTCAAAGTCTATTGAAGAAATTTGACAGTTTGGTGTATTAACAGTTTGGTGTATTGACAGTTTGGTGTAGTCTGATGTGCAGGCGTCTGAACAATCCATTTATCTACGTTAGACTACAGACACGATAAACCCATTCATTAATTGCTACAATTAGAATTGTATTTTAAACAAATAAATAATATTATTTAAACAGATCACTAGGTGATCACCATCACCTTCATCACTATCATCAGTTTGAAAGAGAGAGAACGAAGATTTAAGATGCCTTACGGAACATGGAGGAATTCGAAATATTAAAAAAATTCACAGATTTCGCAGTCCCCGCAAGAATCGGAGCATTGAAAATGAATACAAAAATCTACGAAAAAAAAACAACATTTTATTTTAAATAACACAATTCTAACTTGAATGCACTTCACGCCTGCATCCGCATCTTTTAACACCATTACCATGACGATCGGACAATAATCAAAGAAGCTACATCACTTTTTATATACAGAAATATCCGTTTTGCTACAATACCAAATCTAAAGGACCACCTACAGGTCACAATTATTAACCGATTTTCGACATCTTTTTGCCATTTTGTAGCTAAACTAATACTCTAGGACTTTTTCTTTAATTTTTTCTTAAGTCGGTTTTTTTTAAATATTTACAATTAAGTATACAAACACCCCCCAAAAAACCCGTTTTTTTTACATTTTTCAAAATTCCAAAAAAAATATTCCAAAAGCTCAAACGTGTCTCAATAAACTCTTGGTACTATTTTTATCTCGATTCTCCCAAAATCCTCGGAGCTATGGCCAAAAATACGTCTCAGACCATTTGCATCTGATAACCATTTTGGTATAATACTAATACTAAATACTACTAAAATACTATAATACTAACCATTTGGTAACCATGGTAAAATCTTTCGTGAATGTTGTAACCCATTTTCTCATTAATAACTTTGTATTAGACATTTATTTATTAAATGTCCAGAGTATTATTGTTAATTCAGTCACACAAAACATAAATTTGAATAATAAGTAAAACAAATAAACTTAAGGTTGAATAATACGATTAAAACATTATTGTTTATATGGATGATTTTTCAAGGTAAATAAAAAGAAACTAAGGAGATATACTATACTAATTCATTAATATGTTTGCTTTTAAAGCGTCTTTTCCAGAATTGATTGAATAATACAAATTGAATTGCTACTTAACATTAAAAGTAAAACAAATTGAGTTTATTAACAAAGCTGTAACTTTAAAGTGATTTTAAAGCGTTATTTGAGCCGTTTGATAAAATCAATTAATACAAAATGTGTGAGTAATCTTAAAATCCGTCGAAAATATATTACCGAATCCAGGATGTTACGCGTACCCCATTGAAACAGATAGAGCCTTTTCAATTAGGGTTTTATAAAGGGATAATCCGAGGGACACATTAGGCCAGTTTCCATAACTGTTATTTGAGGGAAGTAATGTAATTTGATCATCTGTACAAGTATAAGTTATTGCTGCGTAGGTTTTCCGATTTCATGGAATTAATATTTCTCTTTGAAAATTGCTTTATTTTTATCAGTACATATAAAAAAGTTTACGTAGGTACTACTTTATCTTGATTCATTATCATCATCTCAAGCCTTCTTCGACCAGCTTGTTGTAGGCCTCCTTCAACCCCCTTCACTTCGTTCTGCTTTAGGCTGTCAGTATCCAATTTTTGTAATCCTTTCTGATGTCATTATACCTTGTCATCTGGGGTCTGCCAACTGGTCTTTTATAGTCCCACGATCTCCAATCCAAGAGGTCCTTGCACCACGAGTCTGATGTACGGGCTACGTGACCTGCCCATTGCCACTTCTGCTTAGCTATTCGCTTTATTATGTCTGACACTTTGCTTTGCTTTCTCAACCACTTATTGGTCTTCAGATCTCGTAAAGCTACCAGCTTACGTTCCATCGCCCTTTGAGTAACTAATAACATATCTTGATTATTTAATACAATTTAGCGAAATGGGCGAAATGAAGGTTCTTAATACCTAAAATGAACTTTAGGTTCATTACACTAATCACAATAATAAATAAACTATAAATTAAGATATTCACACTAATATTATAAATGCGAAAGTTTGTGTGGATGTGTGTATATTTGTTGCTTCTTCATGCTGCAACGGATGGATGGATTTGGATGAAATTCGGTATACAGATAGTTTATAACCTATATTAACACATAGGATACTTTTTATCATGATAATCCCATGGGAACGGGAACCACGCGGGTGAAACTGCGGGCGGCCGCTAGTAATATCATAAAATTACTTACTTACATACTTACTCCACTGGCTCAGCTCCCGATGTGAGTCTTGGTCTATAATGCCCACACACGATGGCCTCACTGTTTTATGTCCTGTGCGATCTGTGTCAAAACTTCTTAATTCAGTAATATTTAAAACCGAATCAGATAACTACAGTCAATATATATAAAATAGGTCAAACAAATGTGGCGTCAACGATGTTTCCAACGAAGCGTGAAGGGGCACCTTGTCGGCAGGGTGATGGTGATTGATGCCGCGTTGTTTTCACGCTGCACCAGTTGTCTTCGCGTCTGGACTCCATTTCCTTAACATCAAATGGAATGGTGACATTTGCCGTGCAATCTATAAAAAAGACCGCTATAAGCACCGCTGTAGTCTAGTGGTAAAGTCCACCGGATTTAGGAGGTCCCAGCTTTAATCCCCAGCAAAGATATATGATTGTACTCGGTTTGGTTGGCGGTAGGGCTTGTTTTAAGTCCGCCTGGCTAGCTACCATCGTCTTATCTAACTATGTCGCCATTAAATCGATATTGCAGTAGTGTTGTGTTCCTACAGTTGGAGATAAGATAGCTAGTTCCTAAGCAGTTGCGATTTTCCGGCCTTATCATTACATAACATCAGGTAAAATTTAGGCCAAGTGCTTGCTCATCAGGAATAAAAATAGGCGTAAAAACCAAATTGGTTAGACAAACCACATTCTAATCCAATCAACCTTTTTGTTAAATCTGAATTTTAAATCAAATCATTGGTTCACAGTCAAGTGGATCCAAATAATTCAGAATACCCTTTCGATCCGCTGACTTTAGAGCTCGACCCTCGGTTAACCTAAATGGATACTATAATCGCTTCATAGCTACAGATTACCTACTTGTAGTGCTTAATTATATCATTAAATTGACGTTAATGTAACGGCACGGATTCGGCCTTAAGTGTTAGAGGATACCTATTATTAGTACAATCATAGTAGTTAGTACTGTATAATGTACTTACCTTGTAGGTGGCTACTGATTTTGTATACGAGTATTACACTTCAAGAATTATTTTGCTCTTTCTTTCTCTCTGATCGGAACTGCCTATATTTACACCACATTGCCTTAAGGCGAAGGGTAAGGCACACTAGCGCCACCAATTGATAATTTGACAATTACTAATGGACCGGATCTTTTTTTAAACATTGCTTACCGTCCGACAACAGGAAAGCATCCATAGTATTTATTAAATAATTGTGCACTACTTTTTGTTGCGTGGTTTATTCACAAAACGGGCTATCGCATTTATTCACAAACAATGGCCACTTTTGGTGTTAGCGAATGAATACAAAACAAACCTAAAAGTAGTGCACATTTATAAAATAATAGATGTTTTCCTAGTGTCGGAAGGTCCGGAATGTTAAAAAAAGGTCCGCAATGTCTGAAAAAAAATCCAGTTTAGCAGTTATCAAATTAAATCCACTAGCGGCGCTAGTGTGCCTTACCCTTCGCCTTAAAACATTGGCAGCTTCAAGTAGTGCACAATTTTATTAAATAATAGATGTTTGCTTAGTGTCGGAAGGTCCGCAATGTTTGAAAAAAAATACAGTTTAGCAGTTATCAAATTAAATCCATTAGCGGCGCTAGAGTGCCTTACTCTTCGCCTTTAAACAACGTATATCTATGTCGTGGTCTCGGTAGGAAAATAACGATTGAAAAAATAAACTTCAGACTTAGTATGTGTGTGCGTCAACTTGTGTGTGACAACTTCTAAACACTGTGTGTGTAAACTCTAAGCACTGTGTGGGTTTACACAGTGTTTAGATGTTGATTAGAAGGTTTCAAAATTATGATAATTAACTTTATTAAGTAACTATGAGTGGTTCTCAATTTAGAAAGCTAGCTAGACTTTAATCGTTTTCTACCACTAACCAAATATTGATGCTGTAAATCAAACCCGGCACTTTAATTTCTAAGTGCGTATAACCACTGAACTACAGAGGCGATCATGAGGCGAACCACATACTTTTATTATAATAACTATGCTTCTCATTCGACTGCACAAATTAATTCATATTCTTTTAATAACTTTAATCTTTGTTAAAGCATAGTGGTACGTTAAAGTTCCTCAATATTGTAGAAACTTTGCTTTAAAAAAGAGAACACTCTTAGAACTTAAGATCCAAATTTAATTTTAAAATCCCAGCCAGCAGTATCTACCCTGCATCAGCTACCTCTCACCTAAAATTACCTACGATATAAGTCAAGTCGACTTTTATTAGGTGCTTCAGTGTGAAATGCACAACTCCGCCGGCTTTTATGAATTTTACACTAATGAATATTGCTAACCATCTTCATTTCTATTAACTCGGTAAACGTGCTTTAATTAAGTGATTAAATAAAAGTATTAAATTAATTTTGGTGTTGTAGAAAACGATATATCTACGTAGTTGTAGTAAAAAAATATATCTGGCGATTGGGTTATTGTTTCTTCTTTGTAAATTGCGAACTAGTCAAAAATGTTTTCTTCCTAATACAATTATTTACTTACTAAAATAATAACGCCTCGGTGGCCGAGTGGAAAAGCGCTCGGCCGGATATCCAAAAGTCCCGGGTTCAATTACCAGGACGGGCAAAATGTGTTTCAGATTTTTCGATGCATAGCCCGCGTTCGTGATCACCAACCCGTATTTGGCAAGCGTGGTGATTAAGCCATTACCCATCGATTGTAGCGATGACTTGATTTCAATGATCGAGTGGAGGCCTTTGCCCAGCAGTGGGATAGTTATAGGCTGTTTACTACTAAAATGATAAGAAAAACACGGTTTTTTAAATAAGCTTTAATAAGAATATTAAAACTTTGATCTTGAAGTAGTGTTGTCAGGTAGTAACCTTCTTTCTCAAGTAGCATTACAAAAATGCAAAGCAATAAACACTTGTATGAGAATAAAGTGGCATTATTATATTGTTCCCAACATGAGAGTGTACTCGCGAGCGTTGCGTTGGTATTACTATGCTGCGCTGCGCACATAAAACCTCATTCTTAGTGTTTGTGAGTTCAAAAGCTTTGCATTTTTAGCGTCACAGATGTTAAAAAGATAGTGTTACAGACTATATTTATGGGAACTCGTTGTTTGAAAATGTGACGTTTTAAACTTCTTTTTGCTCTTTTATTAAGTAAAGCAAAGGTATTTACACTATACAGCAGTTCTTTTTTCTTTATTTGACGATAGGTGATATAGATAGACGCTATGGAGAGGCTATGGAATCTTATTGGATCTTCCGGTGGATTACTTATGAGGACTTGAAATTTAAGATAGTGTAGTTTTTTGAATAAATTTACCCATACAATATTTTTGCCTCTATTCAAAAAACATTTTTTTTTCTTGTACCTATGTATGTAATTTGGCGACGTCGTTTTCACGTCATAACGGCTCTATAGGTATATAACACAAGTGAAAAGGGTAATGCAGTGCTTAGGCATTATGTAATTGGTTGTTTTTTGCCAAAATAATTATTAAATAAAAACTACTTAGACAAAATAAAAACACTAATTTTAGAAAGTTATTTAGAAACTGTTTAATTTTCTCTTTACTTTCAAGCTTGATCATTATTCACGAATACCTACTTATAACGTTCATATAAATTTTAAATATTTATTATTTAATCAAAAAGTCAGTTGGTGTCCATGTGTTCTTTATTAATTAAAAACATAATTGGAAGATAATTTCAAAGCAATTTGACTTAAGGGGGTGCAGCGCGGACGCAAAACTGCGAGTTTCAAGTTTCTTTACGATAGCGAGCGAGTGGCGCGTGGCAGTGGTGTGACAACGGCGCACGACTACGAATACGGTCGCACACTAATATCTGTACAGAGTAGGCTGGTGATTTAATTAGAGCAATGTTTACTTTCGTAAAATCATAGGCGTTTGGGTAAAAAATAAGAAAAGTCTTAATATTTTCATATTGATGTTTTTTAATGGAAAAATAAGACAACAGTGACCTGCGGAATATCAATACAAACATTTTGATGTCGGATCATTGTTTCATTTGGGCTATATTTACATTTCCATTATTTCATTTCCTTGATCGTACTTACTATGCATGTTACATGAATATAAATTAAAATTTATAGAGTACGAGTAGGTGACAATAAAAGAAAAAAATAAAAAGAAAGAAAATTTGTGTGTGTGTGTGAGTGTGTGAGTGTGTGTGTGCGTGTGTGTGTGTGTGTGTGTGTGTGAGAGAGAAAATGCGAATGTGTGTGTGTGTGTGTGTGTGTGCGTGTGTTATTTTAAAAGATTTTCTATTTCCATGTAATCTTTATTCTTAAGCCACTCTTTGAGTAGTACTTTACACTTTTTATTTGTATTGGGATATATATTTAATTGTTTATTTATGTAATAATATAAATAACTGGACTGTTTAGCCTGTTGCCGTCTAGCGAATGCAGTTTTAATAGAAGGACTTGGAGCTTCACTTGTTTTCCTCCTTTTATTTTCAAAGTCAGAGTTGTAATTGAGGGACTTGTGTAGTTTTAGTACAATATTTTGTATGTACAACTTGCGGACTGTAAGGAGATCACACAGTGAGTAGAGTTCTTGTGTTGGAAATCTGTAGGGCTTAAAATACATAACCTTTAATAAGGATCTTTGTGCTCTCTCCAGTTCCAAAAATTTTGTTTTGTTAGCGCCTCCCCAGACACTAATACAGTGCACGAGGACAGACTGAACTAAAGATATATAAACTTGTTTTAATATGTGCGGTGTTGCAATATGTCTTAAATTTTTAAAGAACCAAATGAACTTTCTAACTCTAGTCATCAAAAGTTCTATGTGTAGATGCCAGGAAAAACGCTGATCTAAGACTATTCCAAGATATTTTGTACTGGATACTTTTTTTAAATTAGGACATGGGCAGTTAGAGTTATTAAGATCAACACAGGAATGAATTTTAATATTAAGATCAGGCTGGGTGCTATTATAATTGGTGAAACATATATAATTTGTCTTGGATGTATTAAGTGTTAGTAGGTGTGTTTTTAACCACTGTGCAACCTTGGCTAGACCTACTTCAGCGCTGCGTTTAACATCTTCCCAGTTTTGACCACAAAATACCAAAGCAGTGTCATCTGCGTATGAAAACACATGCCCATTTTGTATTGACATATTACAAAGGGTGTTTACATACACCAAAAATAGTGTAGGTCCCAAAACACTCCCTTGTGGGACTCCATAGGTGATGGAAGAGTCACGACTACAATGTTCACCTATTTTAACTCTTTGCCTGCGGTTTGTAAGATAGTCTCTAAATAAATCCAAAGCAACACCTCGTATACCGATCTCTTCAATTTTTTGTATAATAGTGGGGACAGAGACGCCATCGAAGGCTTTTTTCATATCAAGAAAGATTGTCAAGCATTTCTTTCCCTTATCTACTTTATCGATAATGATTGACGTCAGCGCTGTGACAGCGTCTTCTGTACCAAGTCCTCGTCTAAAACCGAATTGTGACTGTGAAAGTATATTAAATTTATCTAGGTAAGCGATTAATCGATTGTTTAACAATCTTTCTAGAATCTTTGATATTGCAGGAAGGACTGAGATAGGTCTGTAATTAGTTGGATCGTCTCTATCGCCACTCTTATATACAGGTGTAATTAATGCTAGTTTCAGGGCAGCAGGAAAGACACCGTCCCTAAAGCACATATTAGCCAGGTGTGTTATTAATGGAACGAGGAGAATATGGGCCTGTTTTAGAAACTTTGTAGTAATATTGTCATATCCAGGGGCGCTCTCTGTTTTAAGGTTCATCAACACTGTCATAACCTCCGAATCATCAGTTTCGAGCAGTACGAAAGAAGAAGCATGGGAGCCCCTTACTACATGCGTAGTGGAGACATTGTGAGAGTTGGATTTACAGAGGATTTCCTCTGCCATGGATTTTCCCACATTGGTAAAGAAGTCATTAACAACATTTACAGATTCGTGTGGGGTTGATTTAATGTTTAACAACTCTATATTTTTGTCTTGTGATTGCTTACGCTGTGTAATTTTATTGATTGCCTTCCAAAGCGTCTTTGGATTTCCAGTGGCATTCATTATTTGTTCCCGCTCATATTTGCGCTTAAGTTTTTTTACAATACCGTTACAATAATTTCTATAACGCTTGTATGTAATTCTTAACACTTCATTACGGTCGCACACTAATATCTGTACAGAGTAGGCTGTTGATTTAATTAGAGCAATGTTTACTTTCGTAAAATCATAGGCGTTTGGGTAAAAAATAAGAAAAGTCTTAATATTTTCATATTCATGTTTTTTAATGGAAAAATAAGACAACAGTGACCTGCGGAATATCAATACAAACATTTTGATGTCGGATCATTGTTTCATTTGGGCTATATTTACAAAGTTTCTGAAGAAATAAGTTTTTAGATATCATTATTTTTTGTATTGTTTATGCAGTTTCTGGGTATTTGTTTCAAATTCCAAGAAAACCATGGCCTTCCTTGTGAAAGGATCAAGCTAACCTACTACCTAATTAACCTCCTTTTAATGTATAAGACCTATTCAGCGCCTAGCACCAGTGACTTAAAAACAAGTAAATTTTCAAATTCCGCGCTGCACCCCCTTAAATTAATTTTCTTTGGAACGTTTGACAACATTCCCCGAAGCTTTTGAATCGCAGTTTTAACTTTGCGACGACCCTTAAATAGACACTTGGAGTTATAATGTAAATAGTTTGTCTAGTCTACATCGTTTTGTGATAGTTTATGAAAATTATATTATGTAGGTACATACATCGGACTTAGATAATTGAGGCTTGCCAGACGAAGAGCCAATCTTACCTCTAATCAGTTGAGCTAGGAATATAATCTCTGGATCTGAGACGACTGATCTAATCAAAAGAACATAGCGATGACAGGTTTTTAAAATGAGTGTGATAACAAATTACTAACAGCCGTAAAATGTAAGTAGTACCATGGAATTATAAATCTTCTGTGCGTGTGTATGTTATTGAATTTCTTCTAAACGGCTGGACTGATATGGATGAGTTTTTCTTTGTGTGTCCAAGTGAATTCGAAAATGGTTTAGATTTACAATTGGACCCGGTAGGTGGCGCTGCTATAGGGGATCCCAGTCCATCATGGGATAGACGAATGATTTGTTTGTTTTGTTGTCATGGAAACTGTCAAAGCGGTACGAAGTCCGCTGGTCAGCTAGTAATATATAAAACTCCATGGTAGTATGGTAGTATTCATTACTTATCAGTTTCCTTACAAGACAAACTATTGTAATAAGTAAGTAAGTAACTTAGTAGGAATTATAAACTTAATAAACTGAAGTGTTTACTAGCAATTATAATTGGTTATCTGTATCATCTGAACGATTAAACTCAACATACCTATAACACTAAATCTGTTGCCTTTGAATTTAGGTTTCCGATGAAACTGAATCCAATTTCGCCTGCTCGCTGTCTGACCCTAATAAATCTACCTATGAACCCATTTTGGAGTTTTGTTTACCACGTCAGCTCGTGCATAGAATACGTAAAGGTAAACCTACATGGTAATCGATGATGCGAAACTAAACTTTACCCCTACGAGATAAGAAGGCATTCCGTATTGGTTTAGGCTTCGCATTTTTCCTATGTGCTTTAACAAATGTAAGGCTGCTATTGGAAAGATGGTCTATTTTTTTGTTTCTAAAAATAATGGCCTAAAAGCGTTTTATAAATAGAACCTGCAAAATGTTTCTGTCTCGTCCTACTCACATATCCTTTACATTTTGAACAACAACCAGTAATTATATTGTTTTGAATTTTGCAGTCACAATGCTTTATATGTATAGTTACAAGATAAAATTATACTAGAGAAAAGGATTTAAGAAATGAAATGAATTGAAAAAATCTTTATTCAATTTAGGTATATAAATTGCATTTATGGACGTAAAGTAGTTACATAAAAAAAAACACAAAAGTATATTAAAAAATAATATAAGTACACACAATAATATTAAAATATATAATTTAATAAACAATACATATAGGTATGTAATGCGATTCTACTGCTGGTTCGGAAGGTTGATTCTGCTAATAAGACTCCAGCAAGAAACGTAGCAGCTACTCTTTTCAACTAAGAGTTGTTTACAAAAGTGTTACTACTAGGTAAATACAATGTGAAATAACATGCGCAGGCGAGCAGACTAATGCCGGATCCCTATATTCTATCTGTCTGTTGTTTTGCTTACTGGAGTTAGAAATTTGACATAATTTGTATGGAGCTTATGTCAAATTTTTATCTATAGTAAACAAACAACAGATAGGTAGAATATAGAGAACCGGCTTCACATTCTTATCATTAAGATAATCATCAATTTTATAGTAACCTTTTTTCATTAGACGTTGTTTTATTTCTGTCTTAAACTTGTGTAGTGGCAATTCTGTTAGAGTGAAAGGCACTTTAATATATATTTTTATAGATTTCCCAATAAATGAATTACCGACCTTATTGAGTCTAAGTTTTGGAACGGCAAGTTTGTTATAAGCAAAACTTTATCTTGTTTTAAAATCTTGTAATAACCAATAAAGTAATGGTTTCGATCCAAAATGGTTTTAACCTATGAACGCACGCGCTGCGCTGCTGGGCTCAGGCAATGGCATATTAGAAGGGGCGGGTCAAAACCCACTACGCTTACACAATGAGGGATGAAGTTTTTAACTATTGCCATTTTACTAGAAATACCAGGAATGTCCCACATAACCATTAGCCATTAGAGTGAATGTATTGTATCTATATAAGCATGTTGCGCCGTAGGCCACGTCTTTACTAAACATCAAGTGAGATGGTGATCAAATAAATGCTTACATATTCGATATTTAAAAAAACTCAATCCATAAAAAAACCCGGCACCAAAACATTGTTGATAATTAAGTAGATAAACACAGTTTCACGTTAATAACATTGCACTTACCTGTTTATCATAATATTATTCACAATTCAAACTTTTGATGACGATAAAATTAGATTAAAACACCTAAAAACAATATTTATGTGATATATTATTAACGCTCGTGCCTGCAGCGACAAGTGTCTGTTGACAGATTGATCCTATTGGCTACTTGCCGTGATTGGCAAATGAGCGGCTAATTCAAAATAATAACGGACACAGTTATACTGTACGGTTTTACCCCATTATACGGTTTTGTACGGGAGATCCGTACAAAACCCCGACCCTACTAGTCTCTAACTCCAATAATGACGAATTTTCATCATACAAAATTTCATCCCCTACTTTATCCACATAGGGGTTGAATTTCCAAATTTTTACTAGCCTATGTTAGTCGAAACAATGCAAAGATTGTAACGATACCTCATATATCTAAATCGGTTCAGGCGTTTAGAAGTTATGGTGGAATAAAGAAACATCACATACATACATACATGAACCCTGAAAACATAACACTCCTTTTTTGGCAGTAGCGTAATAAAAATAGATAATATGGTGAAAGCTATCACCAATTTTATTAAGCAAGCTTGTCTCGTTTTTAAAGCAATTGGTTTCAACCACCATCTTTGTTATGTATACATAAATCTATGTCGAAGCCCTCCAAAGATTTAACGTTGTCATCAAAAAATATAGTCTTGGCAAAAAAAACAACGCAAGCTTTTCTATTTTTACCAAAAAATTTTTATACGATAACACGCGTCGTAAACGTTGACAAAATACAAGGATTTATAAGGATACGTGCGGTAATTTAGTTATAATGCATGAATCTCGTCATGCATATTAAATTGGACGGATTACATTGCTATCTGGGCGTTACGAAATAAATTATGCAGAAATACATCACGGCGGACTTATATCGTAGCGATAAAATAAACAGAAAATATGGCGACAGTTTCCATATTTCGAATTACTTTAATGTGAACATAAAGTTATTTTTGTACAAAAATTTTGATTGTGATTGTTTTGTCAGTGTTATTCTATTATTATTATTCTTTATTGTAATTTTAATTGTAGTTTTGATTGTTGTTTTAATTGTAATTCTTAATTTTATTATGAATAATAAAATTAAGAATACAATATAATATTTTGTTTGATGGGATCCCAGGCTGGTGGTAGACTTCAACCATCTTTTCTATTAAAATTAGGATGTTTTTTAATTTCAATAGCCTCCCGTATCATCCTAGGGATGAATCGTTATTCTCTAGCGAGCACTTGTGGTTTATCAAATCTGATGTAATGGTTGGGCCCCTCTAGGTCTCGTAAAAGTTGTTTCATTTAAATGTGTAGTGCTCGCGTAAAATTTAGAAAACAATATTCCATTCGATGGTGTCGGGCTAATGCGCAGTTTTATTAAAATGAGTGCTTTATTGTGGCGATTGAAATAGATCGGACGTTTGTCACAAATGGCGGCAATCGGCAATTGAACGAAGCACGATACTGCTGCATCAGTTTCAGGGTTCAAGTGCGGGATTTATTTGCAATTCGATTACGTTAACGAAAACGAGAATTTGTATGGCCAAAATGTTAACTCTTGAGACGCTGCTTCAATGCCATACTAATTTTTGTTTTCGTAAACGTAATCGAATGAATACGGATAGTGAATAAAACTCTTAAAAACTTTTTCGAAACGATATTGGGAAGTTTCGGTTTTCCTTTGCAGGTTGCGCAAAGTGTGTTTGCGAATGTTTGATGCATAACCCGAATCCGATCCGATCCGAACCTATAATCTACAGGGAACGGGGACACGCACTATAATGTGCGTGATGCCGTTCCCTCTAGGAAATCTCTGACGGTGATTCGTTTCACACGGCTTGAGGAACCCTCGTTCTCTTTTATACATCACCGCTCCGGTCAAACAGTCGCATCATATCGTCGTCTACCACGTAGTTTCGTTCCAATACAAATTATAACCCCAAACTTGGGTCTTGATTTTTGCCATAGCTTTGTTAGACCAAGATATTTGTGTTTTACTATTTCAAGTTACTATTTGTGCTCTACAATGTTTGAGATTGTAGTTTATTGATTGTCTAAATTCTTTTGTTTTAAAGATGTTTTTATACTCATACGAGGAGTTGAATCGTTCTACCGTTCGTTATTTTCCAATAATAGATAATTGTATTGAGGTGAAACGAGATTTCCAATGGATCCCGTGGACGAAATACAATTAACATTTAATTTTATTATGTAGAAATCCATTGCAGGTTCTTATTTTTTATATAATTTAATTGGTCCTAATAACCGTTACTATGGCACAGCTACCTTCATAATAAGATACTTGGGGGTTTTCAATAGCTAATTTGGTTGTAGTTAATTTATTAGTGTTCATTCACTACAAAATTTCACTAAACTTAATGATAAAATCCGTTTTGGGTTGCAATTGCTTAACCTTTAGATATCATTATTTAATGAGCCAGGTTCAATTGTAGCAACTTGTATCCTAATCCCGGACTGCATGGCGACCGGACTTACTGAACATCTGTTCATACTTTTTATTTGGTGCGTTCCAGGGTTCATCTACCGGGCAGCGATCTCCATCAGCGTTGACCACCTGCACGCACCCTACCCGCCTGCATTTCCGGAGGCAGCAACCACCGGCGGATCCAGCTTCACCCGGATCCAGATCCCACCGGGCGCAGACTACGGCCCGGGTCTAGGCTGACCTAGCTAAGTCCTCTTTTAAATCGCGCGACAACACTGAACACTACAGCGACCGACGAAATTCCCCTGATCGAATAAATTTGGTTACACTGGATTTACCTCTTTTATTTTCTTTCCTTTTCTGGAACTGGTGGTGTCTAACACTAACACCCCAGCGTTTCACTTTTTAGTTATCGCTGGACACGTTTCAAAAACTTAGTTCGCCATATTGGATTTAGAGTGACGTCACTTTTTTTTGGAGTTATTCTCAGCAAGCCTTTTCATTTGATATCCATGTTGTAGAAATGCATTAAAAATAGTTAGTCCGCCATCTTGGGTGTGCCGTCATGTTGGATTTAGAATGACGTCACACAATTAACCATGCATTGTCATCCGAACTGAACATGTATACAATATTTTAGCTCAATCGGTTGAAGATATCTGCTTCAAAATTGAGTTGCAAGATTCCACCCAAACAAACATACACACATACATTGCAAGTTAAATAAAAGCTTGTAATAAAAATAAGAAACATTATATACGAATCTCTTAGAGTTTGTTAAGATAATATTAACTATTTGCCAAGCCTTGCCAAAGGTAGACTTTTTGAAAAAGTATTGAAAAAATGTACGAGCGGCATTCGAAACCTCACCCCATGACTTACGGGGTCAAGAGTACTACCTTTATGCTATCGTGGTTAAGTCCAACCCGCCGAAATTAATCAACACTATCTACTCTTACTTTGTCAGTCAAATGAGCCTTATTCAATGTCAACAACTACGGCAGCAACATCCGATCTTAATATTTTTACAAATATTAAATACTAGCTGACCTGGCGGACTTCGTGCCGTTTTGACAGTTTCCATCATTGAGTTAAATATGTATAAATGGTTGCCATGACAACAAAACAAACAAATCATTTTGTATTGGAAAATTAAATTGTCGTTTTTAGTATTTTATTTAATATATTTTTTTAATATTAGCCTATGTTACTTAGCGCTAATGTAACATTCCAATGGTGAAAGAATTTTTTAAATCGGTCCAGTAGTTTTGGAGTTTATTCGTTGCAAACATTCATACATACAAAAATACAAAGTATAAATTTAAGTACTTTATAATATTAGTATAGATTGAGCCACGACAGCATAAAAGGTAGTGCTCCTGACCCCGTATGTCATAGGGGTATGCAGGTTCAAATCCCGCTCGTGGAATTATTTCAACACTGTCCTTTTCAAATTAAAGTTCAGTTGAGAATTAGGAATTATATATTTTTATTCAAGTTGTGAATTTGTTCGCAACAAAATTTATGTAAAATTATATACGAGTTCAACCATAACCATTCATACCTTTTCATAAAAATAACGTTAAAATAGTAATCCTCCATTAATTGGACAGTCCATATCGGGGCGGAACGGCAATGGTACGTAAAACGCGAGTGGCGTCCAACAAATGTATGCAAAAAACATTTAACGCCACCGCAGTGTGCTCTACCGACGACGGTTGGTAACGTGCTGACAAAAAGAGCATGCGTGTCAGTAACACAAATTGAGGCAGGGATTCCGTATAGGTACTACAGAAAATATGATTTAAAAAAACATCATCACAATTGGACTAATTGGGCTGGGTAAGTCGCGAATTTCCCCGTTTTCTGGGTAAGTCGCAATTTTCCCCGAAATCGAAGCTAAAATATAATAACAGAGAATATAAAATGTAGAATATAAAAAACAGGGGGAAAAATTGGTCTGAGCAGACCATTATTATATTGCCTGTTTATCGACTTGATCCGACTTGGACTCAAGAGTGTTTAACTAGTATAAGTATTTTGTATTTTAGTTTACTGCTAAGTTTTTATACTGACAATTTATTATATATATAAGTATACAAAACAGTTAACTTTAAATTGTTCAAGAAACAGTATCTCTTTACAATTTTGTCAAAATAAATTTTTCATTACGGCACTGAAGGCCATGGCGCCTCCAGGGAAATTCCCTTCCACTCAATTAATCTGGATGGGAAAGAAAGTCAATATAACGCGTGTCGACTATCGTATTTAACGTTAAATTGACAAAGAAAAGTATCTAAGTACTAAAATGTGATTATATGAAGTGCTCGACAGATCAGTGCTCGAGATTCAAACCTCCGCCCGATCTTCTAAATGTCACTACACATTTACAGAATACACTAAACATGCACACTAGCTTAGGTCCAAGACACCGTACTCGTAGAACAAGGGTACGAAGAACCGGTTCACACGCGCTCTATACCAGGTACAGACATGTACCTGGGCGCTTCTCTCCTCCTCCACGGCCCGGTCTACCCGAGCCGAGGTCCGAGCCTTTAGAGGCGCCCTCGGGTGGTTCCGCCCCCCGATCCGATCCGAACCCTTCGGAGAATCTAGTAGGGCACGGGGATGCGCACTAGTGCGCGATGCCGTTCCCTCTAGAAAACCTCCAAGGTGATTCGTTTCACACGGCTTGAGGGACCCTTTACGTTCCTCGCCGCCCCCAAAAAAGCCCGGTGAAGCTGAAAATGCCGTCTGAGGCAATCAGCAAACTCTCTCAAAAAAAAAAAAATCGAGATTCAAATTGTACAATAACTTTTTTTCATCTCACTTTGAATACGATCGTTGTGGTGCCAGTGTCTCCTCGTTAACTATGGAACACCTACTGTCGTGTCCTACTACTTCCATAAGCACGTGTGGGTGACCTATTTAAAGGAACCTAGGTACAACGCATTTGATATCACGACTTTTTGGTCTAAAGTAACGAGTCTTGCGAGTCTACAGCATAGTTACGTTGAGCTAATATTCATCATCATCATCAGCCCATTTTATGTCCCCACTGCTGGGGCACGAGCCTTCCCTATGGATGGATAGGGCGAACCGGCCAAAAACCCCCTGCGGGCCCAATACCGATTGGTGATTGTTAACGACTGCTAATGCAGCCGGGACCAACGGCTTTACGTGCCTTCCGAAGTACGGAGGAGCTCGAGATTAAACATTTTTGGTCAACCATCCGATGACCGGCCTTTGCGAAAGTTACTTAACCTCAGCACTCGCAGGCCGGGCGCATTAACCACTGCGCCATCGAGCTCCTCTGCGCCATCGAGCTCCTCTGCGCCATCGAGCTCCTCCTCCTCCTTAGCTCCTCCTTAGCTGATATTGTCGACACGCAATAGGTACTTTAGTAAAGTAATTAGTCTACATATTGTTCTACTGCTGGGTAAAGGCCTCTATCATTGAAATCAATTCATCACTTCAATTGATGAGTATTGTCTTGATCAACACACCGAAATCCGAAATACACTGCTCGACCTGGGTATGTAAGACCTGCGGATATCGGGCTGAGCGTTTATCACCTAGATACGACAAAGAAATAAAACAAAAAAGTTTTTAAATTCTTGACAACAAACATGACAACTAGATTTCTTGCGAGAATTAAGTTATTGGTTGGGTACTCACCTTGACACGCCTTTCACCTCCCTTTTTCGTTTTTTTTTAAAGATAGTTTAGTTATTTTATTAGTTTAGTGGGGGTGGTGAGAAACTTAAAGGGTTCCTCAAGCAGTGTGAAGCACCTTCGGAGATTTTCTAGAGGTAACGGCACAGTGCGTGCCCTACTAGATTCTTCGAGGGGTTCGGATTGGATCAGGGAGCGGAACAACCCGACGCGCTTCTAAAGGCTCGGATCTCGGCTCGGGTTGACCAGGCTGTGGTGGTGGAGAGAATCGCCCAGGTACATGTCTGTACCTGGTACTCTTGTTCTACCGAGTACGGTGTCTTGGACCTACACTAGTGTGCATGTTTAGTGTATTCTGTAAATGTATAGTGTCTAAATGGATCGGGCGCTTTCACCTCCTAGGTTAACACAGACATTCGGCGCCTGCTTAACATAACCCCAGCTAAGGGTTCAATATTCCAATGAAGGGAATCCTAAATGGCGTAGAATACTTGCGGCCTTTCTACTTTTCACGCGCCCAATAGAAATTCCGGAAACATTGGTTACAGTCAGTCGCCACTAGAATTTATATTGAAAAAAGGGCCATAAATACTTTTCGCTTCACGTAATCAATTCGACCTTTTTTACGAACGATTGAATGCGATTTGTGTATAGGGAGAACGTTATTGGGATTACGTAATCATCATCTTAAGCCTATAAAATGCCTATGGTTGAGCTAGACCTTTATTTAAGAATATAATGGTGAATGAGGGCACACTTGTTGCACTAATTAATAATTAAACACAGCTCTCCTATGATACAAACGTAATTAAAGTATTTACGTACCTTCTAAAACACGGGATAGTTAGAGATGGTTAAACTTAGTCAACCATTCATGATACTCGTAGTGAATGTCAAAAGTTGCTTTCACAACCAAAACACAGCTGCTATGCTTATCAAGGATAATGTATTAAATGTTAGGTATTCAATCAATAATCATTTAGTAAATAGATTTACTAAATGATTATATACCTAAGATTAAAATTTTCATTCTACAAAGATGCTTATGTGGTCACTTGTCGTGACATTTTTGAAATGAAAAATCGCCATTCTAACCGTTTGGGAGGCGGTTTTGGATACTTACTACCAGTGATCTTGAATTAAAAATGAAACAAAATACAGAATTATATTATTACTTAAATGTTTTTTTTATTCACAATTTGTTTTTATAATAATTCAAAAACTTTCGTGTAACCTAGATGTCACAGAACAGTACAATGTATTTTTAATTAAGGATAATATATATCTTAAAATAAAAAAAACCGGAATCTTTAAAAAACATTTTATTTATTTTTGGGCACGGGTTGCACTAAAAAAGCAATACTATTCTGTTAATTGTATAGAATCCATTTATAACTGGAAAATAGATACTTCACATTTATTCTACAAAAAACACTTTAAATATCGGAATTTATAAGAAGAATAAAAAATATCTATATAACTCAGTAATAACACAAGATCAAGAAAAGGTTAGAAAATAAGTAAAAAAATATATCTAAGAAGATGGGACAAAATGTAAATGAAGATACATAAAACATTATCACAGGATGCTCTGATGATCTGTATTTAACTTGTTAATAAAACGTATTGTAATTTTACTTTAAGTAAACTTATCTAGTATAACTAAACTTTGTAAGGTTTATAATGATTCCAAACAATTATGATCGAAAAATAATTTATGTTCCTGACAAAACAAATTTTGACATAATTATATCTGTCACAATTGATATAGTTTACTACATAAGCCATATAACTAGTCATAAATTAATATTATAAGAATTGGTAAGTACAGTCAGTCAAAACACTGGTATTTCAATATTGTTATTATCGTTAAATATTAATTTTATGACAAATAACAAAAAAACATATTACTATCATTTAACCTGCCCTAAATTAATGCTTAGAGTACTGCTCGCATACTAAACTTACATGGCTGTTGCTTGTACGCCCGAAAATTAGGCTTCATATTTTCGTGATTGCAAGCTTACATAAATTTTGCAAGAAAATCTGAAAATGTTGAAAAAAATCCCTGATCGTTACTAGACTCTTCTGGTAATCTGGGTCACTAACTTTAATCTATCACCGTAGCCTTATCACTCCTTGCAGCCTTCTTCGACGTCAGTCATCGGTCACAAAATAAGGAGACCCAGAAGGTAAGAGCAACGTACATACATAAACTTTGTTTGGTCGCTGCTGCAAATGGTATCTCGCCCAAAGCGACAGCATTACCAAGTCTGGGCTAATGCGGTGTCATCAAAGGATCCGAACACCAGCGTCCTCAGAAAGAGGTACAACTTTGCCGCCAGTACCTTTAAGAAGGATATTGCCAAGTCGATGTCATCATTCATATGGTCTCAAAACAGTCCGAGCGCAGCTGTTGCAAGATTCTGTGTCCGTGAAGGTTGTCTATGCGTGCGCTGTTTGAGCGCATTTGTAGAAAGCTTCTCTCTGCAGTCTTCTTATTTTGTGAAGGTTGTCTACGCGTGCGCTGCTCGAGCGCGTATTTAAAAAGCTCATCTTCTGCAGTCTTCTTATTTTGTGAATTGGTTGTGAACAAATTAATTAATGCTTTTATAACAATCCTAATCGAAGGTTCAGTGTACAGTACAGAGAAATAGAAAAATAAATTCAGTCGTTATGAATTGAGGAACCTAAAGTTTTTCATCATCATCATCATCATCATCATCATCATCATCATCATCATCATCATAATCATCGTCACTAGCTCATTTTTTTCCCTAATGCTGGGGCACGAGAGAATAAATTTTGGTCACCCATCCGAAGACCGGCCTTTTCTGAAAGTTTCTTAGCCTTATCAATTGCAGACCGGGCGCGTTACAACTCCTCGAGCTCCTTTAGTTCCTTGCTATTCCATAACCTTGTTTACTATTATTAGACGACCAAAAGCAATCTCTTACCAAAAACAGGTGGTAACCAACGCAGTTTTGTTTTCATATTATTATTGCTCAACATTAAGATTTTTCATAAATGAGCTGATGATGATGATGATGATGATGATTAAGACTATTTAACCCTTTCTCTGGTAGTGGCATATTGAAGCCACCATAATTTGAAACTTATGCGGTTGCAATTGGATTGGAAACCAATGAAGAATATAAAACGCTGTACCAGTCAAAGGGATACTGAAGCTACCACCCCTGTTCCGTGACGAATAAGCTTGCTACGTGCTGATGTATTAACGGTTATCTCTGAATGCACCGTCCAACCACATCCACGTTTTCACATGGCTTTGCCGTTACGTTGATACGAAGTTCTGTAAGATCAAGTGCCTACTCGTTTATTACTTGTTCCAAAATGAGAGTTTTTGTAATACAATAAATAAAATTGAAATTAATTTTCTCCTTGAAACGACCGGTACCTAATTTCCTTTTCTTTGTTCTTCTTTTATTGCCTTATGAGTATATAAATAATATACAACGTGTAAATAAAAGATCCAAAGTGGTAATTTATCTAAATTTTCTATGAGTTGTTACTAAGGCATAGTTATTAACTTTAATTTGTCATGCAATTGTAAATTTAATACTTATATTAGTTATGCTCGTCAGACGCGCATAAGCAAGCAGCAGTGATCATAAATGTAATTACACAGAGATTACTAAGCCAATGGGGCTGTGACTTGTTTATTTTGATGTGACATGACAATAGAAATATTAAATTGAAAATTGCTTAATTTAAGGGGGTGCAGCGCGGACGCAAAACTGCGAGTTTCAAGTTTATTTATGATAGCGAGCGAGCGGCGCGTGGCAGTGGTGTGACAACGGCGCACGACTACGAATACGCACGCACACTAAAATCTGTACAGACTAGGCTGGTGATTTAATTAGAGCAATGTTTACTTTCGTAAAATCATAGACGTTGGGGTAAAAAAATTAAAGGCTCAATATTTTCATATTCATATTTTTTAATTGAAAAATAAGACAACAGTGGCCTACGGAATATCAATACAAACATTTTGATGTCGGATCATTGTTTCATTTGTGCTATATTCACAAAGTTGCTGAAGAACTAAGTTTTTATATATCATTACTTTTACGTCTTGTTTATGCAGTTTCTGGGTATTTATTTCAAATTCCAAGACAACCATGGCTTTGTTAAAGGATCAAGCTAACCTTCACTAGTTCTTTTAATGAATATGACCTATTCAGTGCCTAGAACCAGTGACTTATAAAGATGTAAATTTTCGAAATTCCGCGCGGCACCCCCTAATAATTATTTCTTAGTAACTCTGCATACAAGATATAGATCGGATACACTTTGAATCGTTTCAATTTAACCACAACTTTCTGTTACACGTTGTATAATTGTATAAGTAATGAAATAGCCTATTCTAACTCTAATAATTATTTGTGTGTTCTAGTCACAACAAAACCTTGGATGGTGTAATAAATAATTATATTCCTTCATTTCTGGAAATATTTTTTTTTATATGGAAGTTTTTTTGAGCTATCAAATATAGCATTTAACATTTTGTGTTCTACAACAGTGGCACTATACTCCCGAGTGAGTCTGCGTAGTAATCAGGTCTTATAGTCTCGTGGGCTAACATGTCTTCTTTGGTATTGTTTGTTAACACTAGTAAGGTTTTGAAACCGGTGGACTTTCCGAGGCCAACGTCCTGCTCGATCCTGGGGGCAAAGTTGGAGAATGTTTTAACAACATTGATTATTTACATTTTATACCAAAATTAATTGATAATATTACTATTTAAAATATCATAGTCACTTGTATTAGCGTAATTATAAACGAGACTCTTACCATGTCTTTTTTTAAATATAGCCTATGTTACTCAGCGCTAATGTAGCATTGGTAATGGTGAAAGAATTTTTTAAATCGGTCCACTAGTTTTTGAGTTTATTCGTTGCAAACATACATACATACATCTAATACAAAGGTTTCCTCTTCATAATATTAGTATAGATTAGAATGCCAACTATGCTGAAATATCAACACGACAATAATAACATGGTAAAAATCCCGTCAATTATTTCTTTAATTGCTATTAGATTTGAAATGTTCTCTTGTTCAATGCTTCTGTTAGTCCAGTGGTCACACCGGTCTTCCACCCAGAAATTCCGAGTTCGATTCCTAGCAGGGGGAAAACAATATTGTGATTGGGTTGGTAGGGCTTCTTAAGCCCGCCTGGCTAGCTACCATTATCTTTTAGTAAGTAGCATTGCTGTGTTTCTAAAGGCTAGACACAAATCTTTATACGCAGTTTATCAATAGTTCAACACTTTCCGTTAAGTAAGATGAGAGACAAACACTTCTCAGTTTAAAATTTTAAAAAAAGATTTTTCAATTGTTTCTCCAACTTACATGTCACCAATGAAAAGCACTCTGCTTGGGTCGGTGATGCCGGCCCGCTTTAAAGCGAACTCTCCGAACATCTTGCCCGGCTTACCCAACAGAATCGGTTCTCGTTTCGTTTCATCTACCACCAGGTCGGTGAAGACTCCGGTACCTGAAAGTAGAATGTAATTGTCATCATCAGATTATGAATGTCCCACGGCTGGGCTCAGGCCTTCCCACTTGAACAATTGCACATGGAAAGATCAAGTCTTTAACCCACCACGCTGGCCGTATAAAGTTTAATGTTAGATTTTAAATTTTATATGTAAACGAGCAGGCGGGCCGCCTGGTGGTGAGCGGTCACCACCTCCCATAGACATTAGCAACATCAGAGAGAAATATTTATAAAATACAGGGAAAAATTAAATGCCTACCCGACCCAGCCAGGAATCGAACCTGGGTCTTCCGCAACCCGGGCGGCTGCACTGACCATTATGCTACTGGGAAGGCTGACGTAAGCACTGAATTCTTTCACTTGATTTTTTGACTGCTTTTTAGCGGCAGAGTGCCATCTATCCGACGGTTATTGCAACCGATGGCTATGCAGATTCATCTTTACAGATGAAATACCACAAATTTGATAACACAACGCCATATGTAGTAAATTTTACTTTTTATTTTTATGTGCTAATTGCTGCACGAAGAAAAATATAACTGAAATATCACTGTATTTTGAAAATATTTAATTCAGCTTCAGTGCAGCAATTAGCACTTAAAAATAAAAAGTAAAATTAACATCAGAGATGTTGCCTATGTACTGCCACCTTGGGAAAAATTTCCTTAGACCTCTTTTGAAATAAGTCAACATCAAATAGGTCCATGTCATAGCTTAATGAGAAAACTTCGGATGGTAGCTCATTCCACAGTTTGATGGTGCGTGGAATAAAGCTCTTCTGGAAGTGAACCATTCGAGAAAATCTTGGCATGTACTGTTCATTTTGCATTTGTTTGTCCAAGATGATGTTGAGATGTTACGGTACAGTTGCATAATAATGGCTAAAGCCAACAAAAACATGTTTCCTCACTCTGCAGCCCTGACCACCGGTAGCTTGGGCCCTGCCCCGCTGCTGGCGGTACTCGAGGATTAGGTTTTTAAATTATTGTTTTTATATTAAAATATTGTAAAAATCTAGTTTTAAGAAAGAAAATAAATAAAGGAGATAATAAAAACGTTTATTTTCTCTTCACTATAAGGAGAGAGACTGGTGTCTGAAATAGGTTTCGTTACCTGCAAATACAGGTCACCAGGACCCCCCTCGCGGACATAGACAGTATATAATTATATAGCAACATAAGTAAGAGGTCAAACTGCAGAATTTCCCAACCTACGTATGTACGTATTGATATGGAGCGTATACGATTTAGCGTATGTGTGAGTGAGTGTGAGTGAGTGTGAGTGAGTGTGAGTGAGTGTTAGTGAGTGTGAGTGAGTGTTAGTGCGTGTGAGTGAATGTGAGAATGAGAAGTGGTAGTCTGTGTGGATAGATGTCAAACTAAATCATATTTTTTTGTTTTTATTATATTTTGAATTATACTTGTTTTAGAATTGAATTATGGAATATATTTTATAAGTTAAAGGTATATTATTTAGTCTGAAATTTGTACCGGGGGAATAAGAAATTCCTCAGTTGTTTTATAGTCTAGTGTTTTAAGATATATCGAGACAGTTACCTTACAGATAGATTTTGGGAGCGGATAAATGTTTAGTGCATAAAAACCCTGTAAAACTTCTCTAACACAAAATAATACACCAAATTCTGTAATCGGTTTCGTAAATGTGCTATATTAAAATACATACCTAAAACCAAACAGCCTGGCTTGAACGGGACATATTTATCCGTCGCCCCGTTTATGAACAGAACCTCCGGCCTTTGCAGATACGTCAGCGCCTTGTAAAGCCTCGGCAGGTTCACCCTGAAGTCGCTGTCAAACACCACCGCACCCACTTCGAGATCGTCCACCAGATACTGCATGTAGTCCTGATAGTACTCCGGTCCGACTTCTGGCTGTGACAAGCGTTTTCCGTCTGATATTATCGTTTGAGTAAGGGCGCGCATACATTATAAGGCCTCGGCCACGAGAACGAGCGTCTTGCGACGCGACTAGCGAATTCTCTCTTCATTGCGCGGTCAAAACGCTTACCGCACTGCGGTTAATTGGCAATACGCGCTATGTATTAGGAATTCGCTGGAGGCGCCGCCGGCTGCCCTGATTCGTGGCAAAGCTGTAGGGCCTCAGCACGGGCGTTTTGCGACGCGGCGAGCGGGTTTCTAGTTCCTTGCACGTTATTCTATGGCAGCTATAGTCAACGATGCCGGTCACATATAGAAATAACGCAGTTAACTAAAAATCCGTTTGCAATGTCGCAAGACGCGATTGATTGTGGACGTGGAATTCTCTCTTTATTGCGCGGTGGAAACGCTCACTGCACTGTAGTTAATTGGCATCACATGCCATGTCTATGGAAGGAAATACGCTAGTCGCGCCGCCCGCTCGCCTGCTCGCCCCGATACGTGGTCGTTGCCAAGAGGTCGAAGCACGAGCACGGTCCAATATGTATGTAAACCAATTGGAAAATTTACCCGGGAACTGTATTTAACACTCCTTTTGTGAAAGTAGACCTAAGCATACATACTCTCACAAAGTCTAGATATGTACAGACACGCCCTAAAGCAAATTAACTCACGCACGAAGGGTTCCGTACCATTATCTATAAAAATATTTCAAGTTTCTACCTGTTATCGTTATTAAGACCGAGAAAAAAATTGGAAAAGTATCACGTTTGTTTTATGGGAGCCCCCTTAAATATTAATTTTATTAAATTTTTTAGTATTTGTTATTATAGCGGCAATAGAAATACATCATCTGTGAAAATTTCAACTGTCTAACTATCACGGTTCATGAGTAGCCTGGTGACAGACGGACAGACAGACAGACAGACGGACGGACGGACGGCGGAGTCTTAGCAATAGGGTCCCGTTTTACCCTATGAGTTCGGAACTCTAAAAAACCCTCTGTATAATATTCTACACCCATTTCTGGCCGAGACAAGCGTTCGCTTTGGTTGAGAAATGAAGACAGTATTGTTTGAGTTAGTAATCCTGAGATCAGGGTGAGACGCTTACTTAAGCTTTGATTTTACTCTAGGACATGTATAAAATATCAAAGGAGCTATATAATGTTTCACTTTAAGATAACTTAGGTCAAGTGACCTAGTGGTATGATTTCAAAGGGAATTGTTGAAAATTCATGTTACTATTATAATTTGTATAATATTTCTAGTGAACAGCAGTTGGGGTAAAATTATTTTTTGCAAGGCGATCATAGGTTGGAAACAATCAGATAATCCAAGGATTCTGCTCAGTTCCTCGCAATAGCCAAAACGCTGCGTTCGAGTTTGTTTTGTTTATATATTTTGAGCTACAGCTTTCTATTGTTTTATTTATTTATGTATTTATATTGAGCAAACCGACAGCTTTTCAATACTAATCATGTCTGTTTAAATCAATACAAAACTAAACCACTCAAAGAACAAAGACCCTTATTTGTGTATTTTTATTTATGAGTCTTCTACGATTTTCCTTTTGAGTGCTAAGTAATAATGTCTACAGATAAATACTAAATAAATACCAAATTGGATACCATGTTTAAACAAATTTAAATTTATATTAAGAAGAATCTAAGATACATAGAATGTTTGTGTCATCACGCTTCTCCATCGCATATACGAGTATACGAATAACATCTCATTAGGGATAAAAACTAGAACCTTTGGAATAGTAGATAGTCATAACTATTTCACCAAACGGCTGATTATTATGGTAGCTCTAGCTGATGTTAGTGTTGAGCTTACGACTGTAACTATAATTATAATATTAATAAACAGTCATAAATTTAACACATAATATAGTTTAAATGCATCATCATCATCATCATCATCATCAGCTCATTTATGTCCCCACTGCTGGGGCACGAGCCTTCCCTATGGATGGATAGGGAGAACGGCCAGGAACCACCACGCGGGCCCAGTGCGCCCATCCGATGACCGGCCTTTGCGAAAGTTGCTTAACCTCAGCACTCGCAGACCGGGCGCGTTAACCACTGCGCCATCGAGCTCCTCTTAAAATTCGGCTGTTAAAATACATATTTAAAGTTTTTATTTTCTAGAGTAGAGAGAGTAGCCGAGGATCCTGCTCAGTGGCGTGCACTTGAAGAGGCCTATGTCCAGCAGTGGACGTGTACAGTGGACGTGGCCGATGATAATGATGATGAGTATTTTATTTTTTTGCATACATAATGCTTTTATGTAGTTAAAAGATGAAATTGTGAGGGCTACTTCACAGTGACGTTATACCGATGGCTTTCATCGTAAATCAAAAAGTACTAGAAAAATTCAATGAGTCTTTTAGGGTCTCCGTGCTTCGGAAGGCACGTAAAGCCGTTGGTCCCGGTTGCATTAGCAGTCGTTAAAAACCACCAATCCGCATTGGGCCCGCGTGGTGGTTTATGGCCCGTTCTCCCTATCCATCCGTAGGAAAGGCTCGTGCCCCAGCAGTGGGGACATAAAATGAGCTGATGATGATATACATTATAACGTGGATTCGATTCCCACTCGAGTTTCCTGATACTTACTATTACTAGTTGATTTTTTCAAATAAAAATGTATCTTGCATTCAAAGTTAATTTAAACAAACTTACTCCTTCTACGCATTTGTATCCGTAGCTCGTTAGCACGCGTATTGTCTCTGGGCACGTCACACAGTACACTTTCTTGTCGAAGTTAACTGATTTCAGGTACTCGGCTATGGCTATTGATGGTATGGTGAGGTTTTCCTGAAAAAAAAGTTTAAACTCTCAATTATGACCCGGAAATTCTGTTGTTTTTCGCGCGTAGAAGAAGTTCTATCATTATTTGGAACATTGATGTCACTAGAAAGCACAGGGTTATTTTGAAAACAAACCTCACAACAAACAGACTCTAACCGCTTCTGTGGTCTAGTGGTTAAGACCACCGGTTTAGACCCAGAAGTTCCGGGTTCGATTCCCAGCGGGTGGTACATGTTTGTGTACTCTGGTTGGTGGTAGGATTTGTTTATCCGCCTGGCTAGCTACCACCATTTTATCTAAATATGTCGCCATAACATCAATGTTGGTAGCATTGTTGTGTTCCGGCAGCTAGAGATAGGATAGCCAGTGCCTCACTAGTTGAGGTTCCCGGGTGAAGTGCGCTTCCACCAATTGACTTTATCATCACTTAACATCAGGTGAGATCAAGGCACTGTGCTTACCCGTAAATATTTTAAAAAAAAACTCAGAATTAGTAAGTAAACAACTTTCTCCTTGTAACATAAAGGTCTAAATATGCCATTTTTTTGGATTCTTTACACAGATCAGGCTGATCACGTGTCCGCTTTAGTATGGCCCTAACTTTTTGTCATATTTCGACCCATTTTACTAGTACAAAGTTGTTTACTTACTGATTTGAAACGCTACTGAAAATTTGGCTACTGTTTAAAAAAATACTTTATATAGATTTAAACGTTGGCAACGCGGGAGTAATATCCCTGGTATTGCTAGGATCTGGAACTACAATAACTGGAACTATTTTGCTACAGGGAACGCTTTCCATCGGGCGAGTTCAACTTAAGGGTTTTTCAAAACGTCGTATCTAGCACTTGACATTTTGATTTTGGATGGGTAAATAGCAGAATCATGCCACGACACTAGTAGAAATCAAAACTCCGCAAGCATAATTATGTTTATTTAGACATATTTAGACATCATCATAGTATCATCATATTAATTGGAATTAAAATCTTTAAAAAAGGGTTACATTCCTAAAAGTTGTCCACATGATAAAATAATTTTGATTTCAGAGATATTGTAAGATAGTGATCCATATTCAACTACCAACATTTATTGAGTAAGGTACAGCCTGGCACGATTTTAACCAGTGACTAATAATTACACAAGTCTGCAAAAAAAAAAAAGTTGAGAGCTGTTTTAATTTTTTGGCGTAATTCTTATGTTTTTGGGTGTGCTGAATCCGAAAATGACTTTCATTTGCTCGTAGAACGTCACGTTTTCTGACAATATAGGTATCTATGTTAAACAAGTTATCACCTTAAAATAAAAGATAAAATACTAAAAAAAAATTTTTTATTTATAATTGCGTAACGAAACTTATTTTTTTATCTTAAATACATTCATTAGTAAGCACTAAACACGTTTCTTTTACCCAGTGAGACTTCTTTTGGTACATTTTCGCTTGTAGGAAGCATCTGGAAGGTCTCTCTGAAGCATCCAACAGTAGTCTGATATCATTGAGACGCTCCATCTTCCCTGGTATCTTTTTTCCATCTCCTTAATATCTTGGTGAAATCGTTCACCTTGCTCTTCACTCACGTCTCCTAAATTTTCTGGAAAATAGTCGAGATGGGAATGAAGAAAATGAACTTTTAAACTCATTAGGCAACCTAAAGCTTGAAATGCTTTTAACATTCTTTTGACGATTTGTTTGTAGTCAGGGTCTTTGTTATTGCCTAAAAAATTTTCTATGACCTCTTTGAAGGCAATCCACCCTTTTCTTTAAGGATCCGTCATGGTTGTGATGAATTGTGGATCAGCCATAAGCCGTCTAATATCTTGTCTAGTGAAAACACCTTCTTTCAACTTTGCCTCCGAGAGGCCTGGAAACTTTGATATTAAGTATTTAAAGGTGAATTCACACACTTACGCACAGACGACATTACACTATACTTAAATAAGATCTATTAAACAAAGACGAGTTAACAACACGTAATTGTATCGCGCCACTTTTTACACTATCGGAGCGCGCACGTTCAGTTTACAACATGATTGTTTACTCGTATGTTTGTTTATTTAGCTCACACAGGGCGTTCTTTATTTAGAAAGTAATGATAGTTATGGCCTGAATACATTTAAAAACAATTATAAAAATAAAATTGTACTTATTTATTTATGACTTCAAGTTAGCCCAAAAACCCCTTTTTGTAATAAAATTTTGCGTTTAGCAAAATAACGTGACGTTCTAGAATTTTTTGAGTATTTTTTCAGCTTTCAGAACACCTTAATACATATAAATCAGTTGAAAACATCCAGACAGCATTTTTTTTGCAGACCTGTGTTATCATTCTATATATCATGATATCAAGTAAGAGTAGTCCTTTTTCTCCTATTTAAAGTCACGGTAACCTATATTTGACACCGAAAATTCTGGAACGATATGTATCGTTGTAATCAGATTGTAAAAAAAACCGACTCCAAAAATTAGACTGAAAAAATTGCACTAAAAGTTAAAAAATAATTGTGTGGTTTAGTTTGTTCAATTTACTTGCAATTAATCTTTATTATACTTAATCTTATATTCTTAAAAATTATACGACTGCCATATACTTTACTTCATATATTTAATATCAAATAATACTTGCAATCCACTTAAAGAAATAAATAAAAAAAATATTTTTAGACTGCCTATAGACAATCATTTTATTAGGAAAATATATAAGTACAATAATTATTGTTATTATCGGAGCCGATGCCAGCCAACGAAGTTTTTCTAGCTGGTGCCAGTCCGCGTTTGTAGTCAAAAGTTCATGCATAAGATTGAATGTACTATTATAATTATATATACTCGTACGAGTAGTATGTCGTTACCTAAATGTTTATGTTAAAGTTCCCTTAAACATAAAAAAACAGTCGAATTGAGAACCTTCTTATTTTGAAGTCTGTTAATAATGCAAATTTATTATATTTTATAGTGTATTTAATGTCACTTTTAATTTCGAAATCACCGGTGATATTTAAAAATCGCCCCCCTGATCTTTTATTCGCATCAGATCATAAAGAAAAGCAAGTGACCAAAGTAGTATTTCATGCCATTCACTCTGTATTTGGGTAATGGAATATCTCCCATGAGGGGTGTATTGTTACAAACATTTTCGTGTCAAACTTTTTTATGTTATTTCTTGTTTGAGTGACGTTTTACTGTTACAATTAAAAGTTTGCTTTGTTCGATTTGTTATTTTGTTGTTTTTCTTCGTATTAAGTTTATCGCTTTTTTCTACTTTTTATTGGCATCTTTTATGATCAACTACACTATTATTTATATTATTATTAATATTATAATAATAATGAACCACGATAGCATAGTTGGTAGTGCACCTGACCCGGAATGACATAGGTTGTGGGTTCGAATCCAGCTCGTGGAAGTTTTACAAGCCTTTGTCTTATTTCAAATTATTATTAATTATAGTATTTTCACTAAAAAACAAATCTTCTACGTAAAGTGTGTATTTTTATACGGCAGGTGGAGCAGGAGCAGCATTGCCAGCAGGAGGCACTGCTTTCCTTCAAAGCCTTCCGAAGCACAAGGAACTTGAGATGATAAATGAAAAGTTGCTTAACCTCAGCAATTGCCGACCGAGCGCTAAACTCCTCGAGAACTGGTGCCTGGTGCCTCTCAGCTAATAACCAATAACTAATAAATCGGCCATTCGATCTTCGATAGTTATCTTTGTTGTACTTTGTGGACTAACATTGTGTTGCCAATTTGCTGGTTTTCCTATGTTGGTGTACTGTTGACAGCTTGCGATAACCGAATATTTGATTTACGGAGTTAACCCATGTCTTGGACCAATGGTAGAGTAGCCAAATGGATAGGCCCTCGGGCTAAATGCGAGAAATTATTGTTGTTCATCCCGTTATACTCCTAACGTGAACTCAGGCCTAACAAATGCATGCTGTATTTGCCTTTCAATGTTTGTAGCAATTAGTTATATTTATACTTATATTATAAAGAGGAAACCTTTTTTTGACGAGTGTGTCGTAGATCGTATTTTTGCATGTATGTATGTTTGCAACGAATAAACTCAAAAACTAGGGTGCAGGTTCAAATCCTGCTTGTGGAATTTTTTTCAACATTTGTGTTTTCGTAATTAGTTTGCGTTAATCCCCGTTTAAATTTCTTTGTTTAAATTTATAATTGTTTTACGATGTAATAATGTTGTTATTTCCTATACTATTTCTAAAACTAACAGTAGTCTTGATTAAATTTGGACAACGTAAATGATTTGGAAACGATACTTGCTTAGTTCACTTTATAGCGTATCAATTCGTTACACTTACTGCCGCACTCATAGACGTCAATTATATTTAATGATTACTTAGCACCTACAATTGTTCAGTTGAAAATATGCTTATAACGTCACTGTTAGAGACTATTTTACAATAGACAATTTTATGTGCTAAGTATTCATTAATGTTAATGGACGTCTATGAGTGCGGCAGTTAGCTGTACTTACAATATTAGTAATAAAATAAGTACTTCGACCAATCAGGATTTCTTATGTACTAACCCCTTAACAAATAACTACTTTTATATAATTTTACTCTAACATGAAATGAAGTTTGCATGACAGGAACAAAACACGGAATAACTATTCCGACCTAATTCTTTGTTTATTAGTAAGACCTCTAGTGTCTTACAAATATACAAAGAAAAAGCTCCGAATAGTTATTCCGTGTTTTGTCATGATGTTTACATGACAGGAACAAAACACGAAATATCTAGTCGGACTTTATTCTTTGTTTATTTGTAAGGCACTTAATGTTTTAGGTAGCTACAGTTAAAAGATTTGTTGCCAGTATTACCAGACCAAATTAAAAAACCTCGGTAAAATAAACTACTTAGTGGCTGAACCGAATAATTTAGCCACGTAATAGATTTTCATATTCAATTAATTGACCGCCAATTTGTTCGCTGCGGTGATCATCGTACTAATTAGGTGTGAGCTTAATAGTCCACGTTTTGAGTTAATTGATCGTTTATCGAAATCTAAATTCAAGACAGCATGTATTAAAACAAAATTAAAACATTTACATGAAACACATTTTTTACAAACGGTATAGCATAATTAATTATTCGCTATAAAAGTTGAAAACATCAATGAAATACACACACACACACACGCACTCACGCACGCATCACGCACGCACGCACGCACGCACGCACGCACGCACGCACGCACGCACGCACGCACGCACGCACGCACGCACGCACGCACGCACGCACGCACGCACGCACGCACGCACGCACGGACGTTTACCTAGCAGTCCTTTCAACCACACATCTAGGATATATTAAAAGCTCGATTAAGTACACACACCCGCACATAAGACTACCACAACCTGTCACATTTCCTCAAAATACTTTGAAGTCTATGTATACGGTATTATGGATGAAAATTTATTGAAGCAATTTGACGTTTTGGATACGTTAAAATGGAAGCATTACCTACGAGTATATGTTTTGAATAACGTAAAATTATTAATTGCCTAATTCTAAAGTTATCGGCTTATACTGAGCTTAAATCTATTTGGTACTTCATTTTGTTTTTGTAGTTTTGTCTCTACTGGCATATTTATTTACCAAAAATAAGTTATTTCTTCTATTCTAACGTGTGTTTTAATGTTATTAACTAAAACACACAAAGTTTGTATCAGTTAGCTAACGTGTCCTTGGTATTCCGAACTTGGGTTTATCCAAAGTTTGATGTGACCCATTTTCCAGCTAAAGACGGTTCACAAAAATATTTTACATATTTTTTAATGAGACTACATCACTCGCTAACAAAATAATATATTTAAATGGCCAAGATGTTCACTTTTTTCGTCTTTTTGCAAAATTTTGCAGAAGCATAACTTACGCTGTTTACAAACTGCTCTTACGCGGTCTCGCACGCGCACCGACGATATTTAGATTTATGATGGTGGTAACTAGCCAGGCGGAGAAACTACCACCACCAACCAAACCGAGTACACAAAAATGTCTGGGAATCGAAGCCGGGATCTCTGGGTCTAAACCCGTGGTCTTAACCACTAGACTACAGAGGCGGTAAAAATATGCAAGAAACCGTTACATTAACTCTAACTAAGAATTGAATGGAAAAGACTAATTATATCTTTTCTTTGTTTTTTCTTTTAACTTGCGCATCTGACCGGGTCCATAATTAGATCTTTATGTAGTTATTTTTGTTACCATTCCTATGTGCATACATCATCAGCTCATTTATGTCCCCACTGCTAGGGCACGAGCCTTCCCTATGGATGGATAGGGAGAACGGGCCATAAACCACCACGCGGGCCCAGTTGATGGTTGTTAACGACTGCTAATGCAGCTGGGACCAACGGCTTAACGTGCCTTCCGAAGCACGGAGGAGCTCGAGATAATACATTTTTGGTCACCCATCCAATATCTATTCCAATTATAGGTCGGTATTGTGATTTGATTGTATCATTTGTGTTGATCGATGTAGTTCATTATTTTGTAACACATAATCAGAAACACAATGTCAGTGTTAATGTTTTCGATTTGTTTTCGCCTGTTCAATGCAAGTTTTATTCAGCATTCGCTTCCGCGTTAAGACGCTGACATCTATGAAACATAATGGCGGTCGGATGAAAACTGTCGGTCGATCTGCGTACAAGCATAGGGAATGCAAATAGAGCGTGATCCACTGGATTCAAGTAGATAAATTCTTAAAACGCTTTTTATTTAAAATCTAGGTGTTTTATAAAAAATAATAGCGTTTTACTAATAAGTATTATGATGAGTAATAAGTATTATGATGAGTATAAAGATGAATCTGCGTAGCCATCGGTTCCAATAACCTTTGGATAGATGGCACTGTGCCGTTATAAGCACTCAAAAAATTAAAAAGCAATGACAAAATTCAGCGCTTACGTCAGCCTTCCCGGTAGCATATCAGTGCAGCCGCCTTGATTGCGAAAGACCCAGGTTCGATTCCTGGCTGGGTCGGGTGGGCGTTTAATTTTTTCACTGTGTTTTATAAATATTTAATTCATCTTAAGGTCTTCCTCAGTCCAGGCGGCTGCACTGACTATTATGCTGCTGGGAAGGCTGTTTTAAATTAAGTATCTGTATTAATATTTTGTATTGCACATTGTTAAAAGCCAGTTTTCACCGACAACCACCCCTAAGTTTTAGGTATTCTCTAAGCCTTGTTAGGTGACAGTTGCCTTATAAAAACTGTCACCTAACGTAGCAAATGGGTCACCTAAAACTTAGGAGTCTAGTCTGGGACGTGAAAACAATGTATCAGTTGCTTCACTTTCCGTGCATGACGTAAGAGCCGACTAAGAGACAAGGGTTCCAAGATACTCGCACATCAGGCGATCGGCTAGCAAGCCCTGATGTTATCTATTCGACCTCGGATCCCTACGTTGTATATGCTAAATGTGACGTCGGGTCACTAATGGCGAGTATTCTCAAAATTGGCGATTTTGACGCTTTGTCTACCCCTTTTTGGGGGACGTGAGAGTATGTATGTATGCTATATACAATTATGTACATTCATTAAAATTTTCAATTCAAAATTCAAAATCATTTATACAGTTTAGGCTACAAATAGCTCTTATGAACGTCATTATGCCATCGGTTCGTAAGTCTACTCTGGGCGGGAGACCTTCTACTGAGAAGAACCGGCAAGAAACTCGGCAAGTGTCAAGCTCTTTTCTCCCTTACGGCATCAAAAATATTGGAAAATACCGTATCACAAAAAGACACTTTCCATCACTAATAAACACACAAATAAACAACAAAATAAATAAGTGTGCAAATATTACATCTGGTACCAATTTCAATTTTCACAATGTCATACAGTACTAAAATGAGTCAAAAATGGTCTAAGAAAAACAAAGTTAAAGGATACGAGTATAATATTAATCATCGGATGGGTGACCAAAAACTTATCATCTCGAGCTCCTCCGTGCTTCAAAAGACACGTAAAGCCGTTGGTCCCGGTTGCATTAGCAGTCGTTAACAACCACCAATCCGCACTGGGCCCGCGTGGTGGTTCATGGCCCGTTCTCCCTATCCATCCATAGAGAAGGCTCGTGCTCCAGCAGTGGGGACATAAATGAGCTGATGTTGATGTTGATAATATTAATAAAAATAAGATAAGTAAGCAAGAGCAGACCTGCCTCCACAGGCGGCACCCGTTCACGAGTATGACATATGAATCAGCATCATCATTGTTCTATACCACCCTTTTTATGTGACAATCGCATAGATATAATACAGGTCCCTATTACACTTAACAATTTTAATTGTCCAAAACTTCAAAGAACAATGCCCGGCAAAGAGTTTTATTGTCATTTACTCTCTCATTGTTTCCTTTAATTACGTAACACCATTAATTTTCGTCACAGTTTAATTCGGCCGCGGTTTTACATCAAACGCCTGAATTAATAAAATGTTTGTGCTCATTCAAAATGTAAGTGATCCCTTAATTACGTCTTCTTTAATTGCTGCGGGACCAATTTTGAGGACCTTAATGTGTCAAGTTCGGTAACAATGTCATTAATTTAGTTTAGATCCCGTTGGAGCTCTTTAAAGAAACGTTATTTACGAAAATTGGTTGGTTAAAATGAAAAAAATACTTTAAATGTTATGTAATTAGTAAGTAGGAAAAAATTTATTCCCGATGCGGCTTTGGGGCCAAGGGTTTATATCTGCAGCTTATGGCCGAGACTTCTTGGCGGGAAAGTGAAGAGTCATGTCTGCGGTTTTGTTTTATTTTCTAAAATTTGTGTTATGTCGAATATTAATGTGAAGTAATGGTGGATTATTAACAGTTAAGTGTTCGTGAGTGTGCATGATTGTTGGCAAATGAAACAAAACAGTGCAACGTCACTTTTCAAATTCTCTCAAGAAGTCCGCCCGAGGACTTAGTAAAGCTCCACATCTTTACTAAGATACTCGAGGGGTTGGGGGGTATATCATTTCTCATTTTTATTATCATTCATCATCATCATACAAGATGGAAATATTGTTTATTTATTTATTACTTGTAAGAAAAATTACTTTGACACTGGCTAAATGTGCTAACCGCACAAAGCCATCAACTAAAGGAAAAAAAAAGTCACTGGGTCACAATGACGTTTGTGGCGATGACAGTAAATTAAGTGCAAAATAATACTCTGCCACCTTAATTTAATCTGTAAGTTTTAGATGTAAGGTTCACAGTAAGCTGAAGCTAATACTACTATTGTACACTCAATTTTGAGTAAACTGATGGATTTATCCTAATTTTTAAGATCTTAATGTACACAGTTTAACAATAAAAGTTTCAATCAAAAACAAAAAAAAAGAAGTTGTTGAACATGTCCAATGTTTTTTTCAGATTTTGTTATTCGTAATTTAAATGTATGTAGCAAACAGGACCGAGATGAATTTTTGTTCCGAATCCTTTATTTAAGTACATTATTATGCAACTTGTGTCGATACTCTTGCGCCATCCCATCTTCCTAGCACTGCGTGCTGTGCTGGTGCTGCTGTGCGGCTGCAGAAAACCTCAAGCGGCGAAAGTATAATAACCTTATCGGTAATTATATTTTCGAGCCGTTTGGGGTTGAAACCCTCGGGCCGTGGGGTCCGAATGCTCATGTTTTGTATAATGACATCTCCAAACGGCTGGTTGACACTTCCCATGACCCAAAGGCTGGCTTTTTCCTTGGCCAGAGACTAAGCATTGCCATTCAACGTGGCAATGCCGCCAGTCTCTTGGGTACTTTACCAGTCGACTGCGACGCGGAGGAATTTTTTGACGCCGTATTTTAGTTTTGTATTAGTTTTAGTTACTTTAGGTTATTATAATCTCAGATTTTAATCTTGTAATTTTTAATAATAAATAAAAACTCCATTAATTAATTATCTTAGTACATTATTGATCAAAGTGTAAAAAGAAGTATTTTTTTGTACACTTCTTGGTACTTACTAATTGCATAATTTAAAATGTATATTACAATAAACTAGTAAATAACTATTAAATAATTAACAGTAATACTTACTAAATAATGGTCTACATAAATTCGATTTGTTAATATACTACATAAATATACTAAATATATTACGTAAACAATCTGAAAAATATGCTTAAGCTATTCCTTTGATAAATGGAAGACTGATTTTCTTTTATAAATAGTTTAAACAATAATGATTATTAACGAGAGGCGGAGATGTCTGTTTGTCGCCAGAATAGTAAAGAAATTAAATAAAAATTAAAAATATATTTCTCTCACTCACAAATCCATTGTCGATGTCCACAGATTTGAACTTGGCCTCATAGTCTTGCTTCGTTCTCAAACTGTTGTTTGAAACGTAATGTACTGTTTTGCCATGTTTTTTGATTTTTTTGAAGAATTCTCCTGAGCCTGGCAGTGGAGTATGAGACCATATCACACCTGAAACAATAAGGAGCGTTATGGGACTAGAAAAATATTATAAGGTAAATTTTATGATGATGATGAACTATTTCTACCACCAAGCAGCATCGCTTTGTGTTACTTTGTTCTCTTTCCTACTTAATCAAATAATTCTCTTAATCGAGATATTCCAAAATAGGTAATGATGACTCTGATGAGATATAATCATCATCATCATTATCATCATTATCTCAGCCACAAGACGTCCACTGCTGGACAAAGTCCTCCCCCAAGGATCTCCACAACGACCGGTTATGTGCTGCTCACATCCAGCGGTTTCCCGCGACCTTTACCAGATCGTCGTTCCGCCTTGTTGGAGGCCTGCCTACCTTGTATGTGATATAATACGTAAATGAAAATATTTGTAAAGTAGTTTTTAATATTTTAATTTGAGACACTGGCTTTGATTTGAACCAGTACTAGTAACGTAAAATAGTAAGCGTCAGAGGCTATGATTATTTAAGACAAAATTATATATATGTAATGTATATATGTATAATTTCTATAGTATGAAAGAGTTTTTTGACATGTAAAGCAATATAATAATTAATGTATTTTAAATAGAATGTAATTTGTAATTTTTAATAATGTTTTAAGAATTTATTTAAATAATTATTATGTATTTGCATACTATCTTAATGGCAGAACACGCTACGTACCGTTTTAAATATTATAATAACTTAAATACCGTGTTTAAGGCAAATAAATGTTTTCTATTCTATTCTATTCTATGATGGAACTGGAATCCTACCTAATCACAAAATAAGAAGACAACAGAAGATAAGCTTTGATACATACCGCGCTCGAGCAACGCTCACACAGACCCTTGCACAGACATGGCTATCGTAACAGCTCGAGACAGTCCGAGCTAGAGTTGCCTGATGATCGGAACCCACCGGGATTGTCCCGGAATACGAGCGTACGTCCCGGGTCCCGGAATCTTCAAAAACGTCCCGGAAAAGCATTATTGCATCTAAAATACCACCAAGTAGCAGCAAAACACTCGGCGCCGCGCCGTACCGGTTCCATATTTATTTAAATTTTAAGTGGATCAGACTGCCAAAAAATGATTGCCACTGCGAGAAGCAATGATAAATATTATAATTTAACCGGTTAATTTTATGTTTTATAATAGGTAAATAAAGCTATGTTATCTTCATTATTGGTTTTGTTTTTTGTACCGAAATTCACTTCAGTAAATCTGGAAACCCTTTTTTTGACCCAGGGGAAGCCATTATGACTACTCGACCTTGACGAGGCCTGTCGGTTATGTGGTACTCACCCGTACGCCTTTCCAAATCCACTGACAACGAGAGAAGCCCCAAGTCAGCTGCCAAAAAGAAGTCTCAACTGAAAAGGTTAGACGGAGGAGGATAAAATCTGGCAACCCTATAGTCCGAGCGCAGCTGCGCAAGATTCCGCGTCCGTGAGATAGGTTGCCGAAGCTTACATTATGTTGTCTCCTTATATTGTGACCTAATAAGCAGTTATAATCTTTTGTTTGGATTGCATAGATAGCAAAGCATTGTCATGGATTAAAATCCTACCTAAATTAGTTTTAGTAAAAAAAACATGAGAAAAAAAAATCTATCGAAGAGAGTTTTATTTAAAATTTCGATTTATTTAAAATATAATAGAGTAATAATAACGATATGGTAAAAATCCCGTAAATAATTACCCCAATGCTAGTGAGTGATGAAAGTTTAAAAAAGTTTTATCATAGTATATCCCAATTCAACAGAGATCAGTTTTAACCAAATACTGAAGCGATAAATACCCCCATTTGTGATACATAATTGAATATCCATTACATTGTAGAATGTATTTAATAACCTGCCAACGTCATTCACCATAACATATGGTAATATCAGCTTCATAAAATCCGTTGTGTATTTAGAGATGATTAGTACAGATAATGCCTGGATTAATGAACTGTTTACTGAGTGTGGTTATCTGAACTATTGGTTTTTGGAGTGTTTTGATCATGTTTTTAGTTCAGATCAGTAATTTAATAGATATAGAATCGACGATAGAGTTCCGAAAGTATTTCTTATTATTTATTTTTTCATACCGGCATAGAAAAAAAGTTTACGACTAAAAAATATATTAAAGTTCTCATTTAAAAGCATAGGGCATCCGATCCGACCGTCCTGAGTTCAGTTCAATTAAATTTCGCATTTTTCTATACAATGTATGTACGTTTAAAATCATCAAATGGGACAAGCGTGATGATTAAACAAATATCCATCAATTGTAGCGATCGATGTCTTGATTTCAATGATGGAGGCCTTTAATATTATAATATTTAAAAAAACTATTTTTGTTTTTGGTCATTGACCGTTTTATAATAATTATGTTAACACTAACACAAACATTACAACAAAAACATCATCATCATCAGCTCATTTTGTGTCTCCACTGCTGGGGCACGAGCCTCTATGGATGGATAGGGAGAACGGGCCATAGACCACCTCACGGGCGGCTCAGTGCGGATTGGTGGTTGTTCTCTCATTTAAATTGAAAACTTTATACAAATCCAGCCGTATTCATTTTACAGGATCCATGAGACGTCCACGTCACGATACTAATATTTTATTTAAAAAAAAACGCGCGTAGATCCGTTTTGTTTATTTTTGTTTGATGATTTCGCTCCAGTAGCGCTAACATAACGAAAATAGAGTTCAAAAGCGAGGACGTTGTTTATTAGTAGCATGATGAGTAACGTTAACGTTAATGCTAATTAAGTCCCACCTTCAGATTCGCAAAATGCTTCGTCACGTCTCGTCAATATTTTCTTTTTAATTAAAAAAGTCTTATTCAATTATCCCTTACGGGTAAGCGTTGTCTGGTGGAGGCTCACCTCACCTGGAATCTTTAACTTCTGAGGAACTGGCATAATATCTTATCTCTTACTGTCGGATCGGAACACCTACAACGCTACTAACATTGATGTTATGGCGACATATTTATCCTCGTAAGTCCCCGTGTACTTATACAAGTACGAACTGAGCATAGTAGTTCAAACCTGACTTTTAGCTTTTAACTACATAGCACGAGTAACTACCTATGTACTTGACCAAGTACAAATTTTTCATTCCCCGTTTACAGAGTAGTTATTTTTTATTTCAATAAAACCTTTAACATTTCGATGTTGTTTTTGTTATATTATAAAAGCATATCGTACCTACTTACAAGGGTACAAATTATTTTCATTATTTTAAATAATTAAAAACTAGGAAGCACTTCAAAAACTACATAAACCCTTCAATTTTTTATCTCGGTCTGAAGCACTAATCTTAGTTTGTACTTGTTATAGTACATCCGGCAGATATGAATAGTAGTCTTAAAAAACACAAGATTTACGAGGTTAAACAAAATCTATATAAAAACACAATGTTGAAAAAATTTTTCAACATTGTGTTTTTGTAATTTGTTCGCAACAAAATTTGCGTTAAAAATTATTGAAACAATTTAAAATTTATATAAATTAAAATGAAATTCTTTTGTTATAATATCTTTAAAACTACGCAACGGATTTGATGCGGTTATTTTTAATAGGTAGAGTGATTCAAGAGGAAGGTTTATTATGTATAATGCATATAATTGGACCCGATAGGTGGCGCTGCCATAGGGTTCTATTAGGATACGGGTGTTCACTCAAGCGGACCAAGTCGCGAGCGGCCGCTAGTCCATAATAATGAACCTCGTAACAAGTAGGTACTTAATTAAAATCTTAAATTGTGGATAAAGATAAAGATAAGAAATCAAGAATTGTAATTGATAAAAGCGTAGCACATTATAAGCGGTGATTAGTAATTAATGTCAATGAATAAACTAAATTGATTAACTTCTATCACATTATAATAAGCGTCATTTTAGGCTAACATTGACCTTTTTGAAATTACGCTTTTGAAGTTAAAATTTAATACGATAATTACGTTTAAATAAAAATATGAACATACAATATACTCGTAATGACATTAGTTTGTTTAGAAAAAATAGTTCTGAGTGAAAACATTTTTTTTATATTACATGTATATTTAGTAGATTAAATGTTTGTCTACTTATCACTACATAGTATAAAACAAAATCGCTTCCCGCTGTCTGTCTGTCTATGCTTAAATCTTTAAAACTACGTAACGGATTTTGATGCAGTTTTTTTTAAATATATAGAGTGATTCAAGAGGAAGGTTTATATGTATAATACATACATATAATTCGACCCGGTAGGTGGCGCTGCTATGGGTTCTATAGAATACGGGTGTTCACCAAGCGGACGAAGTCGCGAGCGGGCCGTTAGTACAATAATAAATGGATAAAGTAGAAACATAGTACCTAAATATTATTTTACTATTTTGAATTTTGCATTAACAAAGCTATAAAGGAACTCGAGTAGGAATCGAACCCATGATCTTTGGATGACCGGTCTAATGCTACGACCGCTGAGCTACCGATGCTTCGGTTGGCTGATTTTTTTTTAGTCTGGATAAGATAAGATAAGATAATTTTTTATTGCCCTAAAATTGTGTAGATACATAGCAGGTGTTGAGCATAATAATGGGAACAAACAATTTACCCTAGTCAGGCATGCAAGTTTTAGTAGGTAGGTACATGTTACATAGAAACAGCCGATTGATTTTTCTTGGTTGATATTTCCTAGTAAAATTTAATCTCATAGAAATATTACTACAAGTAGTCCGTAGGCACAATTGGAGGAGTGCTGAGGTTAAGTAACTTTCGCAAAAGCCGTTCATCGGATGGGTGACCAAAAGTTTTTCATCTCGGGCTCCTCCGTGCTACGCACGTAAAGCCGTTGGTCCCGGCTGCATTAGCAGTCGTTAACAATCATAAAACTGCACTGGGTCCGCGTGGTGGTTTATGGCCCGTTCTCCCTATCCCTATGGAAGGCTCGTGCCCCAGCAGTGGGGACATAAAAATGAGCTGATGAGGATGAAGATGAGACTTAATGGGAAGGCTCAGAATGCCTAGTGTGAGTTTCAGTCGCCATTCGATCCAGTTAACGAAAGCGAGAATTTGTATGGCATTTTAACTCTTTTAGTATGTCACCAGGAGGAGCTGCTTCGATGCCATACTAATTTTCGTTTTCGTAAACGTAATCGAATGAATACGGATAAGAAACAAAACTTACACTAGGCACCCTGAATTAACAACACGTGAGATGTAATAGGTTGATAGCGATATGGTAATAATACAATAAATTCCATTAATGCTAAAAACCTAGCTTGGCCTTATTAAAGGAATAATACGCTCGTCATACTGACTAATCCCTATTATTAGTTGTGAATAAATCAAACAGGATTTTCCTTACGGCTTAGTCAATATATGTATACAAGTAAACAGAGTGTTTTTTTAACTGGGACAGGATGAGGAAATGTGAAACCATAAGAGATACAGAGAAAATGTTTTAAATTGATTATCTTTATTTATTTTCTCTCATACATAAATTTACATTTTTAAATATTTTTTAAAAACAAAATAAATAAAACATTAAAAAAAATAAAAAAAATAGGGGTCCGCCGGCATCGGGACCAGGGTCCAAGCTACCGGTGGTGGTTGTTTATTATTAAGAAAAGAAGAAGAAATACATTTATTGGCTCAGTGTACAACGAAAATTTGTTACATTTTTATTAGCCCTCACTGTCCCACTGCTGGGCAAAGGCCCATTAAAAAAACCGAGAAACTGTCTTAGGAACTATCAAATCTTTTTTTGTGAAAAAGATTTTTGGCATACCTAAGTTTTTGGTCAAGTGTGAGTTACTTATAGACACTACTGCCCAACACAGTAGAATTACTTCAACAGACTTTGAATTGTATGTATATCATCATCATCATCATCATCATCATCAGTTTATTTTATGTCCCCACTGCTGGGGCACGAGCCTTCCCTATGGATGGATAGGGAGAACGGGCCATAAACCACCACGCGGGCCCAGTGCGGATTGGTGGTTGTATATAACTGGAATAAATTTGAACGTATCGAAAATTACGTGTTTTGACCGGCAAACATATTATATGAAATTAATGTTATAATTACGTTATAAAAAAACAGTACCCACCTATATAATTGTTATCTATTGTTTATGATAAATCATCACGGAAACATATCTACTGAAGTGCAATTTGACATTTTATTGTTATTGCATTTTATCTAGAACATATAATATTAACTTTAATTTCCACTGTTTTATTGACAAAAGATAAAGTTGCTTCATGTAAAAATAATCCATTTAAAACTGTGTTATCTATTTTTGATTACACACATTGTGTAATTGTTTTATGTTTTTAATGAAGTAAAACATTAAAAAAACGAATGATAAAACAAAAAGAGTATTTATCCTTTGAAACTGGCCTCATTCACGATTTATATAATCATTACATCACACATATTTTAATTCAACTTCCCCCTAGCAACCAATGATAAACAAAACGCATGGCGAAACATTACAAAACGCCGCATTCACATGTTCGATGTAACACGGTAATAGATTACCTACGCAACTCACCGTCACAATCCGAGAATACATGATCGAATGAGTTCAAAAACTTTTTAAAATCACTCGATTCCAACCCTAATACATTCACCGGTTCCGCCATTGTCACTTGTTTTATGTCAATACACTTATCACTGATGAACACCTTGTGTGAATCACGTGTGTGGATAACCTAGTTGTGTGGAATACTGCGCTCGCGTCACTGCGTACTAAAATTATAAGGGGGCAGTCTAGACGGTGCGCCGTTTCCATTATTACACGGCTATGGTGAACAAAACGAATCACTCATTAATGAATGAATGAGTGATTGATGTTTCGTGATGAATGAATGTGAATGAACTAATGTTGAAAGTGTTAACTTTTCTTTGAAGAATAACGGCATGACGAATAAATTACTTATGTAAAGATATATTTAGTAATTATTATTCAACTGATATGGAATCTCCGCGTGTTTGACAAGGTTGTTTGACGTCATCCCTGATGTCTGATATTGATTGTTTTTTATTGCTGTACTATAATAATATAATCCATATGTAATGATATCTTAATAATTTTGTTTTGTAAAGAATATAAGTTTAATTCTATATAATAGATGTTATGATAATAAGACTTGGTTTCCGTCATTTTCTTCCTGTTAAAGTGTCTGTTGATAACCTATTTCATTTACGTTTTTGCAAAAATTCACTATACCTCGTTCATCGTCAGCCTATCCACACGATTCAGGTCATGTGTGAACAAAAATAGCGCACAAAGTCACGCACACGCAGTCTACAAATTATCCAAACCAAATAATGTAAAGTAAATATTTCCATTTTGTTTTAACCTAGCAATTCGGATTAGACCCACGCATTATTGTTTGTGTGGGAAAGCCTAAGCCCAGCAGTGGGACGTTAAAAACGGATTTTTTAATGTTTGTAAGCAATTTAGGTATCTCTTAGGTACTCGGAAAGTAATAAAGTCATAATCTGGGTGCTAGTGCGAGTTTCATATTGAAGTTAAAATTTGCGTTAATGTGATCGAATGGCGAATCAATTAACTTTTTATGAGTGCGGACTTTTAGTAACAAAACATCGTTTTTATGTTTTATAGTGTAAGTTTAAGATGTAGTGACGTATAAAATGTTTAGAAATAAAGAAAGAAAGAAAAAACATTTATTGAATCTCACAAAAATCAAAAATAACTAAAAAAAAATAATAAATAAAAAAACACAATAGTGTGAGAAGCCAATCAGGACCCTACCTCAGCATATGCCGCTACGCTGTGAGAAAGTCACTCACATCGCAACGGCGCTGGTATTCTGGCAGGGCCTGTGCGAGGACGTTTCAAAAAAAGGAAGAAATAAATAAATATATATATATTGTATATATTTGGATATAATTATGTATACTTATATTATAAATAAACCAAGATAAGAAAAAAACAAAATATACAAAATAAAAGAGTTTGTAAATAATTTTAACGCAAATTTTGTTTCACAACAAAATTTTCTTGCCTTTGGCTTTCAAAGTAAAAAGTAACTAGTGTTGAATAATTTCGGCGGCCTGGTTAGAACCACGATAACTCAATTGGGAGAGCACCTGACCCGATATGTCAGAAGGGTGCAGGTTCAAATCCTGCTCGTGGAAATTTTTTCAACATTTGTGTTTTTGTAATTATGCTTGCGGAGTTTTGATTTCTACTAGTGTCGTGGCATGATTCTGTCTGCTATTTAGATTAGTAGTAGTATAGAAGATTTTGGAGAAAAATAAGAAATTACTTACCTACTTATTCATCAATTTTACGTTTGCGTCTGTATTTATGTGTGAAGCACAAGCAAAATTGGAACTCATCTCGTTTGTCACCAGAACGCTCAAGTATGAGTTTTGTTTACCATGGGTACTCATTCGATTGCGTTTAAAAAAAAAACGACGGGTTGCACTCTGGGAGTGCCGGCAGAAGTGAAAACTTGAATATTAACGTTGTGCATTTTTGATATTTTGGAATGGTTAGGGAATAATTTTGCACGAATTGCTTTAATTATAAGTATAAAAGTACTCTCATTTATGTGGTTGAATACAATATTTATTTATTGGGCTATCGTAAACAAACATGACATAAATTGTCATATTACATTAAAAAGTTATATTAAGTTATATTGAAAATTTATATTACGCCGCGCCAGCTGTCTACTCTCCATCCGTCTTACGAATTTTCGATCAGGTCACGTGTCCTGACGCGAGTTTAACATATTTTACCCATTCCTCTACTCTCCATCCGTCTTACGAATTTTCGATCAGGGTCACGTGTCCTGACGGTCACGTGTCCTGACGCGAGTTTAACATTTTTTACCCATTCCAAAAAATGCACAACGCCGCTAAAGAAGTTTTCACTTCAAAAAAAATTGTATGGCATTGAAGCAGCGCCTTCTAGCGACATACAAGAAGAGTTAAAATTTGCCATACAATTTTTCGTTTTCGTTATCGTGATCAAATGGTAAATGAAATTCGCACTCAGCACTCTTCTCCACTATTGATGTTTGGTCTGTGGTCTGAAGTTAAATTAAGTTAGAACCAATTAAAACCCACAGTTAAAATAAGTCAAATGCTAACAATGGAAGCTAATTAAGGTTAGTCAATAAACTAATTTATCTATGGAAAAACCTACCTATAATATAGTGAATAAAACACACATTTGGTATTTGCAAGTAGATTATTTTTGAACCGTTTCATTTTGATTTCAAACGAATTTACAAACGGAAATAAGATAGAAATAGGTATGATTATATTATGTACCTATAAACACATGGTGTATTTTAATTTGCAAATAAAATTTTATTTTTAACCTTGTCATATGAAAGTTAATAACAAAAAAATGCGAATAGAAATAGTTTTGTCACTAACTAACTCAGTGAAATTATTCAGTCAGAATATGTAATTCTTACAACACCGTTGCAGACACCTACGTGATTGTAAAGATGAAAATTTCTAACGAGTTGCCATAAAGGCTCTCTGGGGATCAACTAACTTTCGTTCGGCGATAAATTGTCCGTGCCACGTAGGGTTGTCGACCGCGTGTAATCCTTCTGCTCAAAGTTAACAGGGCTGCATTAAGGGTGGTACAGTTTTAGCGATATTATAAAAAAATAGGGAACACACGGCCTGTTTATAATCCTACCATAAACTGTCAAATTCCTCAATAGACTTTGAATTTTATTTCTAAGGTTCAACATTATTTAAAAAAAATCAGTTCAGGATAGTCTGTACAATTTACCATCGGCTTGGGATCTTAGCATATAGGTTTTTAAAGTCCAGCTCGTTTTACGTAAATCGGAACGCATCAAAAATAATTAAAACAATTTTATGAAACCGCCAACACCAAGATGTGACCAAGAAACGTCAGAACTTAATAAAATTCAAGTAATTTCAAATAGATAAGTCGAGTGCAATAAATTTTGTGGAAGTTAATCATGGTAAAAGTTCTAGCTTAACCCAGATAAAGACAACGTTATTTAATATAAGAAAGTTTAAAAAGTACAGTGTCTTTTTCATGTTTGAGTAAAACAGTAATTTTCACTTGACATTGATGACTTGGTTTAATAATAATAATAATATTCTTGTTATGAGATCTAGAACTAGATACGCGTCTATAAAAATCTTAAATAAAAACTGTCTGTTATTCTAATGGATACTAAGGTCTTGAGCTGTTTAATATTACGGATATAATTAGTATAATTGCAAACTTAACCGTTACCTAAATATGTTTGAAGGTATTCTTGATGCGGCCCTAGAAGTGACTCTGGATCTGACACAGCGGAAACCCGTCCGCAGTTTTTTTCTTTAGTCATCATTAGGAAAGGAGATTAACGTAGATCAGTAGGTGTAGCTATTATAATTACTGAGATGTTTGCGAACCAACTATTCTTTACCTTTTTGCGTGAAACCTTTAAAAGAAACTTGAAATATTTCTTGTAATAGGTTTATTCTTCTCCACAGCTGAAAAATAGACACCCTGGATGGGTGAGTAGGTAAAAAAATTTTGGATGATTCAAAAGCACTTTTAAAAGTTTATTTGAATAAAAAAAATTACTTTGGCTTTGACATTGTTTAGTTTACACGAGTATTGCTGTGTTTGAATCAATTGAGGGATAATTGCCGCAATATTATTCTAAGCATCCGATTTTCAGTTGACAGACTTCAGTTGCAGACGACGTATGCACTTTTTTCTTTAGTTGATGGCTTCGTGCGATTAGCACATTTAGCCAACGTCAAAATAATTTTTCTTACAAGTAATACATAAATAAACAATATTTCTTTCCTGTATGATGACGATGATGAATGATAATAGAAATGAGAAGTGAGAAGTGATATACCCCCAACTCTTCGAGTATCTCAGTAAAGATGCGAGGCTTTACTAAGTCCTCACGCGGACTTCTTAAGAGAATTTGAAAAGTGACGTTGCACCGTTTTGTTTCATTTGCCAACACCCATGCACACTCACGAACACTTATCGGTTAGTAATCCTTTAATTTAATTTAATTTAATTTACTTTAATTTATTGTGCCATTTTTTATTAATTAAATATTTCTATTATGAATTTGTGACGTCACACCAAAATAAACAAGTCAGAGGCAGCCCTAGTAGTTTAGTAACCTGTGTACTAACATTTATGACCACTGCTGCTTGCTAACGATGTGCCTGACGCGCATCACTTCACAAATATAAATATTTCATTAACCATTGCATGACAAATTAAAGTTAATAATTTTATCTTAATAACACCACATACAAGTTCTAGATGGGATACACTTTGGATCTTTTCATTTTGACACACCTTTCTGTTACACGTTGTATAGAAAAAGCATTATCATTGTTGTTTTCGCACAAAATGCTTTTAAATATTTATTTAAAGATTAACAAGTTTAGTTATTTCAAAACATTTTTTTTTATCACAAAAGGAAAAACAGAAAAAAAAATTACAAAAAAGTGTGTGAAGTACGTCATCGCTTCAAAACAACAGTGGACACAAATTGTGTTATCGATTTGAATCGCGCCGTCCGTCGCCACAGTGACGGCCTTGCTCGGGCCAACCCACAATTAGTTCCAACATTGACATTCGAAGGGAAATGAGAAGGGATCGATTGGTCTCACCGATTCCGATAATTAGCGCGATTTGCGGTCACAGGTCAACGGGTTGTTTTTAGATCAATGATAATAAGTTATTTCCGTATTGGTTGAAGTAAGTCGTGACCTAAAATTTATACTTTTTCTTTAGTTTACAAAAAAAAATGCGCTTTTAACCCGTTAACCCAGCTAGTAAATCTTATATGCTTATGTTAGGCGGGTCGTTCTTCTTTTTAACCTACAAAATATCGTCATTTTTCTGTTTTTTGCGTTTTTCAACTATTGCAAATTATGATTTTAATGTTTGATTTTAATAAAGTTGCATGTATTTTTTAGTAGGACTAATTAATGATTCTTTCCGTGGCGATAATGTTTTTTTCTTTATGGTGGTTTTTTAGAAAACACTGTGACAGAGTGGCCGTTTTCAGCGGAGACCACATTTTGTATTATCACTCTGTCACGCAATTCTATGGAAAAACAAACTTATAAAAAAAAGCACTGTATAGAGAAAGTGAAAAACTATTTAGTACTAATAGATGAATAAATGTATGGACGTATATTCAAACACTAAATACTCTAACTAATGACGTATGGTAAAATGAAGACAGACAGTTGTAGGTTAAAAAGAAGAACGACCCTGCATGGTTTCATGTCAGTAGTCTAATAAAGGTAAGGAGATTGAACCACGATTTCTGACATTTAAATCGAACATCTACCTAGTTCGGCTAGACGCTTCAATTTATCTCATGCTTTTGTCGACACGACACGAAGAAGAAGAAGAAAGCGAAGAAGAATATAAGCGTGAATTAGCGCGGTGGTGCTAATTCTGCTCACTGGGTGGCGATCCTAAGACCAGCCGCAGTTTGAATGCGTTTTCGTACGAATTTAATCTAAGCTCCTTAAACATACGATAATGAACGCGCACACTGATTGCGTTTTTATCTGTTGAAATGCCAGAGAGATTATGACGGTTGAACGGTGACAACAATTTTATAGATCCATGACGTTTATTCACGAACGCATAAAAATCCAAACAAAGGATTGATTTCGGATGTAGGAACCACAAAATAAGAAGGTTAGCTTAATACATACCGGAATCTCGGAACAGCTGCTCTCGGACTGTTCCGAGCTGTTCCGAGATCCGTGTCCGTGAAAGGGTCTATGTGTGCGTTGCTGTAGCGCGTTTGTATAAAGCTTACCTTCTGCAGTCTCCTTATTTTGTGTCGGAACTTCACGCGCGTACACGCACGACTTGCTACCGTACGGCAATCGTGTAAGAGTGAGGTGTATACAATTTAAAAAAAAAATCCGGTCCGATTGGAAAGGGGTGCATAGGTATACAAATAACTATAACAAAAAAAAAGTGTTATCGCAATTTAAAACTACAGCCTATGTTACTCAGCGCTAATGTAGCATTCTAATGGTGAAAGAATTTTTTAAATCGGTCCTATAGTTTTTGAGTTTATTCGTTGCAAACATACATACATACAAAAATACAAAGGTTTCCTCTTTATAATATTAAGTATAGATTATTTTTATTTCTAAATTGTTGTCTTCACCCAATTGCACCTACCATGTTATTTTTGCACCACCCTATGGCTGACTGGTAGAGAATGCCTCAGGCATTAAGTTCGCCATGTAATATATGTTGCAAATGTTTAAATAAAATAAAAATAAATAAACAAAATAATTTACGAAATACTAAATAGTCAATAGTGTCTTTTACTAATTTCTTTGGTCAAAACTAACTAAAAAAACTATTACTAATATTTTATTTTCTTTGCCTTCATATTTTTTTTTGTTTTCTCTTATTTTGAAATATATTAAATTATATGCGTTTTTTAATACAGTGTTTATCTTTTTTTCCTTGCTGACGGGTTACGTTAGCAGGTATATTGTGTTAATATTTAGCACGTTTTTGGGATCAGAACAATGTATGTGATGCTGTCTAATATTATTATTATACTCTTTATTTATTTTTAATCATAGATTTAGGTTTTATAAAAAATATAATATAAAAAGTAAAATATAACAAAATATCATACAAAAATACAACTTTTATAAAAACCTAAACCTAGAACGCTATTTTTATTATTATTGTATTATAAAACTACTATTAACTGTTTTTAGCCATTACAAGTACTTTTGGCTAGTTAAGAGTATTTACTGTAACATCTATATCAATACTACTATAAAAGTCTGTAGGCGCTGTCTGTAATGTTTCTGACAAATTTTGGGATAAATATTAGTTTTTTTTTTAAATTTATTTATTTAATATTAAAATAATTTTTAACGCAAATTTTGTTGCGAACAAATTACAAAAACACAAATGCTGAAAAAATTTCCACGAGCAGGATTTGAACCTGCACCGTACATACGGGGTCAGATGCTCTTCCAATTGAGCTATCGTGGTTCTGACCAGCCCGCCAAAACTATTCAACACTTTTTTAATTTGAAAGTCAAAGCCGCCCATTCAATGTCAACAACTACCGTCACTAACATCTGATCATAATATTTTTACAAATATTAAAGATCAGTTATGAAGTAGGCAAGCTATTTATAAAATGTTCAAATATTTTTTAACGCAAATTTTAATGCGAACAAATTACAAAAACGCAAATGCTGAAAAAATTTCCGCGAGTAGGATTTGAACCTGCCCTGCCACCCTTCTCACATACCGGGTCAAGTGCTTTATTCATTTATTTATTTATTTATTTATTAGTTTACACAACAGACATTAATCTTACCAAAATTATAAATACATGATAGGTTTAACAACATTGTATATACTAGACTAATGTCCTAAATGTATCAACACAATTAGTTTATGTGTGCTTAAATTAGATTTAGCTTTAGATTTAAAAAAGAAAGAAAATAAAACTAGATTTAGAGAAGTAATATTTTTTAAATAATTTTAAAATTACTTAAAACTATTTGGAAATACCACACTTGGGTCGTTAGCCATCTGTGTCAATTAATAATGTCTTGATGGGAGTTTTGAACACATGTGTGTTCCTATTGAAAATATCAAGTGAGTTGTGATCCATAGCAAGTTTATTAAACTCTCTGCACATACGAGCAATGGGACTATAATAAGATTTATTATTCCGAAATGTGGGAGGGACAAACGTTGGGAGAGGACGTCTGGGCTTAATTATGATATTCAAAATTAAGTGAGTGTGTTATGTGACTTTGAGTGTTTTTTTGACTCACTGACACCAATTCTACGATTTTTGAAATTTTTGTCTGTCTGTCTGTCTGTATGTCCTCTTATAACTCAAGAACGGCTTGACCGATCTTGATGAAAATTTGTATGTAGTAAGAAAATGAGGTTGTCCAAATGATAGGCTATATATGATGTTGGTAAACCCAATCATTATTTTATTTAGCATTCATTGATCCATTATTTTCGCACAGCGAAGCGGGCGGGTGATGGTTAGTAGGTATATACAGCACAAAAAGTCGATAACGAAAAACTATTTACATTGATCGCCGCTGGCAAAGTCCACTTATAAAGATTCATAGGCAATATTTTCATAGTCGAGCCTTTCATGAGGGCAGACAGCAGTTTTTCATCTGAGATGTGCTTCGTAGCGATACTATTATGATTTATGGGCAAGTTAAGGAGGACCCTTGACCAACGCCCATCGTGGCCAGTCTTAGTAACGGTTGTGTTACTTTTCAATTTAGGAACACGTAAATATCTTATATATTTTCGGTTTAGGTAACTTAAAATGTGGATAAAATAGTAGATAATGATATTTTTATTGAAATGAAAGAACTTTTACGGATCTACTCGCGTTTATTTTACACATTACTTTTTAACATTTATCCTGACGTTTCTAACCTTTCGCAGGGTCCGTGGTCACAGGGAGACTGAGGTGTTGGTCGTCTCATAATTAGTTAGTAGCTTGTATACCCTCATTTAAATTTAATCAGGTGCATTCCGTTTTACGCAGAAAGAGCTTACAGTATCTATTTATCGTCAAGATAAACATTAACTAAAAGTAATGTGTAAAATAAACGCGAGTAGATCCGTAAAAGTTGTTTCATTTCAATGTGTAGAGGTCGCGTAAAGTTTAAAAAACAATAATATTTTTACTATTTTTATATGTAGTTACAAAGTCTCGGTAGCTCAGTGGTCATAGCATTGGACTGGTAATCCAAGGGTCGCGGGTTCGATTCCCACTCGTGCTTCCTGAGAGTGGTTGATTTTTTCTAGCAAAATTTTAGCAGATAACAATATATTATTATCACCCTGTAAAACCTGAAACCTGTGGAGCTCGATGAGACGCTGTGGTTAACGCGCCCATTCTGCGAGTGTTGAGGTTAAGCAAATTTTGCAAAAATCGGTCATCGGATGGGTGACCAAAAATTTATTATCGGTCCTGACTGCATTAGCAGTCGTTAACAACCACCAATCCGCTCTGGGACCGCGTGGTGGTTTATGGCCCTTTTTTCTTTCCTTCCATAGGGAAGGCTCGTGCCCCAGCAGTGAGGACATAAAATGAGCAGGTGAGGATGATGCTGCTAATGTTAAATGCAATCCATAGTCCACCACGTCTACCACTTCTAGCGTACTACTTTCAAACAAACAAACTATCGCACGCTTCTAAATGAGGATTTGAGGAAGCTGTGTTTCCTTTCAAATAATATACTGTAATATTCAAATCAAGAGTAATTAGGTACCTCTTAGGCAAGCATGTTACATCGAAGGCTACATCATCACCTACCATCAGGTGACAATAGTGAAATGCAAGCCTATTTTATTATATTAAAAAAAAGCTTGAACAGACCTGATTGGAACGAACTATCATGGTTCGTTGAAACATAGATAATAAAGACTGAAATGAATCAAGCGACATGCGGCAAAAAACGAGCCGATGATGATGATGAACTTGAAAAAGTCCCACTGCTGGATTCATTCAGGCTTTCCTACATTAGCATTTGGTCACATGATCAGAACAGTACCTACTTACGTGTGATTATTGGACTATGACAGGTAGACATTTTCTTCCTCGACCTTTGACAGATGACAGACTTGAATAGCGCGCATTGATGACGCACATGAGTATTAATGTGACGTCACATTAGCGATAGTACAATGGGTGTTATTTAAACGGTTAGCAAAGTATTCGTATTTTTGTGGGCAGCAAAAAGCTAGTTGGGCAGCAACTTATGTTCAGCAAATATTTCTAAATCAGTCTACAATTTATATCATTCTGAACAGCCAGTCTTATGCTGCTCCTCCCTTCCGTGAATGGCTCTAGCGACGCTGCGTATCGCTCGGGAAAAAAAAAATCCTTAATCTAATCAACAGTAAGGATTTCTTATGCTGACCGATTGTATAATTCTGCTGACCAAATAATAATTTTGCTGACCAAATATTTATTATGTAATACAAATAAATTATTTCTTATTACAATCTTTGCAAATGGTTAGAAAACAATATATTCGTCTAATATCCTCCATTTTTACCGCTTGGCCACGACCACTGGCGGTTTGTAAATCGGCACGCAGTTTCTTTATTCATTGTGGTATTTGTATGACCGTTGACTAAAACTGATGTAGTATGTTACCAGCTCATTTTGTATCCCCACTTGTGGGGCACGAGCCTTCCTTAAGGATGGAAATACCAAAGGGAGGAGGGCCTTCAACCACCACGAAGGCACAGTGCGGATTGTTGGTGTCTAACGATTGGTAATGAAATCAGGTCGAGAGGCCTTCTCGACCTGGCTTCATTACCAATCAAGGATCTCAAGAGGATACATTTTTTTTCAAATATAAAAAGGAGGAAAACGAGCAGGCGGGTCACCTGATGGAATGTAATCGCCTCCGCCCATGGACACCCGCAAATCCAAAGTAATTGCAGATGCGTTACCGAAAGAGTTGGATCTTGAGGAGGAAGTAGGAATTGGGAGGGGGGAGGGGTAAGAAATGGGCCTCCGGTACTTTCACTCAGCAGACTAAGAGTTTCACGCCGATATTCTGTGAGAGGGTGGTATTACGCCGGGCGAACCGGCCAATTTCGTGCTCTACCATTCAGACAGTGTCACTCCTTTAGCACCACCCAGGGGTCACGTGTAGGGTCTCAAAGGTAAACCTACGGACGCGAGTAACTTTAACCCCCAATATTTTTGGCCACCCATCCGAAGACTGGCTTTTGCGAAAGTTAAGCAGCTTTCGCAATTGCAGACCGATCGTGTTAATCACTGCGCCATCGAGCTTTTCTAAACTGATATAGTATAACGCGGCCTTAGCGTCAGCGTCGACGGCAATGCAGGTCAAGTATGAACTTATCAGATTTAAATTTCTGTTGATATTGCCTCCGTAATATAATACAGTAAGAATGTTGCAACCAGCAACATTGCCTTGTATATTTCTTAAGGCGCAAAGCAAAATATAGGAAATTCTTTAGATTATATACGAGTACATGTCTTAATCAAAGGCTAATACTTACCTTTTTCCAATTCAAACTTAATTGAAGAGTATAAAACTATTTGTCGAACATCAGCCTATAAATGCCCCATTGCTTTTCCAAGGCCTTTCCACATCATTAAAATTAGCACATGGGCACATCAGGCACATATTTTTTAGCACGAAGGAACTCGATACTCGATACTCGATGTTTTAATACAGTCTGGTGATACGGCATTGTGAAAGTTGCTCAACTTCCAAGATCGCAACTCAAACGCTCTCCAGAAACTACCGAACAATAATTAATCACGTACCAGACCACCTTTTCAAGTTGTCATCTTCCTTCTGAGTAACTAACCGTAAAAACTTCTGATTTCAGCACTAAAATTACAAGTCCATAAACCTCTCCGAGAATCGGCCACAGAAACGTGTTCTTTATTATGGGCCGAAGTTAGGGTTGCCACTGAACATAATTGTTTTAATATATGTTACTTATTTAAAGAAATAAATGTATTAAAAGGAATTTCAGTTCTTTTTTCAATCTAATTGTAAGACACAGACACAGACGCAGCGATATAGGTAGGTTAATAATTAATGTAATTACTACTTTAAGCCAGATTTATTGTAATTTGTAATTTTTGTAAAACTGTTTTGTGGTTCAGTTCATCATAACTTGAATTTAAATTATTAATGAAAGTTTAATCTAAATAATTTAAAAGTATATTGACTGAATTGTCAAAATTATAAAATATTTCTGAACTAAGATTCGTGTCTAAATAAAGATATTTCATGTTTACGTTCTTACGAGTAACACAATACTAAGTGATGAAAATAGAAAAAATATTGTGTGATAGATAAACCGTTGGTATAATCACAGAAGAGATGTATCATATAGTTATTTCATGGTGGTACTGGTTACTATCTTACTTGGTAGGTATTATGTAGAATTATTTATTTAGAAAATAATTATTTAATTTCTAGTAGCAACCCTGCAACATCCATCAAAGTTGAGAATTTATTCGCGACTGGAGAGTTTCAAGTGATGTGGCTATTCATAAAAATCTACCCTTTGACGACGCCTTTTTATTATCAAGAAAAGCCGAAAGCAATTCAGTATTGCAATTGCTTACCTAAACTTCTGAGGGACAAACCCTCATTATATAAATTTACAATTTTATTGACGGTGGCTACTACCAACCTGCCCTTAGGTTATACGAGAAGGCCACTATGTCCCTTTTTTAACTGAGGAAATGCAAGACTCATACCCGCGGGTTATATAGAACTGTTCTCCGTCCCTCTTTATCTTAATGGGTGAGAAGAAGAGAGAACTAGCTAATAAGCCCCTGGATACTTTGACGCGCTGAATTAGAAGGATGGCTGGAGTTCGTTAACGAAGAAACGGCAAGAATCTTCATACAAGTGTCCCCATACCTTCAATAATTGTTATTAACGTCGACATTCCATCGAATGCATTCAAAAATCCAAGGTCACCTCTGAAGACTAGGACATCGTCTCAAATTTCAAGCCAATTTCACCGTGAAGAAATTGATTTCAATAAAGGAAAAAAACTGCACATAGAATTTCCAAATATAATCTGACCAACCGTCGTCAATTCGGCTACCGCTCTTTTCAAACCTAAAAATAGTTATACTCCATGTTCGAACCACCCATTACAAAACGGTGTGATAAAAAGACCTATATTCCAAAAGAGGAAATTGCCTACCGTGAGTGGTTTCATTCGAATATTTTGCGATAAAATGTCAAATAGCTTTTAGATCGCTTTTTGTTAAAGATTATAAAAAGGAAGGGTCCTACTACTGCTGTAAGAAACGTTTTACATAAAAGAAGTACTCTTAGAACTTTTTAACCCTAACGGACTCGGACATTTAGCATCAAAATAAAAATTCAGAACACTACTTTTGATAAAAACCGGAATTCAGGTAATCCATTTATACCAGGTATCCATTATATCCAGGTAATACATTATGATTGTAAGTCTAGAAAGCATAGGCGACATGGCACATGTTTAAGCATTGCCTTGTCATTGTGTCACCCTGTAGTAATATTAATATACGCGAAGAAAAGCTTTGTACCCCTCTTAAGCACATTGCGCGCACGAAGGAGTTTAAAATTGGGTATAGTTAAAATACATGGAGAAAAAGCGCAGAAATATAAAGTTTATTGAAAAATCAATGTATATTTTGTAAATCACGGTCGAACTTAGACCACTGGTTCTCTAGTTCTAATGAATATGAACATTCAGGCAGACAGTTGTGGTCTGCCTGCTTCATTAGGCCTGATGGATGGTCCAATGAAGTCACACAGGTGACGAGATCTCACAGCAAGTGGGTGAACAGGACCGTGAAGATTGAAGCGTAGAGAAGAGGCCTATAACAAGTAGTGGGTTACTGTGGGCTGAGGGAGAACCAGAGATGAAAAGTAAAGTTTATTTGTCCGAAGCCCAAAATATCTAACTTTAATTTTATTAATGAAGGGTTCTTTTTTTAAAATGTCGGTCACGTCTGAAATGTTGCTTGTTCTGCTTCCGATTTTGAATGCTTCAAGCGTTTATACGTGGCATAAAACATTCCAGTTTAGGAGTTTCTTTGACTGATTACGGCAAACATTTGCTTTTTTGACGGTTCGTTCATTTGAGTTCGGTGGCATTATTGATTTGGTAAAACAAAATTTGGGAGTCGGAGAAGGATTCTTTAGAATTCATAAGTCTGTCTGTAGCTTCAAAAGAGAATTGTTACTTATTTATTTAGGAACATAAAAACACTTGAGCTATCATAAAAACTCAAGTGGGACTCTAATCTAAAATTTTGCCGGGGATAACTAGTGATTTGGTTGCTAAATCAGAAGATCAATCACCCGAGGGTGGATTCGCGTTTTGGATTTTTTCTGATTTATTTTGAAGCCTTTTTGTAAATTAATCTGAAATGCGTGCAAAGTTTCAAAAATCGAAAGAAGTACTATAAAGTAAGATCTGCTTAACAAAGGCACTCTTTTTTAATCAAGAATTTAGATAATATTTGATCTCAAAAAATAGGTGACACTTTAAAACGCATACTGTTTATTGTCATAATTTCGATTGCCATACATCATATGGCATAAATATCAAAAAGCATAATATTATTTGGCATAATATTTTATTATGCATATACATAATAACTCAGAATTTTTGAAAGGCATAAAAAAAGGCGTAAAAAATCATAATCGTTAAAATCTATATTTTTGTTTGACATAATTTTATTAAGCATACTTTAAAACGCATAATTTTACTATGCATAACTGTTAACATTCATAATTTTGTTTTGACATAATCTTAAGTTGTTTTAAGGGGTGTATTTCATTTCATACAATTAATTACAAATGAACTAATTTCAAAGGATATAACGTTCATTGAATATAATTTTTACTTGGTCTAGATACACTTCTTATAAAAAACATTACGTATATTATTCACTTGCTATAATTTTACTAAGTTAAATTATGTTATTTTTAATTTACCTAAATATCATTTAAACCTTAATTTGATTTAAAATATAGTCTTAAAAGTTAATACGTTGTGTTTTTAGTAATGTTGCGCTACAAAAGTCAGTGACAGAAACGAATCGCTGCAAATCCGACTCCACGTAGTCTTGCCTGTCCTACCCCTAGAGTGTAATTTAGAAGCGCGTAGGCGCGGAGGGGCGAGGCGGCCCGCGAGCTGAGGAGCAGGTGGTTTAAACGCCCGCCGACGCGGCTGAGGCTGGCCGGCGAAGCCGGCTAGCAAGCCGAAGCTGCGGTGGAGAGCGAAAACCATCTGCGACGATAAGCTCGCGTGGGACCGCCGGAGCCCCGCAGCTCCGGAGCCGTGACAGAAACCATGCCTGCTGCATGTTGCATGCTTGCTTGCATGATTCATGCTTGCTTGCATGCTGCTAGCTTGCTTGCATGCTGCTAGCTTGCTTGCCTGCTGCTTGCTTGCTTGCATGCTGCTTGCATGCATGCATGATAAGGTGTAGTAAATAAAACAACATTTTAAATCGATATATTTATTATAGGGTATATTGTAATTTGTCAGTTTATGCTTATCAAATGTATGCCTTTTGAATATTATGCCTTTTAAATGTTATGGCAAATTTAAATTATGCCTTTTGTTAATTATGATTATTGCAATTATGCCTTTCCATGATTATGCCTTACAGATTTCGGCCATATGATGTTATGTGTTATGAAGTTATGCTATAAAGACTTATGGCAAGTGACGATTATGACCATGAACATTATGCATTTTCAGTTTATGCCTAAAAACGTTATGCGTTTCAATAGGTAACCCAAAAAATAATAAGAGAAATGGTAATGACATTAGGCTAATGGCAATGATTTTTTGAGGATGGTAATGATTAGGAATGCTTGGTAATGACGAGCTTTTACGGCAAAAATAATAATTAAGTACCTGATACCTATTTTAGAAGACATACCTATGTATTTTTTTTCATATATAAGTAGTTGCTAACTTGTAAATAAAACACTTACTTATAAATTTGTAAAGTTTAATAACACAAAAATTAAAATTCAACAAATCTCGTAACAAACACAATCTCGGTCTTTAATTTAACTATGCTATCATGGCTCAATCCAACTCGCCGAAATTAATCTACTCTTATGGCACGTATTAAGTTGTTAAGTAGGTAACTAAATTTTAACTTAACTTTAAGTGATTAATTGCATGTAAACACAGAATTTAGTAGCAAGTTGCAAGTTAAAATTTAGCTAACAACTAAACAAGATATTTAGAATTTTGTCTATTTTTCGGTTAAGTTGGTGGGCGGGGCTTGTCACTTGACACGTTTGGACTGGCACAATATTAGTTAAATGCAGAAGTTTAGTGAGCGACGCGCTCGGGTTCAATTTTATTGTTCGTATTGTAACACTTCGGCCAATTCACCTAAGTGAACGGCCCAAATTGTACAATGGTCAGTACTTACCGGTTGGCATACATTAAACAACATTTTAATAATTTTACATAAGGAAAATAAATGATATATGGTTATAAAACTAAAATAATAAAATGTAAACAAACAACCTGTTTGACAGATGTGTAGGAACTGTCATCCGTTTGGGAACAGAACGTTTCGTGTTCGTTCGGGAACAAAACTTAAAAGAATTAAATCCTAATAAATGGTTTCATTAAATTATTATTTTATTATTTCCACTAAAGAAATATAATAATAAAAATAGGGCGAGGAAATACCTATATTTACATTTATTTAATTTACCTATATTTAATTGAGTGAAACCGTGGACTAATTGGCTCCGTGTTCTTCTTGTCTGTGGCCATCGTGTTTTCACTCGCAGCGGTCGCCGGTCTATGGTCAGTGTTTAACTATAACCTAGAAGTCCTGGGTCAGTTCGAGAAGATTCTCGTTCAATGCCGGCTATATAAGGGCGGCAGAGGGGATGAACACCCTCTTTCATCTACCAGCATTCCTGCCGTGACTCTGCTCAATTGTTTTAAAGTTAATACCAGTTTTCTATACTACATATAAATTATAACCCCAAACTCGGGTAAGTGTTCTTCGTCAATAGTAATTTTTGCTTAGATTTGCTGATCTAGATTTTCTGTTTTATTTGTTAAAGTTACTAATTGTGTCCTACAGTAATTGAGAATTTAATTCATTTAATGTTTTAATCCTTTTGTTGAAATGACGATTTTAAACTCATACGAGTTAAATCGTTCTAATGTCATGTTTTCTAAATAGATAATTGTATTGTGGTGAAGCGTGATTCCTAATGGATCTCGTGGACGAAATACAATTAACAGTTAATTTTATCATGTAGAAATCTCTAATGGTTTATTAGATTTATAAAATTTCATTGGGCCGAGTAGCCGTTACTGTGGCGTCGAGCCTACCTTCACAATTTAATAATCAATACTTATTATTAAATAATTGTTCCTTCGGGAGTTTTAATGGCTAACTGGGTGGTAGTTAATCATTACTGTTGTTTTCTACCAGGATTAATCCCAATTAGATTCTTAAACCTTACCTTTTTATGTTACAATTGCTTAACCATTAGAGGTCAATGTTAGTGAGCCAGGTTCATTTGCAGCAGCTTACCCTAATCCCAGACCGCGAAGCGGCTGGACTTACTGAACATCTGTTCATTCCTTTCTTTCAATTACAGGGTTCTTGTACCGGGCAGCGCATACCCCCTACCGGGCAGCGTCTTCTTGTACCGGGCAGCGAATCCCTGGGGCACACTACCGCCTGCACTCCGGAGGCAGCTCTATAAGCGCCTACCCGCCTGCATTCCGGAGGCAGCTACTGCGGCTGTCCCAGCTTCGGGATCCAGATCCCACCGGCGCAGTCTACGGTCCGGGTCTAGGCTGACCTAGGCGCCGAACTGCGTTCGTGTATTCAAGACCCCCAAGAAGCTAAGTCCTCTTGTTAAACCGCGCGGCAGTACTGAGCGAAACAAGCGACCAACGTAACCCACTACCCTGAGCGGAATAAATCGATTGTACCGATTCCATCTTTTATTTCATCCATCTCTATCTGAACCTGGTGGTGCCTAACACCCCAGCGCTTCAGTATTAAATTATTGATTATTGTATTAAACATATTTACTCGATTTAGAAACTCTACAAAAATGAGATAGACTGCGAAAACTATTGCCAGTATTGAGAAAATATATTGTAATATGTAATTTTAATTTTGCATCTAATGCACATCGCATTACAGTATCTTTTTTCTGTATTTCGTTTTCCACTTTAGATAACAAGTAAATAAAAGAGTCTTCTGCCATGCGTGACGCATTAAAATATACTTAATAACAAGTATATAAGCACTGTCGTTTTTCACATATCTAATAGTTTCAATAGTAAGTAGGTGGAGCTCGATGGCGCAGTGGTTAACGCGCCCGGTCTACGAGTGCTGAGGTTAAGCAACATTCGCAAAGGCCGGTCATCGGATGGGTGACCAAAAATTATTATCTCGAGCTCCTCCGTGCTTCGTAAGGCACGTTAAGCCGTTGGTCCCGGCTGCATTAGCAGTCGGTAACAACCACCAATCCGCACTGGGCCCGCGTGGTGGTTTATGGCCCGCTATCCATCCATAGGGAAGGCTCGTGCCCCAGCAGTGGGGACGTAAATAAGCTGATGATGAATAGTTTCAATATGTAGTACTATGTAATATTGAAGTTTCATTTTTGAAAACGGCAACTACCTGAAATAAAATATTATTTTGTATGATGTATTTTTAAAGTTAATATATGTTTAGAGTATGTATGCATAAACCCACGACCATTATTCCCCAAAAAGTGGTTAGAGATCATCATATCCTATCCAAGCCATGGTTTGGATCAATGTCCACTTTTAGCAAATAGAGCGACCTTGTTGTTAATTATGCAAAGGAAGTGTCAGGATGCTGGCCAGTCGCCTTTTTTGATGCACTGGCGCATAATCTCGATTCACCACTTACGAATGCTGACAAGAAAAGCTGGCTATTATAATACCATAATCCAGACAAGCACGGATAATTTAATATTTTTAGCAAATTAAAATAAAGATAACGCACAAAAAAACCCATTCAACTTCCAGCTGGTATTTCGGTTATTTTAAAGCATGAAAGCAAACAACGTTTTAAGTAAAATAGAACAAATTGCTACTAATAAGAAATTTTGAAACTTTGAATTCATCATTCCCATTAACATAACGTCATTACCATCAACACAAATCAAACGGTAATGATGATGATGGTAATGACAAACGTAGTGTTTTTTTTTAACAAATCGTGAATTCTTAGCGCTACTATTTTGTGACCGCCTTTTTGAGAATTTGTCCTGGGAGTCACAATAAGTTCTAATGCTAACAATTATACTTAATTTATAATTACCTAGAAAACGTATTTACCGGTAATGATGGAAATACGTGACAACCATTTCCTGGACATATGATTTGTAACAAAAAAAGTATTTAAAGAGCGCTGTGGTACATTTCGTGCAAGCGACTGAGGAGAGTGGTGTGCACGGGGACAGTAAGATACATCACGTAGATCTTTCAAGAAAGTAAATTTGACGTTAGCGCGATGGTAATGACGAATTTCTGTTACAAACTTTTGAAATTTCGTTTTGACTATTATGCTGTTCTGAATTATAAACGCTATTTATTATGTTGTTTACGGTAAAATACAGATTACTAAACGTTTGAAAAAATCGGGTTTGGCGATCATAATTATTGAAATATATATTTTGAAAGTTTTGTGCACATATTATTTTCTTTAGATGGTAATGATGTTTTACTCAGTTTTAATTAAATTAGAAAATGAGTTTTTAGAACACAAGGTTCGTAACTGTGTCACCTTACGTTAAGTTATGTTTAAAACCTCGCTTAAACAAAAAAAGTAACTGAAAAATGAGATAGAATTTCTAATCAACTAGAAATAGTTTTTTTCCATGTTTCGCGAAATGACCCCCGAACGAAGAGGTCATTGTTGCAAATCTCCTTCATGGCAGTCGATTTAGCAACTCTAGCTTTACTTTAAAAACAGTTTTTTTTAAATTAAGTGTTTTATTTGTAATGTAATTACTACTACTGCCACTACGGTTTAACGATTCATTAGACAAACTTTAGCATCATTAAGCGATAGTGGCTGAACAATCATCAGAAGTTTTATAGAAGCTGCCATTTTACAGAAAACTTACAAGATACTCCACCAAATATAATATATATTTAACGTAATCTCACTTGAGAATTCACAAGCTCTGACTAAACGCCTGTAAACTACGTAATCGTAAATATGATCCAAACAGTTCCACAGAAATATGCCGTCACAAAAAATGAAATATTGCAATGTAATAGACGCGGGCGAAACATTCGCTCCAGAAAAATGTCTGGGGTGTTATAAAAACTTTTATTTCTTCATAATCCCGATGCTGAAGACTGCTGGCTACGGGCCTGACACATTTTACGATAATGGACATTACGTACCACCTCCATACATTTGAACGAGGAGTTTTAAAATATTCTCGGTTTTACCACAGTTTTACGCCAAAGTGGACGTGATGCTTTTCCATTTCAGAATCCAAAACTGTCAAATTTCTTGAATAAAGGTTCAATGTTCATACCATACACATAAAGTTCAAAGTCTTAGTCTGAATATGTGCTGGGGTGTGCACATATTTAACATTTTTGATTTAAGCGTTTCACGTGTGTCATCTTGTATACGAGTATTAAACGGGTATTTAAAATTGTCAAGTTAAAATGGATAATAATTAATAAAAGTTATCGATTAGAGTTTTGTATGCCCCAATTTATTCATACGCAAGCGAAGTTTCAACGGTAGCGACAGAGGAAACAGTTTTTCTTCAAATCCTCAACGCTACATAGGTATGTTTTATAGCGGTATTAATGTTGGTAATTTCGCCTATACATCATGTAATCCGGCAGATGGCTGAAATCTTCACATGCGCGTCAAAACTTGGTTGACGGTATACATCATGGCAAACGAGAAAACTTTGATTGGGGGGAAGCTTCTGAAATTCATTAGCACACGCAACGGCTGCAAACGAAATTACTCCGACACGGAGCGCTAATAAAAAGTTTTCGGCAACTTCGGAACATGGCCACGGTAGTGACGGGGTAGCAGATACACGGATACTTCTTGGCTCAAAGCCATAACCGCGATCGCGATGCCGAGTTGAGGTGAGCCTTTTGAAATACCCTTCAGTGTGGGGAACTTAGGAAAACGTTAACACTGCTAAGTTTTCTCGCTTTCAAATTTAAGATGATTATTAATTAATTAAATTTTACGGATCTGCTCTCGTTTGTTTTACACATATCGTGGTTAGGGAGTCTCCCTGTGACCAAGGTCTTTGTAAATGGTTAGAAATGTCAGGGTAAGTAAGTTGTCTCTCTTTCTCTCTCGAGAGAGACAGATTAGGTCACTTACCTGAGATATAAGGTTTCTATCTGAGAGAAGATGTCATCTACCTGAGAAATAAGGTTTCTACCTGAGAGATGAGGTCTGTCTTCGGATGTCACTGCCCAACCCATGTTTCACTTTTGCTATCGTCTTTGCTAAGAACGAAAGCAATTACAGGCACGATCTTTGTAATGAATTTGCGTGCGAGATAGAGTTTTTATAGTGGTTTAGGAGTATAAAGCAGATATTTGATAAAGTATTTAAAGTAAATTTATATCTAAGAATTTTAATCCCGAAATAATATATTTATACTTAAATATGAATACTTATAAATTTTCATGCGAAAAAATTACAATTCGAAAGTTAGGTGGAAAATTTCCACACACCATTTTTTACGTCTGTTCATAAGCCAGGTTCAAACTTTTGTTATTTATTTAAGAATACTTTACATTCACGCGTAGAAAAGGCCTTTGCCGAAGGACAAGTTTTGAAAAAAAAACCATAATACCATATACAAAAGTAAGAAAACAGAGATAAGAATTATAAGTATTGTAAATCATGTAATATTAAATAAATGTTTGTTTCATTTTACTTTACTTATTATTGAGGACGACCTTTAGCTTTAGAGCTGAACGGGTTCAAGAAACTGCACAGCTTTTAGAAGTAACTACATTTACATAAATAATATAGATATATGTCGCGCCAAACTTCTAGTCCCCTCTGAAGTTGGCGCGATTCGCGTCGCAGTAGTAAAAAATAGGCGTTAGTAGGGCGAAGGGGGGGACGAGCGGTAGGGCCTGACTGTACAGCTGCGCAACGAAGCAACTTCAGAGGGGACTAGAAGTTTGGCGCGACGATATGTAAATTTTCCAAGTTTGGTGTTGCCTCAAAGAATCCTAAAACAGTAAGTTTTATTGTCATACACAAAAACAAAAACAAAACTACTAATAGGGTCATCCATCCAATAACCCAGCATTTCAAAAGTACCTCACATTAACGATCATAACCCGATAATGCTAACCGCTCCCTTAACGACGCAAACGCTCCTCCAAGGGCGTCAAATAAATGGTTTTAATAATTACATCATAAAATTGATTTAGGTTGGGCGAGAATTTTAACTGATGGATAATGGATGATTTCCTTTCGCGGGTATTATGTCGTCTTAAACCTTTGTTAAGCTTTAATAATCTATTAAATAAAGACTTCCAAACGTTGCAGGCTTTTATATTTTCCTTCTAAAATAAAACCTTTAATAAAACGTTTATCCCAGGTAGGTATAAACACAGTGCACAGATAATATGTATTCTGATTATTTAAAAAAAACTGTGTGTAATCTTGTAATAAATATCATAAAAATGATAGTACTGTCAGCGTCAAACATTTTAATTAGTCAAAATAGTACAAAAATTAACTAAGATTAACCAAAAATATGTCATATCTATTTCGTAAGCACTACAACAATTAGATAACTAAGTTTTTCTTAAAATCCATAATTTACTTTTATCTAGCAGTTTGCCCGCGACTTTGTTTACGTCGATTTCATATTTAAAGCAGCCAAAAACCGTCTATCTCGAGATTTTAAAATAATTTTTTTTTTCATATTAAAATATAGCCAATGTTACTGTTCTGTACTAGGACGAGGAGGCGAGTGAAACAACCGGCGGTTAATAGCACACTGGTGTATTGCAACAGATAACGGGGGTGGTGGTCGCAGCCATGCACCGTGTTACACGTACATACATAACAGTTCCTACCCCTATTTGACAAATAGTCTAAAAGAATTTCTTATAATCTACTCGGGGATGAGTCCGGCGGATAGGTCTGTCATTCCTAGATTCTGGTATAATATTTGTCACCGCTTCGTGAAACTCATCTTCACCATCAGATGCAATTGCTGGCTGTATGACAGCTCCTGGCGTAACTTCCCGCGCCTCATCTCCCCGGAACAATTTTCCACTGTATGTCGAGTAGGTGTCAATGAAATTGAAGTCTGTATCGGCGGAGGTAACGACGGAAGTGTCGGCGGCGTAGGCGGTGTCGGCGGCGTAGGCGGCGCCGACGGCGTCTGCGGCGGCGGCGGCAACGGTGACGGCGGCGGCGGCAACGATGACGGCGGCGGCGGCAACGGTGACGGCGGCGGCGGCGGCGGCGGCGGCGATGTATTCATGCCAGTAGTATTACTGTCCGTATAGCCATATATCCCCTTGTATAACATTATCTGATTTTTGTGTTTTTTAACTATCTGTGATGTAACAATGTCTTTAATTAAATATACTACTTTACCTAATATTTTTTTAATAATGCCTTTTTTCCAAACATATTGACTTTTGTTTGAATATTTTTTATATACAACTAAATCGCCAATTTCTAAATCATGTGGTAATAGTTTATTATTGGCCTTATTCGTTTGCGTACACTGGTTGTTTTCACAAATATTAGAAGCCGTTGGTGACGAAATCGATGACGATGTAGGGTTAATTAAATCTAAACGCGACTTTATTTTCCGGCCAAATACCATTTCAGCTGGCGAAGAACCCGTAGAAGAATGAATAGAATTTCTAAAATCCATTAGGTACTTTAACAAATTTAATTTACAGCTCTTTTCTTTATTGTTTACTAATAAACTTGATTTTATGCCTTTTTTAACAATTTTGACATAGGACTCGGCTTGCCCGTTGCTTGCCGGGTGATATGCGGGGGACGTCACATGTGTAATCCCATTAAGTTTACAAAAGTTTTCAAACTGTTTTGAACAGAAAGCCGTGCCATTGTCGCTTATTAAACTTCGAGGTAACCCAAACCGGGAAATAAAATCACATAACTTTTCAATCACAACTAGAGATGTAGTCGTATTTTTCATGTCATAGACTTCTACCCATTTTGTATGAGCATCGACAATTACAAGATACATGTGACCGTTAATGGGACCTAGAAAATCGACATGCACACGTTCAAATGGATGCTCGGAGCGTTGCCATGGCGACACGGGCTCGCGTGGAGGTGACGGTCGGAGCTGTATGCATACATCACACGAACCTATCATCCTTTCTATGGCCTTGTCTATTCCAGGAAACCAAAGTCTGGAACGCGCCTCTGCTTTGGTCTTAACTATGCCCAAATGAGTATTATGTAATTCCGATAAAATTCTATCCCATAACGATTGCGGAATTACAAGCTTGTGACCTCTCATAATACAACCATTTTCATAAGCCAATTGCGATTTGCATAAATGGTACGGCTTTAAACGCGGATCTGTAACTTTTTTCGGCCAGCCCTTTAATATATACTTTATTACTATACTTAAAATTGGATCTTTATCTATCGCTTCACGCAGCTCGTTCGCTGTGATCGGCAAACTACCATCGACCACAAAACATACGTATGCCGCGCGGTCTGTCACTGCCACTGAGTCATCGTCAGCCACCGAGCGCGCGCGACACAAACCCCACTCCCGTCCTTTGCTGCCCCGCCACTGCTGCGTGTGCGACGACAAGGCTAGTGAATCAGGCAAGCTAGAACGGGACAAATAGTCTGCAATGTTATCTTTGCTACGAATGTATTCTAATGTATAATTATATCCACTTAAAAACATTGCATATCTTTGCAACCGGTTGGCTGAAACTTCAGGAATCCCTTTATACGGGCCAAAAATGGAAACTAATGGTTTATGATCCGTACGAAGAATAAAAGGACTCGACCTCCCATATAAATACTGATGGAAGCGCCTAACACCAAAGATTATAGCGGTTGCTTCCTTTTGTATTTGGGAGTAATGTTTTTCGGCTGCATTTAACGTACGCGACGCAAACGCGATAGGCCTCTCCGTATCGCCCTCTACTTGGGATAACACTGCGCCGAGACCAGTAGGCGATGCATCTACGATTAAAATTAACTTTGCATTCGGATTATAATGAGTTAGGACAAGATCTGAAGCCAGGTATTTTTTTATACGCTCAAACGCATAATTTTGCTCAGACTCCCATTTCCATTTTGGACCCTTTTTTAACAGGTCATACAATGGAGATAAAATACTTGAAGCTCCGGGTACAAAATTCCTATAGTAATTTACTAGCCCTAGAAACGATTGCAACTGCGTTGTGTTTGTAGGAATGCGCGTTTCGAGAATAGCCCTTACTTTATCTGGTGATTTTTTTAATCCATCCTTGTTAATTACATAACCCAGATAACTAATTTCACTTTTAAAAAACTCACATTTTTCCCTTTGCAATGTTAAACCCGCGCTTTCTAGTCTATAAAGTACCTCGTTCAATCTTTCTAAATGTTGTTTTTCGTCTATCCCGGTAACCAAAATATCGTCCATTAGACACAGAACTCCATCCATTCCCGCCAGCACACATTCCATAGCCCGCTGGAATATAGCTGGAGCGCTAGCTAGACCAAAGACGAGGCGAGTATACTTATAAAGACCGCGATGTGTATTTATGCAAGTTATCATTTGAGACTCCTCATCTAGAACGAATTGTGTATACGCCATAGATAAATCGAGCTTTGTAAACTGTTGACCCCCGTGTAGTTTTGAAAACAGTTCCTTAATAGTTGGCAAAATAGTTCCACCAATAGTTGTTTGTTGATGGTGACAGAATAATCAACGCACAATCTGACCGCGCCATTACGTTTAAGCACCGGCACAACAGGCGAGGCGTATTCAGCATGCTCGACCGGCACCAACACACCTAAATCTACTAGCTTGTCGATTTCTTTACTAACTTTGTCCCTTAACGCGAAAGCAACGGGCCGCGCTTTGATAAAAACTGGTTTAGCATTATCTTTTAACGGTAATTTAATTTTGTACTTATTAAACGTTCCCAGCTTGTCCGAAAATAGCTGCTGGTAACGATTTTCAAAATTAGATGTTTTTAATAAATCTAAGTTGTTAACGGGAAGCAATTGTAAGTTAAACTGCGAAATAAAATCTCTTCCTAACAAAGGAGGCCCCCCGTCTTTAACCACATATGTGATGATGGGACGTTCTATTCCCGCGTATAAAATAAATAGGGTAACTGTACCCACACATACAATTTTATTTCCCGTGTAGGTTACAAGTTTTTTATTTGTAAGTGACAATGGCACGTCCCTAAAATGTTTCCTATACATTAGCTCCGGGATGACCGTTACGGCCGAGCCACTGTCAACTTCAAATTTAAATTTTAAACCTTTAATTAAAATTATTTCTACCATGGGTTCTCCTCTCACAGAACGTATGTTAAATAACTCACCATCATCGTCATCGCTTACGTCACTGGTCGCGGCGTTGACACAATTAACTTTAAAACTGCACATTTTTCGCAAGTGCCCGACCTTTTTACACTTTTTGCAAGTGAATTTTGCATAACGGCACTCAGACGATCTGTGATTATAATACCCGCACACAGAACACCTTTCTTTATCACGCACTTTATCACTTTTCGCGATTTTAAACAAGTGTTCGTCTGTGACCGGGGCAGAAGCGCTGGCGGCGGCGCCTGCCCGCGCGCTGCTAATGGCTTCCGCCAGCTCCACTGCTTTGCTGAGCGTTAAAGCCGATAACTCCTGCGCGTACAATTTTTCTTTTTCGGCTCCTGACTGCATGCCTAATATAAAGCGGTCGCGCAGTGCCTCTTCAATGTTGGCGAAGTTGCAATGGGCCGTGAGTCCGCGAAGCCGAGCTGCCCACTGTGTGTGAGTTTCGCCCGAGTGTTGCGTTGCTGTGTAGAAGTTATGACGCTCGGTGAACCCAAAACGTTTAGGTGTAAAATGACCATCTAATAAACACAGTATGTCTTCAAATGGCACTTCGTGGAGTTCCTTAGGTAGTGCGAGATCGGCAGCGAGGCCGTATGTGCCTTCTGTGAGTGCGCTCAATAATACGGCCCGCCTCTTCGTAGGCGCCGCCGTCCGTCTGTAGCATCACTTTTGCTGTCCACATCGTTCGCGATGAACCACTGCAGTAGTCGGCTTTTATAAGCCTTCCAACTCTGCAAATTATGGTCAAACGCACTTAAAATTCCGAATTGACCAGACATTTTTTTTTTTCGATGCTTGAAATGTGGGTACTCGTCGCCAATGTTCTGTACTAGGACGAGGAGGCGAGTGAAACAACCGGCGGTTAATAGCACACTGGTGTATTGCAACAGATAACGGGGGTGGTGGTCGCAGCCATGCACCGTGTTACACGTACATACATAACAGTTACCAACAAGGTATATAACATTCTATTAGTAAAATAATTTTTGGAATAGGACCAGTAAGTAGTTCTAGAGATTAGCCCGATATACAAAGAAACAAAAAAAACGAGCGAGCCTTACAGTAGTCACATATGATGTGTAACATTTGACATCTCACCTTAGTAATAAGCAATTCTAACATTATATTCTGAAAAAATGGGTCAGATATTACATCATTTTACTCGTATAACTATAAAATAAATGCAGTAAATACTCATTATAAGACATTTGACATATCAAAATGACCTTTGATAGTCAAATGACACAATATGTCACATATAATAATAATATGTCATGTTAATAACATTTAAAATTTACAAAATGGCGCGCGCTTGCGCGCCTCCCCGACTTCCTGTTACACTGTTACACATACTTCCGTCCCATTTCACGAAATCACTCCCACAAATTGCTTATATAGAAAGCGAGCGGAAAGATGTTACACATCAACAAAGTCACAAACGTTACCTCTTTATTAATAGTATAGATATAGATTTGTAACAACTTTTGTTACATAGATCAATTTCAAGCTGACAGTTATGTACACCTACCTACGTCTTTATCTTTCAACATCTTTTATATTCACCATGTAACTGAGCCGTCACTAAACGGATTCACCTGTACGCTCGGAGACAAAGTTAATTTCAGGCAAACGGCCCCGTAATAATATTAATTAGTAAATACGCTGCCGTCAAAGAGGATTAAAAGCCCGCCTTTAATGAGCCCAACGCTTGGCACGCAGCACTTTCTTATTTCTTGCCAGATGTTCACATGTCGACACAAATTCTTGGCGTTTCTCACAAAGACGTATGAACCGTGAACACCGTTGCGAAACAAACATATTTTTTCCACGCAACATTATGTGGTTCAAAGAAAAATGTATCTTATTTAATACAGGTTGGGAACTCTCTTTGGCGGGAAAGGATTGTTTTGTAACATTGTCGCCGGTGGTTTGGAAAATTAATGTTGTCATCCCGAAGCCTACTTTCGAATTGAGGCACAGTTTTCGCATGTAAAATTGATACTGCGTCCTGATGATTTCATTTACGTATTATAATGTATTGCGAAACGAGTTTATAGCGAAGCGTAGTACTCTACTTGTTGTGAAGATATATCCCATCAAAAACATAAATGTGAAATGAGAGCCAAGTTCAGTATTATTAAATATGCCTTTGTTGTTGACTTCATCAATAAAAGAAGTGAGATCTAAATGGGTGCCAAGTTCAATGGTCAGTCCTGGATATATAGGGTCATCACGTTGCAATTTTACTTAATAATAAACAACCTCAATATCTGTCTTGTTATAATCTTCTGGAACTATATGCACGGTATCCCATTTCACATATTCAGGTTTATACATAAACACTGTACAGATAGACTTAAAAACAAAATCTATTAAAATGTTCAATTTTAATTTAACCTAAACTTGGAACAATATAAACCAAGAAGTGTAAGCAAGAAACTCATGAGGCTTTCTTTTCTACCGCCTTCAAACAAATTACAATTTTAGTACCCAATTGTAATACAAAATGTAACTCTTTTAATGACAATTCTCTAAATAAAAACGAGTAAGACCCACATCAGTGATACGGCTTAAATTTTCTAATCAATAAGGTAAATTACGAATGGCGGAAAAGTTAGAGCTGGTCCATGTTCTGCGTAACGAGAGATACCAGCTCTTACGTACCATTATGATGGTAAAAATTGCTGCGAAAAGGAAGGTTGGAAGAAGGAAAATGTCATGGCTTCGTAATATCAGAGAATGAACCACACCGGTTTCTTCTCTTTTTAATTCAAAACCGTGGAACAATTATTCAGACTTACTCTGGATAAGATAAGAATTCGTTAACTGACTGCTGACCTTCAGTAATGGAGAAGCACCATAAGAAGGAGAAGATATAATAAAAGCGGACATTGAAAGTGTAAAGCCTTAGCTTAACACAACACAATAGTACTTTCAAACTGTGAGAGCTTAAAACAGTGGATTTTCAAATGGATCTCCAGTCTCGCCGCTGTAACGTAACGTAAACCGTAATTTTCACAAAGAATTTTAAATTCACAGCCGTAGTGAATGCAGCCGTCACATTTTTGACACTTCAACACTTAAACGGTTACTTGAAACGCTTGGTACATTGCTATGTGCTACACAGTTTATACCTGGCAGTTTTTAAGGTAACAACTTTTCCTTAAAATTTAAGCAGGCACTACTCTTTTGTTTTAAAAAGGAGTTGCTGCACGCTGCAGTGCTATGAAGCTTCTTTAGTTTTTACAGAGTAACTGGGTAATAATATAGATAAATGTTATGTCCATTTAAAATCAGTATACAGACACTTCTTAAAGTAAGCACCACAACACGAGACTTTTCCTTACATTATCAATTACTCGATTTTTTATTGTTTTATAACATTATGATATTTTATCACTTCGAGGGTTTTTTTTAATAGTTAGCGCGGCAAATTACTCTACTCTGATGTTAAGTGGAGTCCAGACGCGAAGACAACTGCTGCATCGTGAAACCAACGCAGCATCTGCCAGCCCACAACGGGCCTCTTCACGCCTCGTTTGAAGGATCCCATGTCATAGAAAGGTTTTGCCCCAGACCTGCAAGTACCTATGCATTGTAATTAGGGTTGCCAACTATTTTTCAGGAAATTAAAGTAAATCTATCACTAACTAGTATAAAAAAAGGATTTGAAGAAAAAATAAAGTATTTTTCAAATTTATTTCTTTAAATGTTTAAAAACATATTTCTTTGTACTCTTCAGTTCAGAAATTAGGTCAACAGGAATATTCCGTTCAAACGTACGCATTACGTCGGAAATAAAGTATTTCCCAACTTTATTTTTATTAAAAAGAATAAAGTATGGAGATTGAAAATAACGTAGGAAACGTTATTTTAAAGTGTGGTTGGCAACCCTAACTGTAATACAAAAAAGGCACCAACAATATCAAAATCCCACATTCTAAATGATAATATTTGCAATCGCAACTAAACATGCTAGCTTGCCATCTAAGCTCAACAAAAGCTACATATTTACTATTTAAAATAAGCCTGTCTACCAACTAACAACCCTAAAACCCGCAGCCGCACATGCTTCCGGTAACAGCATTACTTTAATGACGTCATTACCGGCTGCACTTGCAATTAAAAGTTCCACTGTTATTAATGTTATCGCGATACGCCATTTAGCTGGGTTGTTTTTGAGTTAAGAATAACGTCAAAATATGAAATAGTCAAATCTACCTGTTAAGTGAATATTAGAGTCCTCACACACTACAGACTTTTGATCGGCCGATAGTTTGGTCGTCGCCTTAATCAGTATGGAGAAGTATGCAGATTCAGTATCGGCCGATAAAAAAGTTTGAAGGGCTTCACAATGCCTTCAAACTATTCTATCGGCGAACTATCGGCCGACCGCTTGATCAGTACGGCGCTCTTCCCCGCCCGCACACTTGCCGATAGTTTGGTCGGCCGACAGCTTCAGTTCGCCCCGCGTTGGATGCGGGAATGGATTTTTTTTCGGAAATCTAGTAATTTTCAATGAATCGTGTAAAACTTCCCTCGCAATAATATATTACTGTAGATGGGATGCACCCAATACTCTCGATTTCCCTTCTTCTTCATCCTTCTTCTCCTTTGTATAAAAGCAATAATAACATTCCTGGGCAACATTCCACTTCTTCTTCTTCTTTTCGAGTCAGCGGGTTCAGCTATATTTTGTCGGACCAATAAGTAGCCACGGCTATTGCTTCATTATTGGCCTCATACATGTTTTCCAGTGTGCAGGTGGCTGGGCACAGAGGACAATGGAGGAGGTGCTCCATTGTCTGTATTGGGGCTCCACAGTCACAATGCTCTTCTGAAGCTAGTCCCCAGCGGCGCATGTTTTGTCTGCAACGGCCTACTTGGGTCCGGAGTCGGTTGAGTGACTTCCACGTAGGCCATTGCAGATTGTGACCTGGAGGTAGCTTCTCTTGCGGGGTCACGAAATTTGAAGCGGGGTATCTCATCTTCCACCTACCTTCCGTAGTAATACTCGCTTCTCAGCAGGACTTAATGCTAACGCCTGTGTGTTTCGTAAAAAACTTTTCCGGCTTTTAAGCCTGCTTGGAGGAAAGGACATTCCACTAACTTATGCAACTGACCTCTCCATGATCGACTAACCAAATACCTGGCAAATATAATCAATCGGCCGACTTTTGGTTGGCTAGTCTGCGGACTCACGTCCAACCCAACTGTTTTGTTGGCACAGTGTGCGCCCTAGCAACCCAACCCGACTAAAGTATTGGCCGATTAAAAGTCTGCAGTCTGCGAGGACTCTAAAGTCTATTTTGGGTATTATTATTGTTAAATGAGCTGTTTGTTCCCCTGTGTGTTGCCGGGGATAAGGAATTGCACCACCCCATATCTTCCCGAGGGTGTCGTAAAAGCCGCCTAAGGGACCATTCCAGAGGATGGGCAGCAGCATCTCTCTGAAGTTACCTACTCTTAACCAACTGCGATCGCCAACCCGCCTGCCAAGCTGGCGATTACGGCAAATACCCCTCATGGAGATCCGTGGGGGAGGCCTTTGTCCAGCAGTGGACGTCTTTTGACTGAGATGATGATGATGATGATGAGCTGTTTGATAAAATAAGTAATGCATGCATTTGCTTCAATATTAGTCTACCTTTGTGATGATATAAACTCGCTATCATCAGTTCTTTTCATGTCCCTACGGCTGGGGCACGAGCCTTCCTTGTGGATGGAAAGGGAGAACTGGCCATAAACCACCACGCGGGCCCAGTGCGGATCATAGAAGGCGTAGGTACACTTAAACTTACACCTATACAAGAAAACTTGATAACAAATGCCTTTTTTTATTTAATTCAAATTTTCACCGCTGATTTCCATCCAGACCTCCCGCTTCCGCCAAATCACGGTCTAAACGCGTCGAAAATGGAGTATCGCATTAACTTTGATTGCGGCGAGCCTTTCAGAGCAGTGCAGCGTTCAGCGATGACGTCATTATACTAATGTTATGATCCAGGGAGTGGTGTGCGCAAATTGTTTTACCATTCGCGATTCCGCTTCTATTGGCAGACGCTCGTCATAAATAACGTTTAGGGTGTAATGTATTAAATGTTTTACTTATTCGTAAAAATGTACAGTCCCGCCTTCTGTATTTATGCATTACTTTTTTTACTGATTCGTAAAATGTTACGTTAAAAAGTGATAGAAAATGTCACCATTTATATATGTTTCTTCGTTTGCTATATCTATATGACTATACAGGTCGACTTTTTTATCACCACCCAAACTTTCTGAGATGACTCCCGTGATACAAACGAACACTTTTACCATTGGATCAACTTCCAAACTCGAAAAAAAAATCAGCTGTTCCATACAAAACATCAATATTCATTCTACCAAAATGTATGGAACAGCTGATTTTTTTTTCGAATTAGGAAGTTGGTCTAATAGTAAAAGTTGTTCGTTTGTATCACGGGAGTCATCTCAGAAAGTTTGGATGGTGATAAAAAAGTCGACCTGTATATCCTGACTACGATGAAATAAACAACCAGGACAAAATATTGTAAAAATAATAATCCAACGTTTAAATTCAATTTATGTTGTCTGATATAACGACTGTATAACGACAGATTATTCCATAACCATAATGCCATAAACAAGACCTATTTTATTTTATTTATTTATTTAAGCATAATGCCACTAGTGTCCATTACAAACAGTATATTACAAAATTAAAGAAAAGAACTCAGCTTAAGAAGCAGAAACACTTTTAATTGAAACTGCAGCGCAACGTTAATGACGTCATTACAGTAATGCTATTATGGGAGCTCGGGTCGCGGACCCGACTTGTAGATTGTAGCTTGTATAAAGAAGTAGCAACCTACTTAAGCTGCATATAACTATTTAAACTATCATAGTCACTTGCAACAGAGTTATTATTAACGAGATTCTTACCATGCTTATTAGGTATTTGTGAGTATCCGACTGGTAGGCTACTCTTGAACGCAAACTCAATCTCAATACAATTCCAATGCGATTAATATGTATTGATATTGGGATAAATTTCGCAATTCCGGAACACCCATCTCGATTATAATTTGTTCACTCAATTTCCACGCAATTTAATTCCAATGTGGCGCCATTTGACATTTTTTAGATTTGTGATTGGAAATTTTTTAATGCAATTTTGTTTCAAAAGTAACCCTACTGATCTCTGAAAGTAACTCCGTGATCATGGCGCATGCAACTGTGCCGAAATATCGGATACTCACAAATAATAAACATGGTAAGGATCCCGTTAATAATTACAAGGGGGTGCATAGCGGAATTTCATAAATTTACGTTTTTAAGTCACTGGTGCTAGGCGCTGAATAGGTCATATACATTAAAAGGACTAGTGTAGGTTAGCTTGATCCTTTCAAAAGGTCATGGTTGTCTTGGAATTTGAAACAAATACCCAGAAACTGCATGAAAAATACGTTAAAGTATTGATGTCTAAAAACTTATTTCTTAAGAAACTTTGTAAATATAGCACATGAAACAATAATCCGGAATCAAAATGTTTGTATTGATATTCCGTAGATCACTGTTGTCTTATTTTTCAATAAAAAAATATGAATATGAAAATATTAAGACTTTTATTATTTTTTACCCAAATGCCTATGATTTTACGAAAGTAAACTTTGCTCCAATTAAATCACCAGCCTACTCTGTACAGATATTAGTGTGCGTGCGTATTCGTAGTCGTGCGCCGTTGTCACACCACTGCCACGCGCCGCTCGCTCGCTATCTTAAAGAATCTTGAAACTCGCAGTTTTTTGTTTAGAACATTAACAAATATTAACGTATACTTCTACTCGTCTATGGTGCTTCTATTTTCTTAATAAAAGAAACATGCAACATGGAAGAACTTAATAAAAAATAGTGCGCCCCAGACTTTTACTCACTACGCCATTACTGATTAATAATATCCGCATCATCATCACCGACTCATTTTATGTCCCCACTACTGGGGCACGAGCCTTCCCTATGAATGGATAGGGAGAGCGGAGCATAAATCATCCTGCGGGCCCAGTGCAGTGATTTTTTTTTTATTTATGGCAAAAGGAGGCAAACGAGCAGGCGGGTCACCTGATGGGAAGTAATCGCCGCCGCCCATGGACACCCGCAAAACCAAAGTAATCGCAGATGCGTTGCCGACCTTGAGAAAGGAGTTGGGTCTTGAGGAGGAAGTAGGAATTCGGAGGGGGGGGTGAGAGATGGGCCTCCGGTACTTTCACTCACCAGACGAAACACAATAGCAATGATTGCCATTGTTTCACGCCGATATTCTGTGAGAGGGTGGTATTACACCGGGCGAGTCGGCCCATTTCGTGCTACAATGCAGCGTGGCTCCACTTAGACAGTGTCACTCATTTAGCACCACCCAGGGGTCACGTGTAGGGTCTCAAGGGTAAACCTACGGACGCGAGTAACTTTAGCCCCTAAAATGTGGTGGATGTTAACGACTGCTAATGCAGCCAAGACCAACGACTTTACATGCCTTTCGTAGAACGGAGGAGCTCTCTCCGTTCCGATCCGAACCGCTTTGAGAATCTAGTAGGGCACGGGGGCACGCACTAATGCGTGTTGCCGTTCCCTCTAGAAAAGCTCTGACGGAGCTTCGTTTCACACGGTTTGAGGAACCCTTTAAGTTTCTCGCCGCCCCCAAAAAGGCCAGTGAAGCTGAATATGCCCAGTGGCAATCAGCAACCGGAGGAGCTCGAGGTGATACATTTTTAGTCACCCATCTGTGACCGGCCTTTGTAAAAGTTGCTTAATCTTTGCAATCACAGACCAGGCGCGTTAATCACTGCGCTATCAGGTCCCTCCGTAATAATATTCCCAAGAAGCATCAAATTTTGAGAGTCACTTTAAAACGCTGGTAAGAACGTTAGATAATAATTAACTTTAACGTCATTAATTATTTCACTCCGTTAGTTTGCACCTACCTTATCAAGGTTGGCTGGTTTTAATTACGTTCAGGGTGATATGATTCTATTTGCGAAGCTCCAATTACTTTATCTTAGATTCGATATACCTATTCGTCGTTAAAATAAACTTTCGTAAAAGAATATGTTAATAAGATTTATATCAAATAATAAATTAAGCCATTCGATTCAAATATATTATATACGTCGTTATAATATATTTTAATACATAATTTAATTAAGTTGTTAAAAAAAAGCACATATGTTGAAAAAAAATCCACGAGCAGGATTTGAACCTGCACCCTTCTGTACGACTCTCCCTGTCTTAACGACGGTAGTTGTTGACATTGAATGGGCGCCTTTGACTTTCAAAGTAAAAACGTAAATAGTGTTGAATAATTTCGGCGGGCTGGTTATAACCACGATAGCTCAATTGCAAGAGCACCTGACCCGGTATGTCAGAAGGGTGCAGGTTCAAATCCTGCTCGTGGAAATTTTTTCAACATTTGTGTTTTTGTAATTTGTTTCGCAACAAAATCAGTGTTCTTAGTGTTCCCAATAGTATTGTTATAATTGTTGACAAAGCCCGAGACATGTAGGTACGCCGGGAATCGAATCTGGAAACTCGGTCTGTGACCGGTGCATTAGTCTTACCACTAGACCACAGAGCCAGCATTATTAATACGGGTTTAAGGACAATAAATAAAAAGGTTTAAGGAGGAGTATGAGTACGAGACGAATTGAAAATTAATGATTATATAGATGTACTTACCGCTGATTTAACTTTTTATTCGTATGAAACAATCAATGACAACGAAGACATTCCTATATCATTCAGAAAGCAAGTCGTTTCCTCAAGGCGATTAGGATTCAAAATCGTTAGCGTTCATCTATCAAACTGTCGCGCTGGCTCAACCCTTCCAGTTCCAGTATTGTCTCGAGCGTCTCCATACTAAACTTGGTACTGGGATTGCAAACTTGCGAGCGTTTGATGTATTGTAGAAGACTGCGTGGAGACACAAAGTTGAATTTGTTGAATAGAATACCTATCAAAACAGTTATTTAGCTCAGTAATTGAACACTTTTTAGGGTTCCGTAGTCAAATAGCAAAAAACGGAACCCTTATGGATTCGGACCCTCATGTCTGTCTGTCTGTCTGTCCGTCCGTATTACACAGCCACTTTTTTCCGAAACTATAAGAACTATACTGTTGAAACTTGGTAATTAGATGTATTCTGTGAACCGCATTATGATTTTCACACAAAAATAGAAAAAAAAAACATAAAATTTTGGGGGTTCCCCATACTTAGAACTGAAACTGACTGAACTGACTTCAAAAATGATATTGAGGTTTCTAATACCATTTTTTTCTAAACTGAATAGTTTACGCGAGAGACACTTCCAAAGTGGTAAAATGTGTCCCCCCCCTGTAACTTCTAAAATAAGAGAATAATAAAACTAAAAAAAAATATATGATGTACATTACCATGCAAACTTCCATCGAAATTTGGTTTCAACGAGATCTAGTAAGTAGTTTTTTTTTTAATACGTTATAAAGTACGGAACCCTTCGTGCGCGAGTCCGACTCGCACTTGGCCGGTTTTTTAATTCTTTAAACTTTTGTGATAATAAAGTCAAAGTCAAATATTTTATTCAAATAAACTTTAGACAAGTGCTTTTGAATCGTTCAAACAATTTTTACTTACTACCCATTCAGGACGTCTATTTTTTAGCTGTGGAGAAGAATGGGCGCAAGAAACTCTACAGCTTTAATATAAGTAACGACATTTACAAAATTATATGCCGTTACCAAGTTATACAAGTTTAAAATTACTTAACAATATTTTAAAGAAATACCTGTTGGAGTGATTGGAGCATTTTAAACCTACGCTGTCTGGTCTTTAATGTAATCAGACACTTTATAATACGCTTTTTGACAAAGCTTTTTTAAAATGGTGATTTAAAATTTATTAATATCAAGTTTTTGAATAATACTTGAAACTTTATTGTAAAAACGTACACCCAGGCCTGTGTCTAAATGAATTATTTACTAATGGTGATTTTAAATTTATTAATATCAAGTTTTTGAAGAATACTTGGAACTTCATTGTAAAAACGTACACACAGGCCTCTAATTGAATTATTTACTTTGTGGAGCCTAGTATATGGTATTGCTATTTTGTTTCTATATCTAGTGTTTACATTGTGAATATCACTGTTTTAATAAAAAGTTTCAATATTTTTATATTGAAACTTTTGTAGTTGTCAGTGGAGGAAATTTGACAGATTGTAGCCGTCTGATGTGCACTTGTGTACTGCAAAAAGAACGCTTCTAACAATGAGCAAGTAACGAGACAAACCACCTTTAATTACTCCGATGCACGATGCGATCTTCTAGTTGCACAGAACTATGTGATAATATTGCAATCGTAGGAAAGTGTCATTGTAAAAACTTCTAAGTACCTTAATTAAAACAAGTATGTTATTAAGAATTTTAACCACCTCTATGGTCGAGCGATAATAACACCAGTCTCAGATTGAGAGGTACCGAGTTCGATTAATCCACGTAATAATTAGTAATTAATTTAGATCCTGTGTCGCTGTTTACCGAATACGGCCGGGATAATATTATTATTATTATTATTATTCTCTTTATTTCTTTTTTTTCTTAGCCTAGGTTTGTTTTAATATTAATATAAAAGTAAAATACAATGAATATCACTGTTTTTAGAAAAAGTTTCAATATTTTTATAAACATACATTAAGTTCTCGTAAATATATTGTGACGCAACCGTCATTATATTATTATCTTTAAATCTCTCCCTAAGAGAATTACCAGCTTTTAGGTTATAAATTGCTCGAATAGCCCGCTTCTGCAGCACAAATATAGTTTGAATGTCGGCAGCATTGCCTTACAGTACTCGTAAAATGCCGTACGACATTACGCTATGGAAATAACTAAAATAAACAAGTCTAAATAGTCAAGTGTTTCAATGTTCCATATATTTAGGTACTATTTTAGTAAATTACTACTCAAATTAACGCCTCGGTGGTCGAGTGGCTAAGCGCTCGGTCTGGTACCCGAAGGTCCCAACTTCAATATCCAGGGCGGGCAGTGTGTTTCGGATTTTTCGATACATTATTTGCCCGGGTTTGTGATCGATCACCAATCCGCATTTGGCAAGCGTGGTGATCAAGCCAATGATCATCAATTGTAGTGATGACTTGATTTCAATGATGGAGGCCTTTGCCCAGCAGTGGGACAGTATATAGGCTATTTTACTTACTTACTACTGCAAGTCATTTATTACTCAATAAAACAAATGGGTGTCATTTAAACGGTTAGCAAAATATTCGTATTTTTGTCAGCAAAAAATATAATCGGTTAGCTAAAACAGCTAGTTGAGCAGCAACTTATGGTCAGTAAATATTTCTAAATCAGTCTGCAACTTATATCATTCTGAACAGCAGTTTTATGCCGCTCCCCCCTTCGCTCGGAAAAAAAATTACTTAACCTAACCAACCAACAGTATAGATTTCTTGTGCTGACCGATTGTATAATTCTGCTGACCAAATAATAATTTTGCGTTACAACTATTTATTTTGTAATACAAATAAATTATTTCTCAAAACAAATCTCAAAAACACTTACAAGCCTAGACCACTTCATATGAACTAATAAAGCAAACAGCCATAACTAATATAATTTCAATTGTTTCTAAACTTTTTTTCCCTGCGAAATTCCAACCTAAACATGTATAAATTAAAATACATTTTTCATTGAGCAGAAACAATAATATGGAACCATAAACAAGGTTTTCCAAGAAAACACAAAAAAATGAGCAACTTGGAGGTGGTTCCATGCGGCGCTGTACTAATGGCCCAAACTTGGGCAGTTAGTCGTGGGGCGGGCGGAAATTCTTCGGCAATCGATCGTGTTGTTTAAACAAGTACCGTTAATTCGGAAAACACCTCGACACTTTGTTGTACTACTTTTTTAATCAAATTGATTAAATCCTAACTCGTATTATAAATGCGATATTGTGTCACTGTGGTAATTCAATAACGTTTTAATCGTGTGTGTCGGTAGTCTGATTCATACATTGGCCTCGAACCTGTTATTTTGACTGTGTTGGTTAATTCTTACATTTTTCTCATAATCAGTAGTATGATTTTGACATTTGAAATATGGGAAAAAGTCATAATCAACCACTGAGACATGATCCCTTGATCGTCCTTACGTTTTGAAATAGCAGAACCGAGGACTATGGAATACTTCCATATTCAATAAATTTTAGTTACTATTAACTAACCCACGCTGGGCCTGGGACGTGAAAAGAATGTATCAGCCGCCGAACTTCCCGAGCTGACTAAGGCACAAGGGTTCCCAGATCCTCGCTCATCAGGCAATGGGTCAACCTATCACTGCTGTTATCTATCCCACCTCGGATCAATACTTTGATTATTAAATTGAACTGAAATTAAACTGTTGATGTCCGTTTATTGTATGTTTTCAATATTAACTTATGATTGTAATTTAATTCTAATTGATGTTTTTATTTTTTGGTCGATTTTGTTATTTTAAATTTCATATAATACTTAAATCATATTTTTTTTTAAATTTTGTATTCTATGAATGATGTGCACACCTTTAATTGGCAAATGTATCAGACCTGTACCTATTCCACCTATTTTGATACATAATGTACATATTGCTGTTGGTGTTCCAATAAATAAATAAATAAATTATGCTTAATGTGGCGTCGAGTTCGAGTTTACTCAAAATTGGCAATTTAGATTTAGATGCATGCTTTTTGTATCAATAGTGTATAATAATTATTATTATTTGTAGGTAATTAATTGCTGTGATTGTGATTGTGTAAGTTATTGTATAATTATTCATGGTTCACCAGAAGTCCACAAAGAAGATAGGTCTACTTTAAACTTTAACATTTTTTATCCATCTGAAGGTTGTCTGGAAGAGATTCTTTTAGTGATAAGACTACTCTTTGTACTTTTATGTAGGTTTTTTAAATGTTTTTATTTTAAGTAAGTCTAATCATTTATAAAAATCTAACTAAGTCATTATTTAGGTATTCAGTGATTCTAATACATTAATATTACAATAGGTTTCTAATATCTAAGGTATAATGAGAAACAACTGAAAGGGCTGACCAGCTCAGCTCATGTTGTAGCTTGTAGCCACATTTTTTGTACATTAAAGTACCTACTTATGTATGTATGTATGTATGTATGTATGTATGTATGTATGTATGTATGTATGTATGTATGTATGTATGTATGTATGTATGTTTGTATATTGAAGATCGCAATCCAAACGTGCAAGCTGCTTCGCTCGAACTCTACTTAGGTACTCGTAATGACTACTTAACTAAACATGCAAATAGACACGGAATGAGATCGCACCATCAAATACCCAAGCCGTAATTGTGTCCAAATTGGTCGGGAACAAAACTTTCGTTTGCAGGACTTCCGGCATAATTACATTTGTTTTTTTTTCTTTCCACCTCCACGTAGAAAAAGATCATTAGGCTCTTAATGACCATCCTATCTACGCATGACCTTCGTTGTAACTTATTTTCCTTTCATCAACTTTTATTTATAAAGCCTTGTTATAAAAGCGTATTTTTTTCAAGTTAAATTAATTAGCTCTTGTGAATATTATTAAAAAGATAGGACAAAATACAGGTACCTATACATATATATACAGCTTGAGCTCGATGGTACAGTGGTCAATGCGCTTGGTATGCGATTGCTAAAGTAATGCAACTTTCTCAAATGCCGAAATGCGAGATCGAGCTTGAGATGAGCCGTTAGTTCCGGTTGCGTTAGCAGTCGTTAACAACCACTAATCCGTACTAGGCCCACGTGGTGGTTGGTGGCCCGTTCTCCCATCCCATTGGCTTCCCTTTAAAAAAACCGGCGAAGTGCAAGTCGGACTCGCGCACGAAGGGTTGTGTAACCATGTTTGGTATCATTATTTCAGTTTTGCAAACCAATAAAAAAAAATAAAAAAAAAGGATTCCGTAATTTATGACGTATTAAAAAAACTATTTACTAGATCTCGTTCAATTTTCGGTGAAAGTTTGCATGGTAATGTACATCTTGTATTTTTTTAGTTTTTATCATTCTCTTATTTTAGAAGTTACAGGTGGGGACACACATTTTACCACTTTGGAAGTGTCTCTCGCGTAAACTATTAAGTTTAGAAAAAAATTATATTAAAAACCTCAATATAATTTTTGAAGACCTATCCATAGATACCCCACACATATGGGTTTGATGACAAAAAAAATTTTTAGGTTTCAGTTCTAAGTATGGGGAATCAAAATTGAACCCCCAAAATTTATTGGTTTTTTTTTCTATTTTTGTGTGAAAATCTTAATGCGGTTCACAGAATACATCTATTTACCAAGTTTCAACTGTATAGTTCTTATAGTTTCGGAAAAAAGTGGCTGTGACATACGGACGGACAGACAGACAGACAGACAGATAGACAGACAGACAGACATGACGAATCCATAAGAGTTCCGTTTTTTGCCATTTGGCTACGGAACCCTAAAAATGGTCAACATGTTACTTCATACAGATAAACAGTATTTCTTAACGAGTTATATTCATTCATCCATTTAAAACACTCACAACGGCCAACAGTTTGGTATTAAAATTACGTCGTATTGTTTTTGGTGCTAGGTTTTTGGATTGCACAATTTTTTAAAGGGCGGCTTTCCTTCTTTTGATTTCCACTCTTCGCCACTGGTAGGTACACCTGTCTAGTTATCACCATTTTTACTTAAGACGAAGGGTAAGGCATACTAGCGCCACCAATTGATAATTTGACAATTACTAACTGACCGGATCTTTTTTTAAACATTGCGTACCGTCCGACAACAGGAAAGCAACCATATTATTTATTTAATAATTGTGCACTACTTTTTTTTGCGTGGTTTATTCATAAAACGGGCTATCGCATTTATTCACAAACAACGGCCAGTGTTGGTGTTAGCGAATGAATACAAAAACAAACCTAAAAGTAGTGCACAATTATTAAATAATAGATGTTTGCCTAGTGTCGGAAGGTCCGCAATGTTTGAAAAAAAATCTAGTTTAGCAGTTATCAAATTAAATCCATTAGCGGCGCTAGTGTGCCTTACTCTTCGCCTTAAGACAGTCACCTTAATAGCAATGTTAATAGTATTGTTGTGTTCCGTCAGTTAAACTTAAGATACCTAGCCAGTTCTACAGTGTTTGAGAATTCGCGATGAAGAAGAAGAATAATCTTGGTCTTAACGTCACTGTTTTCAGGTGAGATGAAAGCAAAGAGATATGTCTAAATATAGACATGAAAATAAGTCCACAAGAACCGGTCATGCGTTTTAATGAGCGCTATAATTCGGTGCCGACATTTCAAAAGCCGATTCCATTTAAATTATTTTGTTGACCCACGAAGTCTAGAGGTTATAGAAACTATTTATTTGTGAGTATAAGCTCAATCCTTCTAAACGTACTCAAAGTAATGCAATGATGGCGCCACTCTAATTCAAACTAGCCCACACATGTGGCAACGTATACCATATTCGAATTGCAATTTAGTTAAGTAAATTAAACTGAAATGTTAGCGATTTCAGAATGGTTCGTTACATAAAGTTATAATTATTAAAATCGTTGTTTGATTTTAACTGAAGAGGATGGTTAAAGCTGACCACGAGCTTTCGCTAATTAGAACGAGTTTTTACATAGATTGCTATTGTCAACAACTGGCCTTTATTACGTAATCAGACTTTTAGGGGGGGTGCAGAACTGAAGGTTTCTTCATGGCTTTAAATACTGTTAAAATTTTGTTAACGATACTTATGTCAAACAAAGATACCGGTAAATAAAAAACGGTATGCTTGGTATCGTTAACTGGTTGACATTTTTACCGATTTAATTAACTAACCGCTCTATGCTGATTGGCTAAAGCGCATTGAGTAACGAAAAAAGTATCGATACTTTTCTTAAATGTTGAAATAATTTTAAACGCAAATTTTGTTGCAAACAAATTACAAAAACACAAATGTTGAAAAAATTGGAATTCAATTGGAAGAGCACCTGACCCGGAATGTCAGAAGGGTGCAGGTTCCAATCCTGCTCGTGGAAATTTTAACGTGGTTATGATCGGATGTTAGTGACGGTAGTTGTTGACATTGAATGGGCGCCTTTGGCTTGCAAAGTAAAAAGTGTTGAATAATTTCGGCGGGCTGGTTAGAACCACGATAGCTCAATTGGAAGAGCACCTGACCCGGAATGTCAGAAGGGTGCAGGTTCAAATCCTGCTCGTGGAAATTTTTTCAACATTTGTGTTTTTAGATGATTTTTTTAAAGATTTTTGAGTTCGCACAAAAAAATCCTGTACATAATTACAAAGACAGAAAATGCACGTGTATATACCTATATGTACCTATTCAAGTAGCAATCAAGTAGAATATACACCCGGTATTTCACTCTACATTTTAAACCTCCTTTGGCGAAGTCTAAATAATTTTATTTCGATTTAAAGGTTTTTCCCGCGACCGTTTCGCCTCTCCGACAGTAAAATAAAAATTGCGAAGGCGGGTCCGCCCGTGAGCCGACCGGCAGTAAAACTATGTTTATGAGCCCTGAAAGTTTCATGCCCTTATAACTGCTTGCCGCTGACTGATTTTATATTGTACGATTATTTTTAGATTAGTGACCACCTTTTTTTAAACTCGGGGCTCGATGGCGCAGTGGTTAACGCGCCCGGTCTGCGAGTGCTGAGGTTAAGCAACTTTCGCAAAGGCCGGTCATCGGATGGGTGACCAAAAATGTATCATCTCGAGCTCCTCCGTGCTTCGGAAGGCACGTTAAACCGTTGGTCCCGGCTGCATTAGCAGTCGTTAACAACCACCAATCCGCACTGGGCCCGCGTGGTGGTTTATGGCCCGTTCTCCCTATCCATCCACAGGGAAGGCTCGTGCCCCAGCAGTGGGGACATAAAATGAGCTGATGATGATGATGATGACCACCTTTTTTTAAACTACGTAAATAATGGTGTCCTTCCAGCCGCACGTTGGTTGCGTTTTTGTACGAACACGTACGAATACGCACGATACATCCTATTTCCGACTACTATCGTTCTTCGTATGCTAGGTGCGAGCTGGTTGTGCATGTACGCTAGTATAATTCCGACGACCAAAATCTGCATTTGTGAGCATTTTTTATAAACGTCATTGATATAGAAATGTTGCCGGCGAAACGTCACAGTCACTCTGGCACGTGGTCTGATTACCGATTTCAATCCCTTGAGGTCTCGGGTTTCATTTCCAGTGGTGGGTATATAATTGTATATTGCACTCGGCTTTGGTTTGTGGATTGTGGTAGGGCTTACTACAGCTGTCACCATCTTATTTAGAAAAATTTTCAACAATTTTTGAGAAATAAAAGTCTATTGTCATACGTAACAACAATGTAGTTAGTCAATCTTGTGTTCCGGCAGTTAGAGATAAGATAGCCAGATAACCAAAATAATATATCTTTGTCATCAAAGAAGGTAACACTATCATTGTACTGTCGAATCCTTTAAACCTACATCACAAGGAATGGCCAAAAACTCCTCAAAACTTACGACCACATAACTTGATCTCCGCCATCTCAATCGGTCACATTATATTTAAAAGAAGCGACGTGTCCAAGTTACCTGGTCTACTTGTGTTTCAGTATCGTATTCAAGAGGTAACGCGGGGTAAGAGGTTTCCAAATTGTTTTACCTACGTGATGCGTTATATGACGAGCGGGGAGCGAGGCGCGTTTTGAATCACAAATATATCACGATTGTAATTTTACTAATTTTGACTTGGGTGTTGTATGGTCTCAGCGTTACCAGCCCCCCAACCGCGTAACACTCTCGCTTTCGATCGCTTTGAAAGCGAGGCCCTCGCCTCGCTTTCTATTATAATATCGAAATATAATATCGAATAATATCGAAAGCTATAGCCTATAGCATTTGATATTGCTTTCATATTGCTTTCGAAATGACAAGATGACGCCTCCTCCTCGCCTCGCCTTCAAAGCGATCGAAAGCGAGAGCGTTAGGCGGTCGACCCCCAGGTTAGCAAAACGCTCGGTCTGATAAACGAAGGTTCCGAGTTCAATTCTCTTTATACAACGTTAGTCGGAACGGGTACCCCCGTAAACCGAAAGAAGGGTACTACACGATAGTGAATCTATAACTTTTTTTTATTTCTATATATTTACATTTGATTGGTCTACAGAACGTGACGTAGGTTCTCAGCAAATAGGTTTACCTCTAATGTCAATGTACGGGCATTGTAAAGAATCGAGTTTTCTCTCCATAATTAGACTAATGTATCCAATAATATTAACTTTTAATTTGTTTTTTTTTGTGACCGCCAGTGCTTCACAGCGTCATTTCTTTTGAAATCTTAAAAAAGCTGTTAATCAAAAATTATCCATTTTAAGGAAAAGTTCTTCGACAAATGTTATACACTATCATGTCTATCTTTACCCTCCTTTCGGCTTAGTACCCCCTTTCCGACTAACGTTGTATATTTTATCACCTTTATTTTCAAAAAACAAACCAAATTAATTTTTTTCTTATTTCATTAACTTTATTTTTTAAATTATTTTTTTTTGTTATTTTCCCCCCTCAATATAGTAAGAGGACTTTTTAACTCTAACTGTTTTTTTTGAGTTCAATTCTCAGTTCAGGCAAAGTGTGTTTTGGATTTGTTAATGCATAGCCCGAGCACGTATTCATGATCACTAAGCCGCGTTTCAACTAGTAGCGACGACTTGATTTCAATGATGGAGATCTTTGCCCAGCAGTGGGGCAGTATATTTATTTTCATACTTTTGTGATTTTGGTATCTAATCTAAATTCAAAATTCAAAAATTCAAAGTCATTTATTCAGTTTAAGCTACAAATAGCTCGTATGAACGTCATTATGCCATCGGTTAAGTCTACTCTGGGCGGGCGACCTTGTACTGAGAAGAACCAGCAAGAAACTCAGCAAGTGTCAAGCTCTTTTCTCCCTTACAGCGTCAAAAATATTGGAAAACGCCCTATCATAAAAGGATACTTTCCATCACAAATAAAAACACAAAATATATTTTTTGATGCAAATCGCACTAAGGAGCTTACCTTTTTTTGGACCATAACCAACGCGCACGGGGAAGCGCGGGTGATTATATGGGGTTCAGAAAAAAAATATGTTTGTCATATACAAAAATATCTTGACGTTTTTCGTGTTCCACTTCGCAATTGGATCTTAGCACAAACAATTACCTATTAACAACAATTAAAGTAATTACCCTGCTTAATGGGAGTTTTACAGGACAACTGGTAACTTTATTATTAGCGGTCGCACTCATTGGCTGGAAATCCGGAGAGTGGGTAAATTGTGCCGGTCATTTATAACAAGACATAAAACAAATGCGGACAACTCGCCTGGGTGGGGACTGGGAGAGGAGGAACCAAGATACATCTCTAGTCTCGCCGGATCCCGAGTAACAGCGTTCTCCGCCACTGCAGCGCCATTAGGACATGATAACATATACGTTTTTTGGAGAAAGTTGTTTGTAAGCTGCAGACAGCCTTTATAGCGTCACCGGACTTTTTTGAGGGCGGCGAGGAACTTAAAGGCTTCCTCTAGCTGAGAGGTTCGGATCTTTGTTCGGAACTAGAGGGCGTCTCGGACCTCGGCTCAAATTAGCCGAGTCGTGGGGTGTTAAATTACAAATTATAAAAACAATGCATATTCAATCACAAAACAAAACAAAATTTACTAAAAAATAACGTTACAATAATGAGTGTTTTTTCTACTCTTATAGTTAAATGAGTGTTTTTTTTTGGAATATGATCTATACTGATTATATCTTCTTTTTGCTATCAACAGGTGAGATAAGCAAAGTTGTTTCGTCATCATCATCTTAATCAGCCCGTATCAAACCAACCTGTTGGGCCTATCCTAATGCATGCCGTTGAGTTCAATTATCTTATCTTTATCTCTTCTCATACAACTCCTGCGAGCCACTGTGCCACCCAGACCTCGCCGTTCCCTCTAGAAAACCTTCGAAGGTGATTCATTTCACACGGCTTGAGGAACCCTTTAAGTTTCTCGCCGCCCCCAAAAAACCCCGGTGAAGCTGAAAATGCCATCTGAGACAATGAAACACCAGAAACTTGACCACGGAGGCCGTCACAAGGCATTTTCTATTTATTTATTTTGTTATTTTTTTATTTATATATTTATTCATTTATTTATTAGGATACACAACAGACATTATTCTTAACAAAGTTATAAATACATGATAGGTCTAACAACATTTTATACAAGACTAATGTCCTAAATGTGTTAACACGAATAGTTTATGTGTGAAATTAGATTTAGCTTTAGATTTAAAAAGGAAAGAAAATAAAACTAGCTTTCATCATCATCATCATCATCATCTCAGCCAAAAGACGTCCACTGCTGGACAAAGGCCTCCCCCACGGATTTCCATGAGGGGTATTTGCCGTAATCGCCACGCTTGGCAGGCGGGTTGGCGATCGCAGTTGATTATGAGTAACCTCAGAGAGATGCTGCTGCCCATCCTCTGGAATGATCCCTTAGTCGGCTTTTACGACACCCTCGGGAAGATATGGGGTGGTGCAATTCTTTATCCCCGGCACCACACAACTAGCTTTAGAGAAGTAATATTTCCAAATAATTTTAAAATTACTTAAAACTATTTGGAAATACCACACTTGGGTCGTTAGCCATCTGGGTCAATTAATAATGTCTTGATGGAAGTTTTGAATACATTTGTGTTCCTATTGAAAATATCAAGTGAGTTGTGATCCATAGCAAGTTTGTTAAACTCTCTGCACATACGAGCAATGGGACTTTTATAAGATTTATTATTCCGAAATGTGGGAGGGACAAACGTAGGGAGAGGACGTCTGGCGTCAATTTTGATATTCAAATTAAGTGACGAAGGAATATAAATTGCAGTATAATTACAAATATGTGTAAAAAATAATGAAGTTAGCAACAATGAATAAACAATAACATTTAATTACATCAGTCTTTTTCTTTCATCAGTCTGGGGCGGAGCAGTCCTCGAGTGGCGACCGCGTACCGGAAAGCGCAGTGTGGGCAGGCCTCCAACAAGGTGGACCGACGATCTGGTGAAGGTCGCGGGAAGCCGCTGGATGCGAGCAGCACAAAACCGGTCGTTGTGGAGATCCTTGGGGGAGGCCTTTGTCCAGCAGTGGACGTCTTTTGGCTGAGATGATGATGATGATGATGATGACATCAGTCTTTTGTTATTTACAATCTTAATTAGTACACGTATTAAAAATAAAAAAGCTCTTTGTTGGATCAAGCCATAAAACTGATAGATCCTGTGTGAAACTTGTAATTAGATCACTCGCCGGTCAGCGAGAACTATCTACGCTCGGTTCATTTCAGTCTTTATTATCGGCGTTTCAATGAAACATGATAGTTCGTTCCAATTGGGTCGCTTCAAGCTTTTTTTCAATCTATCATCATATCGAATCTTTATTAACAAGCGTACAGTTATTGAGGAGCTCGATGGCGCAGTGGTTAACGCGCCCGGTCTGCGAGTGCTGAGGTTAAGCAACTTTCGCAAAGGCCGGTCATCGGATGGGTGACCAAAAATTTATCATCTCGAGCTCCTCCGTGCTTCGGAAGGCACGTTAAGCCGTTGGTCCCGGCTGCATTAATAGTCGTTAACAACCACCAATCCGCACTGGGCCCGCGTGGTGGTTCATGGCCCGTTCTCCCTATCCATCCATAGGGAAGGCTCGTGCCCCAACAGTGGGGACATAAATGAGCTGGTGATGATGTACAGTTATTACATTTATATTTTTCTTAATGTATATGTAAGTATTTTTTATGACCTCCGGCTAGGTGGGATGATGACCTGCGAAAGACTGCAGGCAGATGCTGGATGCGTCAAGCTGAGGACAGGGCGCTATGGCGCTCATTAGGAGAAGCCTATGTCCAGCAGTGGACTAAGATAGATATATAGATGATGATGATGAAGTATTTTTATGTATATCATTTTCTTATTAGTATTTTATGTACCTACGTTATTTTATTAAACCACGCATCGTCGCCACCACACGTCCAGGGAGTTGTCTGAAAACCAGTACTTCTGTGGCATTTTGTGTATTGCCACAAAAGCATTGCTGAGACAGCTACCCTTTGGCCTTGCACAACATAGTTATTTTTATAATATTTTTTTTTTCTTCTCTCTTTTATTTTTTGTGATTGTGTTAGATGTTCTTTTTTTTTGTTATTTTAATTATAATTTTAATTTTTCTCATCTGGTTTGTATTTGTTTTTGTGCAGGTCAATAAATGTTTCTTATCTTATCTTATCTTATCTTACAATAGTTGGTTTTGTCCCGGTATAAAGTATGTTTCAGACGTGGCAGTCGTGTGGGTCATTTGAATATAGTCTGTCACATCATCACTATCATCATCATCAGCTCATGTTATGTCCCTACTGCTGGGGCACGAGGCTTCCCTATGGATGGAGAGAACGGACCATAGACCATCACGCGAACCCCGTGCGGCTAGGTGGTTGTTAACTACTGCCAATTCAGCCGGGACCAAAGACTTTAGGTGCCTTCCGAGGAGCTTGAGATAATAAAATTTTGGTTACCCATCCGATGATCGACCTTTGCAAAAGTTGCTCAACTATAGTAATAGCAGACCTTGCGCGTTAACCACTTTGCCATCGAGCTCCTCAATATCGTCCGCCTATAAACTCCCACTGCTGGGCTCAGGTCTTCCCACATGAAAGCACATTAAGAAAGTAAGTAAATTGTAAAAAAAGTCTACCACCATGGCCTAAAAGTGGTTTGAAGGGTTTTCATTGATATCTTCTGTCAATAACCTGGACTAATATTAATGGTTTGGCGAGTCTTCTAGCAGGAAGGACCTAACCATGATGATTTTACAAACAATACGGCTTACAATATTTTGCTAATTGAAGTCTTCGCAAGAGTATAAAATATGCCCCGTTCCGATCGCACGGACTAGTACGTGATGCCATTATTCCCTCTAGAAAACCTTTGACGGTGCTCGCTGAATAAACACTTTCACACACTGGGTATTACTGATAGTCCTCTGTGCAGAGCGTGCATGGAGGCGGAGAAGACGGTGGCGCATGTGCTCCTTGAGTGCACCGGCGTCGCTCAGATCCGCAGAGAAACTCTCGGTACACCTTGATCACTCGCGGACGTCCTGAGAAGACTAGAAAGACTGATCTGCTTCTGGAGGAAGGTTGGCTGGCTGGCATAACCGGCCGCCATGGCTCACGTACAATGGTCCACTTTAAGGACTAAGTGCGGAAACCGTCACCGTTAACATAGAACAACAACATAGAAACCTTTGACGGTGTTTCGTTTCACAAGTTTTGAGGAATCAACAAAATCTTTAAAGTAAAAGTAAGTATGCTTTTACAAATATCTCATGGACACATTATTATTTGACAACTAGCGTAGAAAAACCTGAAAAGATATTAATGAACACTTCAATCTCAAATTGTTTCTACTACTTGATTGTCGGCACACAACAATATCACTGCGAAAGAACCTTGCTTCAAATGTCATTTCAGATTTTCAGCAGTGAGCATCCAATGGCTCGGAAATATCCACAAAGCGAACACATCATGTTCAAAAAAATCAAATCAAAATAAATTTATTTGGAACTAGACAAATTAAACATACAGATCACAACAGAACATTCCTCTTCCCCTCGGACCGCGAAAGCGTATTGACGTGTGAATCCGTGAAAAATTTTATTAAATTGTAGTAAATAATATTTTAAAAATCATTTATCAAAAGTTTTACTGAGTACCAGGCGCGCATAACGCATTAACAAGTGCCGGCGAGTGCAAGACAGAGACGACAAGGGTGAACAACATAATTCTCCGAGCTACACACTGCACTGCGAACTGCGCGTGCGCCGCATTCGCTCCCCCACCCCACTGTACGTACTCACGACGACACAACCATACGTCAGAGCGCAGACGCTGCCTTAATTCATAAGTGGAAGCGTTCGCGATTTTATTATAAGGGGTTGGCCCAAGTTTTGGTGAACTGTAAATATGGATAAGTCTATGTCTGAATCAAACTTAGACGCTCTTAACCCTTTGACCGCCGTGGACACCTTTAGGCGTCCAGCGGAAACTGTCCTGAGACGCCAACGACTTCTTAAGTAGTCGAAATGTGTATCGCATTCCCACAAAAAAATCTTTAATTTTGTACTAAGCTCATTGAAATAATATCGTTAGGTAGCTTGATTATTCGTCAAACTTTGGTTTAACCTAGGCGGAATGAAGAAAAAATATAAAACAATTCATTTATAGCTTAATTTACAATTACCTAAAATTTAATGAAAATACACTATTACGTAGCGCCAACGACATCTTTAAGTGTCGCGTAGTGATGGGAAATTGTATTTTTTTTACAAGTACCTACATTGAATTTTTCTTATGTTATTGTAGTGGGTATACCTATCTATCTATACAATATAAACGTGTTTTTATTGCTCTCAGTTTTCTGAGATCTGAAGTAGTCGTAGTAGTGTCATTGCCTAAATATGGAAGAAGAGAGACCATCTTCGCCGTCGATATTATTCGCATTCTCAAGTCGTAAAAGAAAGTATAGAGAAACAGAAAATTCAAATAATAAGCAGACACAAACAGAATACACTATTACAGATACTATGGTGTACAGAAAAACTTCAAAAAAAGGAAATATTTCTTATTCTACTCGTCATTTGCCCAATGTTAATTTTGACGATAGAAGACCATCTGATAAAAGGAATGAAGACTTTGCAAGGTTGGTGGCTTTTGAATTAGAGCGTTTGCCAGAAAACAAACGTTCAAATGCCTATCCGCAAATTTTAAATCTTATAAGACTGTTGAGAGGGGACCCTGATTTGGAGCAAGTGATAGAATTTGTACCAATCCAAAGTGAAAGTGAAGGAGAAGAAACGGAAGAACAATCAATACCACTCAATGTAGCTCTGTAATATGTAATTAATGTTAAAGTTGTTGAAGTTACGTATACAAAAGTGTTTTATATTAATTTCCTAAACCTCTAAATATTTAGCATCATAAATAATTAATAAATAACGAAATTATTCACTTTTTTTCCTAAAATGTCAATATTATAATTATATACCTTCATGTTATCGATAAAAATTAAGGACGTTTCTATATAGTTTTACAATTAACGTCCCCTATACGCCACGGACGCCTTTAGGCGCCCGCTTGTGACGTCAGAAGCGAATGCAATTTATCGACTAGTGCTTGCAAGATGTGGGTAGAAAAATAAATAAAATATATCGAAATACCCGTGAATCATTTGTTGGTTTATATTCATATTGTATGTATCTTTTCCTGTGGAAGTTGTGATTTGTGATAATAAAAGTAACTTTACGATGGAAAATGACGATCTCATTGCAATTCTGGAAGGTGTGGAGAATGTCGAACAATTTATTGCTATTTCTGATGAAGATTCAGATCTATCAGATTTTGAGGTAAGTTACAGTAATTACTTATTGACCGAGCGAGCGAAGGTCTCTAAATCGAGTTGGGGGCGAAACACATTGTTTGTATGTATGTATGCAAGTATGTATGTATGTAAGTATGTATGTTTGTTTGTACCGCGATAACTGCCAAACTGATGGTCCGATTTTGATGAAATTTGGTAGGCATGTAGGAAATATCAATAGAATTTTCAAGTTCGTTGGGCATCAAAATCGGTTTAGTAGATTTTGAAATATTAATAAAAATATCCGCAAACGAAACCATAGCGCGTTCTCACTTCGTATAGCGCCATCTAGGTGATACTTATGGAACTAAATTATGTTAGTAATATCGAAATAAGACCTACTGGTCGAAATCAGACCTACCTAGACCTAGAGGTTGTAAATGATTTGTAAACTAGAAAAAAGCTCAACGCTGCTAAAGAAGTTTTCACTTCAAAACGCGAATAATAATCGCGAGGTCTAAGGTCGCGGCGAACTACTAGTATATTAATAGCTACATACATGACGATTATTTCATTATACCTACTTATTGTAGAATTGTTTTTTAGGACCTGACTACTGAGGAAAGTCAAAACATTTCTGCTGGAGAATATAGTTTTCAATGGTCGTCCGAAGCCTTCGAAATTAAAAACGAGCCATTTGATGATTTTTTTAGCGGTATTTCGCCGTCTATGATGTCGTCGGTCTCATCAGAATTGGATATTTTTTTACATTATTGCAATGAAGCTTATGTAGAAAAAATTGTTGAATTTACCAATAGTTATCAGCAATATGTTGTTAGACATATTGATATAAAACTTCATTCAAGATTAAAAAATTGGTATCCTGTAACAGTTCCAGAAATGTATACATTTTTCGCTGTGTGTATGTTAATGACAAGAAACAGCCGGAATACGATTGAAGAACACTGGTCTACTAACCCATACTTGCATTCCGGCATATATGGTAGTCTTATGTCGAGAAACCGGTTTTGTACAATTCTAGGCATGTTGCATTTCTGCCAACCAGGCCCTAGGACTGAGGAAGAAACTATATTGTCAAAAATTATTTACCCAGTAAATCATGCTCGTCATACATTTAAGAATAGTTTTATACCATACGAAAAAATTTGCATTGACGAAAGTATTGTACCATTTAAAGGGCGACTTCTTATTAAACAGTATCTTCCCAAAAAAAGAAATCGTTTTGGTATCAAGCTCTTTGTTTTATGTGATGTGTTGTCGGGAATAATCTTAGATTTTATCGTATACTGCGGCAAAGACACGGAATTAACACATTTTGATAATTTAGGCGTAAGTGGCTCAGTAGTTGCAACACTTCTAGAAGATTATTACGGTGTTAATAGGAAATTATACATTGACAATTGGTATTCAAGTCCAAAATTGTCTATATTTTTAAAGCAACGAAGTATACATACATGTGGTACAGTAAAGCCGAATAGAAGCGAAATGCCAAAATTTAAGAATTTAAAAAAAGGAGAAAGGGAAGCTTTGTATTCTGACCCTATAATGGCTATGAAATGGCGTGATAAAAAAAATATACATATGTTAACAACTATTCATAAAGACGAAATGGGGCCAACAAAAAAAATGGATCCAATGACTGGTTTGCCTAAACTGAAGCCTGAGTGTATCATTGACTATAATAAAAATATGGGTGCCGTGGATATCTCTGATATGATGTTAAGCGGTCTACAATGCATAAGAAAAACCATTAAATGGTATAAGAAACTATTTTTTCACATCCTAGACTTACATTTGCTGAATTCGTATCATATCTATAAAATAACTTGCAATGACGATTTTAGCCCTAGTTTCAGAAAATACCAATTGGTATTAATAGAACAACTTGTTCAGAAATATGGTGAGCAATCAGTTCATAAAACATTACCGTCTACATCTCGTGCCTTAGAACAGCCTACGCGATTTTTACCCGGAGATGCAGCTCGACATATGCCGTCATACATTCCCAATCAAAAGAAACTTCGCTGTAAACTTTGTGCTCGATCTAAAAAACGACGCAACACCAGATACATGTGTGCAGTGTGTAAAGTGGCACTTTGCGTAGTGCCATGTTTCCAGCTTTATCATAAAAAAGAATAATTATAATGTCTTTCTTTTCACTTATATTTTATTGACCTAGCGAGCGAAGGCCTCCAAATCTATAGTTGAAGCAAAATACCTTTTTTTATGTAAGTAGGTAGGTATATAGAAAAACTAGCTGACTGCTCGCGACTTCGTTCGCGTGGATTGCTTTTGGAGTTTTTTATGAAGACTGATGCTGTTTTGAAATTTTTTCCATACTAACTTTCAACCCCTTTTTCACCCCTTTAGGGTAAAAATATTTCAAAATCCCTTAGTGTGCGTCCGCATTTTGAATTAAAACAGCTGTCCAAATTTCACGCTTCTACCATTAGCGGTTACGGCTGTGCGTGCGTCTATACGTCAGTGGTAACATCTCCTTTTATATATATAGATTGGTTCTGTTTTTTGAGATAGGTATTCAAAAAACGTGTTGCGAGGTCAAAATTTTCTGTACTGGTGTAATGTGATCGAATTTTTCGCTGGAACTAAATAGATAAAATTACACTACTTAGTAGGTAATCGTTTACTGCTATCATAATTTTATCTATCGTGCTCGCGGACAACACTATCGATTTAATAAATTATCTCCGAAAAGGTACACTACTGACGCCACGGACGACTAAAGGAGTCGCCTAGTGATGTGAACAATCGATGTCATTTAATCATTAAAAAGGTTTTTTTTTATGTGTGTGTATATTTGAATTGCATTTTTTTTGTTTAAAATCAAGTAATATGTATTGTTTGATGTATATGTGTGGTAACGGGAAAAAATAAACAAGGAATAAATAAGTTCGTTTTTTTTAAATATTTTTTTCGATAACTATTTACCCAACCCTATCCTCAAAGTGCCGCCGTTTTCGCAAAAAGTACCCGTGGCGTCGGTGACACGTTTGTCAGTTTTGCTTATGGCGGTCAAAGGGTTAATCAAGAAAATACACCACCAAATTTTGTTTACACACGCTCTAAGAGAAGACGCAACGACGATGATTTTGCTACGGAGTTTGACTCACTAAAGGAAGAAATGAAGGAAATGATGAGAACTTTTTTCACAAAGCACAAAGAAGACTTCAAAGAGATATTACCAACTCTCAAAGAAATAAAGTTAGTCAATGTAAATATTGAAAGCTCTATTGCATTCCTTACGTCGCAAAATGATGAGTTTAAGAAGAAAATAGAAATCTTGGAAAGCCAATCTCAGGAGGACAAAAAACACATAAAAATACTGGAAGACAAGATTGAAGATCTGCAGAAGGTACAAAGAAAGAGCAGCTTCGAAATTAAAAATGTACCAATGAAAATTAAAGAAGACAAGACAGACTTACTGGAGATGGTAACACATTTAGCTAAGAATGTGGGCAGTAACATAAGTTCTTCTGATGTCAAGGACATCTACAGGGTTCGTGCCAGAAAAATAGAAGCTAAGAATACCTCAATTGTAGTGGAAACCAACTCGACCCTGCTAAAAACTGAATTGATCAAAATGTCTAAGCAGTTTAATGTAAAAAACAAAACTAAGCTCTGCGCGAAGCATCTGGGCTTTCGCTCAGAAGAAGAAACACCAATCTTTATATCTGAACACTTAACACGATACGCGTCCCGACTCCACTTTCTTGCGAGAGATTTAGCTAAGTCCAAAGAATATAAATACTGCTGGACCGCGTATGGAAAAATATATGTTCGGAAGAGTGAAAATACGCCTATCATCAACATCACTAGTGAAGCTCAAGTTCAACTTTTATATAACATAAGCACTGATAAATGACTAGTCGTAAGTTTTTCTATCTATAGTTACATATCTTTACTCATTTTATGTCATGAACTGACCCGTCATTTTTTTATAGTTTTTATTACTCTCCACGCACCGACAAAATGCTTAACCACATCTAACTTTCAATTTTTAACACACTCGAACAAATTTACATCTACCAACTTTACACTCAAATACTTTACACACACTAATTATCATACACACATCTACATACATTTCTTAATACAATTAAACTCAAAAATATACATAAACCACCATGCAAAATTACCATACAAAACGAGACTCCATCTGCGTATAAACACTTCACATTATATTATTCTAGATATTTTATTTTATTTTTATGACTACTTTGCCGTTGATTTCCTCAGGTTCATTTATATTTATAATGGCGGCCACACAACTTCGAACGCTGAATGAGATAGATTGTTTGAATATAGCTAGAGCTGTAACCTGTGATAGTACTGATCTTTTTAGACATTACAATAGAAATAAAAGTGATGTCACAATCATCTCCCAGAATATTTGCAGTATATACTGCAATTTTGATGACTTTTTACTTACTCTTTCTACTTTTAAATTTGATATAGATATAATTATACTGACCGAATGTCACCTTAACTCGGATAAACCAATCCCCAAACTAAATAATTACTACTCATATCAAACCACCAATCATGTTAATAAAAATGATGGGGTGGCTGTCTATATTAGGGAAACACTTGCATGTAATGTAAAAGAAGTAAAAATAACAGAAGCTTCATGTTTGGAGCTGAACCTAATGAGCAGTACAATACTCTGCATTTACCGTTCACCATCGAACAGAAAAGCAGATAATTTTATTTCATCCCTAAGCACACATTTAGAAACATTGAGTATAACTCGAAAAAATGTAGTAATAGCGGGTGATATTAATATAAACCTAATTAGCAAACCTACTGAACAGTCTAGTGAAACTACAAACAGATCTGCTTATCTTGAGATGCTATCTACTTATGGTATACTTGCAGGACATAACTTACCGACTAGAAAGCAGAGCTGTCTAGATCACTTTATGTTGAAAATTAATAATAATAAAGAAATGGCGTTCATTGCTATCTTACAAACAACTCTGACAGATCACTTTACCACGCTTTTAGTGTTAGCTAAATCCAAGCAAAGGGTCAAAATAAAAAAAACTAGGACCAATATAGATCTAGAAAATGCACTTAAATATCTTCAAAGAAAAAATTTAAATGAATTACTCTTTTGCAATGACCCAAATATTTTAACTAAAATTCTTTTAAACAGAATAACTGAAAGTATTGTAAATAACACTAATGTTTCAAAAATTCCTAAAAGCAAACGTGTAATCAAACCCTGGATGACTCCTGGTTTGCTAAAATGTATTAAAAACCGTAATAACCTTCAAAAAAAATTGCGTGCGGATCCTAGTAATGAAATAAAAAAAATCACATTTAAACGTTATAGAAATTTTTGTAATAATTTGTTAAGAAAAGTAAAAAGAAAATATGAACGACAATTGCTGGCTAATACAATGAATAATAATAGATTGCTCTGGAAAAATGTTAAACAAATCACGTATACTAATAAAACTAAAAAATTAAATGATGAACTAACTAAAATAGGGACTTCGCCTGTTGACTCAGCAAATTATATAAATGATTTTTTTGCTAGCATTGGCAAAAATTTAGCAGAGAATATTCTTTCAAGTACTTCGCAAAATGATTTAAATAGCTATCTTCAAAAAATTCCTAACGAACCCCAATCTATGGTCCTACTAGACACTGATCCGGAGGAAGTCAATACTGTAATAATGAATCTGAAATCTGATAGTGCACCAGGTTGGGACAACATTTCAACCGAGTACCTGAAACTAATAAGACACGAAATTATCCCCGTATTGACTCATCTTTTTAATCTATGCTTTAGAACAGGCATTTTTCCGGCTTTGTTAAAGCAATCTGTTATTACTCCTGTTTACAAGGGTGGTGACAAAAATGACGTAAATAACTATCGGCCTATCTCTGTTTTATCTGTTTTATCCAAAATCTTAGAAAAGTTACTTAATACCCGATTACTAAACTACTTAACGTCTTTCAATATTTTATCACCAAACCAATTCGGCTTCCGAAAAGGAATATCGACTGAAGACGCAGTTACATCTCTATCTTCACTTATATCGTCACAGCTTGATAAAGGCAACAAATGTTTATCAATTTTTATTGACCTGAAAAAAGCATTTGACACGGTTTCTGTCCCCATCCTTATACGTAAAATGGAAAAGATTGGAGTCAGGGGTACCACTCTATTGATTTTCCAGGACTATTTAAAAAACAGAAAACAAATAGTAAAGCTTGATCAACATACTTGTAAATCTGTTGATGTGTATTACGGAGTACCCCAGGGAAGTGTGCTTGGCCCTACGCTGTTCTTGGTGTACATTAATGACTTGTGCAATATGAATCTGTTAAACGCAAAAATTTTCACATACGCGGATGATACAGCCATAGTTTTTAACGGCCCAAGTTGGAGTAGCGTCAGATTTAATTCCGAAAGTGGTATGGTTCTAGTCGCAGAATGGCTTAAAAATAATCTCCTTACACTCAATACTACGAAAACTAACTACATTTATTTTAGCATAAAAAATAACACACAACCAACAGAAAATTTCAATATCAAAATACATGAATGCAATAACGATGTTGCAAATAACACCACATGTATGTGTCCATCTATAAATCGTGTAAATCAATTAAAATACTTAGGTATATTAATAGATGATAAATTATCCTGGTATCCACAAATTGACTTAATATCTTCTAGAATCAGAAAAATGATTTGCCTATTTAAAACATTAAGATACGTAGTTCCAACACACACTAGCTCTAGAAATTTGTTAAATGAGATATACATTGCTTTAGTACAGTCGATAATAACCTACTGCATACCTGTTTGGGGGGGAGGCTATAAAACGCGGTTTATTGAAGCTGAAAGAGCACAAAGAGCTTTAATTAAAGTTATGTATTTCAAAAAGCGACGTTTTCCCACTGATGAGCTTTACAAAATTAGCAACTTACTTTCCATACGTAAACTCTATATCATCCATACAATAACAAAAAAACATAAAACAATTACATATGATCCAAATGTAGAAAATAGGAGAAGGAAAGACATTGTACTTAAAGTGCCTACTACTAAAACTGTGTTTGCTAAAAAACAATATGATGCACAATCAGCTCGAATGTATAATGAAGTTAATAAAAGGATTAGTATATACAATAAATCATATCATGAATGTAAATCTAGATTAATTACTTGGATTCAAACCCTTACTTATGAAGAAACTGAATTAATCCTGAAATAAATGGAGTTTCTAAGTGGTTTTAAACAACTATTGAACAAAACACACACACACACACACACACCCACACACACACACACATACACTCACACCCCTACACACACACACACACACACACATACACATCCCCACACACACTCCCACACCCCTACACACACACACACATACTACATTACTTTTATTTTTTGTTAATCTTATAGCAACTTAAGTTAAACTAGTAAAAATTACAATTGTTACATTTAATACATTTATATAAGATAAATTCACAGTCAAATATCACAAATTATGTTATATGAAGAGCAGAGCCTTCTGAAACAAGTATTATTATGCTCAAAAGGAGACTCTGGCCCCCTGCTGCTGTAAAATGATATTTGAATGTAAATAAATATTTTTGATTTTTTTGATTTTTTTTTTTGACAGATAATAAGTGGAAAAAAAAAATTATAAGACAGTCCCAAAACGGTTCCGACTCAGCAAAATGCTAGCCTTAAGGTTAGCGCTGATCTTCCGTCGGAACCGGTTTAGGTGATGCTGCGATAGCAACACAAGCGTAACATAAAAAGTAATATAAAATAATAATACAAAAAACAAAAATGGCAGCCCTAAGTACAAAAATATTTAGTTAGAACAAGAAAAAGAAAATAATTGTAGGCTGTATGCTCTGAATTCCTAACTCTATTTTTAAAAACGGTAAAAAATTCAACAAATATAAAACGGACGGAGTGACAGTGACAGACAAAATGGTTGACAAAAAACATTACTACATTTAAACAATGATTTTTGCGTTGAAAAGACACTCCAGAAGCCATTACACAAGAAAATAATAATAATAGATAACAGAACATAACATGTTATATTTGCAGTTCACTGTTTGTGGTGATTCGGGTCAATTGGCGATGTGTAGTTACTACTAATTGGTGATTTCTCCGAATCTGTTAATGAATTTTGAACACAAACAATCTTAGTACCGACTAACTTATTATTGAATTCTGATATTCTATTTACTGCTTGCTACAGCCTTTATGCATTTTGATGTTAGTATAATCGTAAAAGTTAACAAACGTTAACGTTACCGCTACAATAAATATTCAATAAATATTCATCATCATCATCATCATCATCATCATCGGCCTATCTTAGCCCACTGCTGGACATAGGCCTCCCCTAATAAGCGCCATAGCGCCCTGTACTGATATTCGAATTATTATAATTTTTATGAATGAACGGTAACGACATTACGGGAAAGGGACATTATGAGCCTGAACGACACCGTTTATTTAGCTCTATTTTCTTCACTTTCATTACCACCTTGCCGCCGGCTTCACCTGTGACCGGGGCGGCGTTTATAAGTATGGGTTCACGTCAGTAATCTAACGAAGCAATGGGGATTGAATCAAAATTCACATTAAATCCGGGAACCAAGACGATTGGCTACCAAACGCTTAAAAATTACAAGGGGGGTACAATGAGTTCTTAAGTATTGTAGGGTAGCAGTGTTGTTGCGTTTGTGGAAACGAGACGAGTGAAGTCGGCGCGGCGTCTATACACGAAGGTTGCTGTAAGTTAAGGTTTTATGAAACACAAACTGACAAGTGACATAAACAGTGACGTCACAGCTGCTCCGGGCCCGGTCCTGGCCGGCGTGCGAATTTCTCCGCCGGCCACACCTGTGACCGGGACGGTATATTGTTACGAGGACCGACTTTTTTAAGCCTAATTATTGCATAAATTTTCAATGAACCTCTTTGTGGGCGTGCGGGGAAATTTTTATGTGTTGCTCTCAACCTTTTTTGAGTGGCCAAGTGTTAAAAAATGTTTAAGCCTATTTAAAATCGTGTATAATATTTAAAAAAAACATTGTGGGTGACTGAAGACAAACGGAGCTTGAGCTGGATTTGGACTTAGCTTCACAAACGGTGACATAACATCGCAACAGCAATTAACCCCTTGACCAAAGGGGGGCCGGTGCAATTCAGTCGAAACCTCGGGTTAAAGGATTCTTTCAATTAAACGTTTCGTGTTGGACCGCTGCCGGTTTCATATAAAAAGCCAGCCGCACGACATCCGCACGACAGCCGCACGACAGTTTTAATATGGAATAACTAACAAATTGAGAGAGCCCTAAATGTCTATGGAATGCCCATGATAATTTACATGACTATTACTATGATGCCTTTTTCTTTGCCACATGCCTGAATTTATTTGAGTTACATTATCTAGGTATACTGTGCTCATATAAGTAATAATTACATAAATATGTTTCTTTATTATTTATTCTCTACATTTATATACGATAAATTATAATATTTTGTGTTTGTGTTATTTAATTTAGATATTATTGAATCTATAAAAGCAGATTGTTTTTAAGCTAAATGTTTATAACAAATATAAGTTAAGTTCAACGTATTTTATTTTCTACTTTGCTATAGAATTGGGAATTACTGTAATAATAGTATAAATTAAGTTAAATAATAAATAAATAAATAAACGATACCTATATTAACCTATCAAATCGCGAACAAAACAAATGACAGCACCTGCGCCGATGACGTAATTCGCAAAATGACAAAAAAATATATTTGAAACTGAAAAAAAAAAATTTAAAACGCAAAGAAATTAAAGTTGTTGGGTGTTTAGAGTTTAGCAAATTTACTCCCGTTTGTTTATAGCTAAGCTTCATCATACAAAAGTAGGCTCTAAATAGACGATTTTAAAGTTTTAAGTCGCGTGGTCAGTCTGCTTCTGAGTAACATAAGGTAGAGTGGAGTAATTTTTCCAACCATTAAATATTTAAAAAAATATATTTGTTGTTTTTGGCTTGTTTTAATTTTGGCTAGCTATCACCTTCATATCCATGTATGTAGCCATAGCAATAATGTTTAGTATTATTTGTCATGCTGCGACAATTTGAGATAAGATAGTTAGATTAGTTTCTTGGTAGACGAGGATTCCGGGTAAAGAAGTGCGCTTCCCCCTTCGGCTTTATTCGAGTTTATATGTATAATCTCATGAAATGAAGGTTTTACTATATTACGGTTAAGCACTTCTTAGCCTTCATCTCACCTGGTGTTAAAATGATGAGGCCGAAGGTAAAAGCGCACTTCATCCCGTATCCTCAACTACTGAGGCACTGCCGGAACACAACAATGCACCAAACATTGATGTTGTGGCGACAAAGATGGTGGTAGCTAGCCAAGCGTACAAACAAGTCCTACCGCCAACCAAACCGAATACATAAGCATGTATGCCCTGGTCTCAACCACTAAACTACAGAGGCGGTTAGAATAACATAATAAAATTAAACTTTAATAGCCCTTACAAAATGAGGTGTTATTTTCTATATTTTCTTGTTTTATGGTGGCATTTTAATTTGATAGTAAGTACTTACGGTAACAGGTACACGAGCTAAATTGGAGTTATGAAGAAAGAGCTTAAAAATTTGTACTAAGAATAATATTATTGTGATTAACACAAGAACATTTATTTCACTATGCATCAAAGGACATCATCCACGTTTCATACATTTTTGGTCCAAAATCAAAAGTGCCGGCCAAAAAAAAAACGTACTGTATTCTGATAAAACAAGTCCGCCTTAGCATTTGTTACTATGGCACCAAAGCTGTAGCACCACTGTGCTTCATAGTATTTGAGTTCTAAAAGTCCGTCTTTTTATACATTTTCGATTAAACTATTAACTATAACAAATGAAGTATCATGCCAGAACATGGCGTTTTCAATAAATGGATTCTACCATAACAGAACATTTTATTTACGGTTTGTTATGCATTTAATCGAAAATATTATGGTACCTCATTGTTTTGGTTAATTCATTTGATCAAAATTTAAAATTCAAAATCATTTATTCAGTTTAGGCTACAAATAGCTCTTATGAACGCCATTATGCCATCGGTTCGTAAGTTTACTCTGGGCGGGAGACCTTGTACTGAGAAGAACCGCCAAGAAACTCAGCAAGTGTCAAGCTCTTTTCTCCCTTACAGTGTCAAAAATATTGGAAAATGCCCTATCATAAAAGGACAATTTCCATCACAAATAAACACACAAAAAAATAAAGAACAATCACAACACTCAAAGATACAACAAAATAAAAAAATATCTAAGTTTGCAAAAATTACATCAGGTACCAATTTCAATTTTCACAATATACTAATATACTTAAGTCAAAAATTGTCTAGATTGTATCGAAAAATATATGAAATGTCAGATAAGTAGGTATTAATGTTGAAGAAATGTGACATTTCATCATCATTTCTTAATATCACCAAACACAATACAGCACTTTTTATTTTAGCCGGCACTTTTGATTTTAGACCAAAATGGACGATGTCCTTTAATTGCTTGTAAATTATTTTATAACAATCAAGATAAAGTACACCACTGTTGATTTGGCGGAACTGATATATATAGATAATCTGCTATTATCTTGCTCGTGAATATAATATAAGGTGAACTTTATTAGTTGTTACGCGTGTTGTTCAAAAGTGTTGTGCAAAATGGCTTTCAAATTGATGTTCTTCGTCTTGCTTGCTGTCGCCTGTCAAGGTATTGTGATAAATAGAGAAAACGTTGTATATCATTATCAAGTGCAAGCAATCTTGCTCTTGGTACCTAAAAAATAATAATATTGCGACGATGACGGCAACGAGCAAAAAGAGCATTGAATCTAGACTTTATATTTTGGTGCAAGTTATTGTTTTGTTTTTAATGATTGTTATATTAAATAATTTTTGTAAATTAATTTAATTAATCAATAATTATGTTTGTTGTTATTAGTGTATTAAAATTTTTACGTTAGAAAAGTTGTCAAACCCATGGACCCATAGCGTGGATACAAGTGCTTTAACCTTTCGTCTGATTAGTACCAGATCCATCCTACAAACAATTAAAATTCTGTTGTGTCTGTATTCACAGCATTATTATTTTCGAAAATAACCTTCTCTTGTGGTTATGAAAACAATTGATTTTTTATGTCAGTAAATCTGCCTTTTAGATCTCTGTATTAGCACATCATAATCATCCAAATATGTTTTTTTTTTCATTTTCATTTTCGTATTTCAATCAAACTTTTTTAACAGCTCAAAACGTCGAATGGCTTGAAGACCACGAAATGACGTACCTCACCAACGACCATATCGGAACCAGCATGACGGTTCCCAAGTGGATCTTCGATGAGCTCCAAGTTTGCACCATCCAGTTTCCCAACTTGATCACATACGAAGCGTTCCCGAACTCCAACCTGCCAAGCTCTGTCAACTTCGAGTATGCTGTCCCGCCATTCACTGCTTGCAGCATCTCCTTCAAAGGTGTACCCGTTGGGATGTCTGGTACTTACCAATTGAACTCCTTAGTTCGTCACGTCAGCGACAACAGCACAACCTTTACAAGACAACGTTTCCTTCTGACAGTCCACGAGATTGAGCCTTGGAGTTCTGATGCCAATTGAAAGGACGACTCCATTGTTAAGATCAATTGAAGAATTGATTTGCTTATTATGTTACCTCCAAAGAACTTGTTTGACAGAACCATTAGTGATATTTTTAACACTACACCTTTGAAAAAATAGTGTAATATATTTTCCATTGGCTTTCCAATCATATTGCAATTAAATGCGGTTCAATATATAGTGTTTTTTTCTGATTTTCATTATGTACAACAGTACGTTTAGGTTGATAAGGGTATATAGAAAAATATGTTGACCTTGTGTACTATGGTTTGAACTTATATTTTGCAAACCGAATAAAGTTATACTACTTTTAAGCAGTCCAAAGAATGCATGAGTGCTTACAAAGTGATCTTAATTAAGCAACTATAATTAGTAATTTATACAATAATTTGTATAAATTTGTATAGTCTCACATTTCGTTAATGTGTGTAGTCTTATATACGAACTGTTCGGTTTAAAATGATACTAACACATAAAATTAACGAAATAATTTTATGTAATAAGTATCCTACATATTCAAAACCGGGCAGTTCGTATTGTTGTCGATCCCAAACTCACAGCTACATAGTTGAGAGACGTTAAATCTCTGTGTGCTCTACCGTCTGTGTAACGAGGAGTGCGCAGATGACCTTTCGAACATCACGTTTCTACCATCGCACCTCTCGTAAAAAACAGAGCTCCCGACATCCTTGATATCTTTCTAGATAACCAAACCACCAGAGCACAAATCTAGAAAGTAACGTGACCCCCAAACAATCGCATTCGTTCCTTCTGCGGACCTGTAACAAAATAAGCAAAACAAGAAACATTTTTTTTCCAACATCTTTATCTTCATTATCAGCTTAAATAATATCAGCTTATCAATTAAACGTATCACTGCTGGGCTTAAATTTTGCATGAACAACTGCAACAAGCCTTACCACCAACATTTCAGCATAATTGCCTGGCTTGTCTAGGTAGTTAGTCTAATTTTGTGGTATGTATCATTCTGTGTTCAATGCATCATTTGAATGATGGACGCCATTGCCAAGCAGTGATGCAAAATAGATATGACGAATTTATTAAACACATAATTAAAGGAAATATAGAACGAAATACTGGAAAGGAATGCGAACCTCGTGTCTTATAATAAAGCACTATTAGCTTTATATAACGATGAGTGAAAAATGTTATATCGTCAATAGCGTGGTTCTTAAGTCCTTCGTCTTTTCAGTCGTTTGCTATTGACATAGTAGTCGCAGTCAGTGTGGTCACTCGTCTCCCGGTAGCGTCTCATCACCGCTCGCCATCCATCTCTTGCTGGTCTTGCATATTCGTTCATTTGCTTTTAAGTTAAAGCCTTGATTTGGTCAGTCCATCGCAAAGTAGACTTTTAATCACCTCTGTGGTCTAGTACTTAGACCCAGAGGTCCTGGGTTCAATTCCCAGCAGGGGGTACATGTTTGTGTACTCGATTTGGTTCGTGGTAGGGTTTTTTGTCCGCCTGGCAAGCTACCACTATCTTATCTAAATATGTTGCCATAACGTCAATGTTTGTAGCATTGTTGTGTTCCAGCAGCTAGAGATAAAGATAGCCAGTGCCTCAGTAGTTGAGGATTCTGGGTGAAGTGCGCTTCCACCTTAGGCCTTATCATCACTTAACATCAAGTGAGGTGAAAGCCAAGTGCTTACTTAAAATAAAGATTTTCCTCGTGATCTGCTGATCTTTCTCTCTCTTTTAAGACTTTCTTAAGGCGAAGGGTAAGGCACACTAGCGCCACCAATTGATAATTTGACATTGCGTACCGTCCGATAACAGGAAAGCATCCATAGTATTTATTTAATAATTGTGCACTACTTTTTGTTGCGTGGCTTATTCACGAAACGGGCTATCGCATTTATTCACAAACAATGGCCACTTTTGGTGTTGGCGAATGAATACAAAAACAAACCTAAAAGTAGTGCACGATTATTAAATAATAGTTGTTTGTCTAGTGTCGGAAGGTCCGCAATGTTTGAAAAAAAATCCAGTTTAGCAGTCATCAAATTAAATCCATTAGCGGCGCTAGTGTGCCTTACCCTTCGCCTTAAGGTTAAGAAGATGAAATTACTATGTTCTATGTTTCTGAATATCTTTTGTTTGTCTATCTGTACTACGCTTTATAGCAAGTAGCGAAGCCTAACTGCTCCTGATGCAGTTTGCGACGCCCGGACAGCTGACATCTCGTTAAAGTTTCCGTTTGACGTCGCGTCCGGTCTGTATCTATTCGAATATTAACAAATGTATATTAGGACATTGCTAGTTACCGTAATTAAAATATTTATAATTTAGTAGCAACTATGATAATTATCTTTAACGTCGCTGTGCTATGCATAAATGTAGATAGGAAGTTGGATGGATACTAATTTTTTTTTAAAACCACAGACAAACACGTAATCTTATCTTATCTTATCTTATCTTATATATAAATAAAAATGAATCACTGAAATATATGTAACTTCCGATCTTAACTTCCGATCGACTGCACAAAATTGGATAATTCTTTTTTTTGTGTTTGTTATTGTCAGTACAAAGTTTGTACAGAAGAAAATTAAAAGAAAAAAATTTAGTTAATAAATTTTTTTTTTTTAATTATCATGATATGAAAAGTGAGTGAGTGAATGTGATAGAATGAAGTACAGTTCTTTAGCTAGCATTTGACAACTGCAAACGGACAATACGTCATTATGACATGGTACGTCATATCATAATATCAATCAAATAGAATTACCGCTTCTTTTGCAAAAGTAACATTGGTGTTTCGTGTGTTTGAAGGTTTATTGTAGTGTTTTAAATTGTTATTGATTTAAAGAAAATGCCACCTGGGAGGCGTCAAAATATCGATCGGCGTATATATGCGTAATGCAAGTCGAGTTCACAATCTTCGAAGCAATGAGACTGAAGAAAAAAAAATAATATGGCGGCACGTAGTTCGTCGGTCAGCTAGTACAATAATAAATAAGACGTATGTACAAAACAAATACTTTTTTATAAACTAGCTGACCGGCGGACTTCGTACCGCTTTGACAGTTTCTATGACAACAAAACAAACAAATCAATCGTCCGCTTAAGAACACCCGTATCCCATGATGGAACCCTATAGCAGCGCCACCTACCAGGTCCAATTGTAAATCTAAATCATTCTCGAATCCACTTGAACACACACAGAAAAAATAACATACACACGCACAGAAGATTTATATATATAAAGATGTGAGAATAAGGCGTTGAGGGCCAGTGTGCGGAGAAACCAATAATGAATAAAAAAATATGTCAGGTCAGCGATATATTTGTCCGGGAGCAACTTATTTATTCTAGTACCTATTTTTTTTAACTATTTATTTGGCTTTTCAACAATGTACACATTGTTACAATACAATTCACATTTTTTTTTAAATATGAGAATCCTAGTGACACATTACTTACAGAAAAGCGTCACAAGCTTTAGAAATTACGCAAAACACTTAATTTTATATAAATATTTATGTTAAATAGGTATTATATAAGAATATGGTAAATTACACATTATATAATTATTATATCATATTACTTTTAAGTTATGTCTGGTCAGATAATTAAAGCTATATACGCTATACTCAAGTTGCACTATGGACCAATTTATAGTGCAACTTAAGACTGCATCGTAAGGAATATCAAAGTAACGCCTCTCGAGAGCTAAAAACGTGTGGTCCATAATGCAACTTAAGACTGCATCGTAAGGAATATCAAAGTAACGCCTCTCGAGAGCTAAAAAACATTACGAGAACCCGTATTTTCGTATGGCGGACAGTGGGATCTCCGTCCATTCACTTGATTAACGAACTGCAAAGTGCCTTGAGTATCGTGCCACTAGTTTTCTCAGACTTACCTTTTAAAAAGTTTTATTCTTAATGTAAGCTCTACTTCTGCTGTAAAATGCGAAACTTGAGATAATGCTGTTCGAAACTTTGCGTCCTGTCTCTGTTTAATCTGTGATGTGATTATTTTTGTTGTTCTCAAGTTGATGTGTTTCCTTTTGCAATATATGTAGTGTCGATTGTTTCGTGTTAAATTTACGGTCTTTATTTATATTATTTGAAAAAACAATTAAGCAAAATATTTATAAAAAAAATAAATAAAAAAAAACAAAATTATTTTTTACGCAGGCGGGTTTTTTTGTTTTTTTTTTTAATTTTAATTTTATTTATGTCTTTGTAGTTAGACAAATTTCATAATATGCCTTTTTGAAATCCTTGTGTTGAGCCCTCTAATTTGATAACCTTCATGAAGTATTCGAAAAAAAAAATGTTTTTCAACAACTCCAATGGCGTCGCACAGCTGCCATGTTTTTTTAACGTCACCTATCTAACAACACTTGGGCAGCTAAGACGAATCTAACGATACCTCAATTATGTAAATCCGTTCAGCGTTTCTAGAGATATGAGGTAATAAAGAATATTACATACAAGATAGGCGCGATAAACATAACCCTTCCTTTGCAGTCGGGTAAAAAGCTTACAATAAAGTTGAGTTTAAAACAACTTGGGTTTAAAAATGATCCAACCACTCCAACAACAGATATTTCTATTTTATAATAATTATAATTTCTAATTGTAAACTAAATGTAATGATATATTTTTATATTTTTTTGTACATCGTTGCTTCTCTAAAAGCTTTGCAGTTTCTTGCGCCCATTCTTCACTACAATTAAAATACCTCCTGAATAGGCAGGCGGTTAAACATAATCTTTTTTGGACTTTAGAAGTACTTTATTTAAAGTTTTTTTCCATCAAAATATTTAAACCTTTATTTTGAAATGCCAATGTATATTGTTGTGCAGTAACCACAACAATCCAATTTCGCGCCTTTGATCAAAATGCCGGTGCATCGTTGTGTACCTAGTTGGGTTGTTCCTGAACCGGGAACTAACGGAGCCTTTTGATCCGGACACAGGAAGTAGGGAGGGAAATGAGCCACTCTGCTTTGTGGGGTAACAGTCTATTGGCAAATTAACTAAGCCAGACACGAGTCGGACTCACACTACAAATGACACAAATGTTAATTTTAAAATTTGCGTTTTATATTATTGTTTTTGAATATAGTGGGCCTAGCACGGACTTCTGTCTCAATTATCAACGTTAAGTTATGATAAAAATGACGTAACACGTCATTTAACAAAAAAAAAAAAAACAATAAAATTGAAAAAGGGACTTCTTGGCGGGAAAGTGAAGAGTCATGTCTGCGGTTTTGTTTTATTTTCTAAAATTTGTGTTATGTCGAATATTAATGTGAAATAATGGTGGATTATTAACCGTTAAGTGTTCGTGAGTGTGCATGAGTGTTGGCAAATAAAACAAAACAGTGCAACGTCACTATTCAAATTCTCTCAAGAAGTCCGCCCGAGGACTTAGTAAAGCCCCACATCTTTACTGAGATACTCGAGGGGTTGGGTGGTATATCATTTTCATTTCTATTATCATTCATCATCATCATACAGAAAATAAATATTGTTTATTTATGTATCACTCGTTAGAAAAATTACTTTGACACTGGCTAAATGTGCTAATTGCACAAGCCATCAACAAAATGAAAAAAGAAAACAATAAAATGTGATTAAATGAATATAACATGCTAATAGGTAATAAAAAAATCTTGCTTGAAAAAAGTCATTCTGAAGAGATTTGAATGGAGAGAATTGACGGTATATTGTACCTACATTAATGACGTCACTGAGGAACACTATTCTCTGAACATTTGACAGATATTGCGTCCACTGTAGTCCAGAGTTTCGCCAGTCGTCAAAAAGTCAAAGTCACTTTTATTCTGCATTACTTTTGCACCTATACAGTATAACGTACCCACACTAGTGACGTCACTAAGGAACAGTATTCACTACTTATTATTAACATTTGACAGACATTGCGTCCGCTGCAGCCCCGGGGTTCCCATAATCCGCGTAAGTAATAGCGCTGTTAATGTAGCCCGTGAGTAGGGTCGCCTGTATATTGTCGTCAAAGACGGCTTTACCGCAGATCTTGGGCATGCTGCACAAAATTAATGTGCCCTACCCTTTATTTGTAATCACTACCATAGACTCTATCCGTGGCCTTATTGTTTGTGATACTACAAACGAAAACGAACAGTTTTTGCATGGAAACTTTTTGGAAAAGAATTCATAACATTTTTAAGAACAATTCGTATTTTTTTTAAATTAGCATTTGGCTTTTATCTCACCAAAATGGTAAGTGACAGTAAGGTCGAATATATAAAGCTGATTTTCCAACGACATATTCTAAAAACCGATGATGGTTTTATTATTTTAATTTTGCATTTACTATAGTTAGTTAGCGTTGTTACAAGATAAAAATTCACAAACAAAATCAACCAGTCCGAGGAAGCTCCACAGAATCCACGACCCTTGGATTACCAGTCCAATGCTACGACCGTTGTGCTACCGAGACCCCAGAAGATGATGACCGATGATGTACCAACGTGGAATTCATGATCCAGTAGCAATGTGAAACTGAGATGACTTGAATATCTTCTCGTTAGTATGTAGCTAGGCATAGTTCCTTGACTCAGCTCTCAACGGTCCTAAGCCCGAATAAGTTATGGCTGTATTTCCTAATGTCCAGCAGAGAATTGCCCGTATATTCCCGTTGAGCAAGGGTCCACCGCAAGTCTAAGGCCTCAGGCATGAGCACGAGCGTTATGCGACGCGGCAAGCAGATTTCCAGTTCATTGCGCGTTATACTACGGCCGTCATAGCCAATGGTGATAGAAAGAACGCATTGAACTAGGAATTTGGTCGCCGCATCGCAAGGCGCCTGTGGTCGTGGCTAGCGGTATCATTTGCTGCGCGGAATTAGAGATTCATTTTAATAAAAAAATTGTAGCTATATATAACTATGTTTATTACGATCTGTTATTTGACGTTTCTTTCTTCTATATTGTGATGATACCCTTTTAAAGGTTTTGTCCTTCGTCGGTACAATCGTGCCAGAAAATAAGCTAATAGAAAATTCTGACAAGGATCACAAAAACGCAACACTGAAGTTGCGTTGTAATGCTGTCTCATGTTTGTTCTAATTAATCGGTTCACTGTCCCGCAGAACACAATTGATTGAACCATTATTATATTTTTTTTAACAGCGAACCTGTAACAAAACAGCAGTTTAATGACAACAAGAGGCAAATAACTTACCAAGATTTTTTTTTTTTTTTTTATATTTACGGGTAAGCACAGTGCCTTGATCTCACCTGATGTTAAGTGATGATAAAGCCAATGATGGAAGCGCACTTCACCCGGGACCCTCAACTAGTGAGGTACTGGCTATCTTATCTCTAGCTGCCGGAACACAACAATGCTACAAACATTGATGTTATGGCGACATATTTAGATAAGATGGTGGTAGCTAGCCAGGCGGACAAATAAGTCCTACCACCAACCAAACCGAGTACACAAAGATGTACCCCCCGCTGGGAATCGAACCCGGGACCTCTGGGTCTAAACCGGTGGTCTTAACCACTAGACCACAAAGACGATTAAGTTTATTATTAAGTTTAATGGTATTTTTGAGAGTATAATTATGTTTGACCATGTACTTTGGGTTAAAAACGTTAGCAAAAACGCGAATAGATCTATATAAAGTATTTTACATCAATGTGTGGTGTTTGCTTAATCTTATTAAGCAATTTAATGTACACACGGCGGCTCAACCTACCCAAACCTGTCAAATTTCTCCAATGAATATTGATCCTTCTATCCATACAATAACGTTCAAGTTCCCGGTCTGCGAGTGCTGAGGTTAAGCAACTTTTGCAAAGGCCGGTCATCATGACCAAAAAAGTATCATCTCGAGCTCCTCCGTGCTCGGAAGGCACGTAAAGCCATTGGTCCCGGCTGTATTAGCAGTCGTTAACAATCACCAATCCATCCGTAGAAAAGGCTCGTGTCCCAGCAGTGGGGACATTAAATGAGCTGATGATGATGATCTGCTGCCGTGTGTACTTATCTATATATGTTTTTCATAATTTACATTCACTTCGCCTATGCAGGGCGCTGTGGCAAAATAGCCAAACTACTTATTATAATATAAAGTACCATCCATCATTGTACAACTTAATTTTCAGTGAATAAATAATTTGATTTAATTTGATTTGTATAAGATCGGTCATCGATTCATATAATTAGCAAAGATCAAACAGTCACGTATGACTGATAAGAGTGATACTGATCAACCACTGTGATTAAATTCATATCAACCGATTTACCGCCAATGTTCAATTATCGCTGCAGATTAAAAATGACACTCGTAATGGCTATTAGACTTTTGCGGAAATTAAATTGTCGGTACCTACTAACTACTGTTCGTTTTAAAACTTCAAGTGTACCGTGTATTGGTTTAATAAGTAGTTCTTTCAAATTAACAAAAAAGACATAGTTCGACATAGTTTTCGTTGACCAAAAAAAAATTATTGAATTTCATTAAAACTTTATTTAATGACCGCTGGGAAGCAAGTGGTCAAAGATAAGATAAGATAAGTCACAAATGAAAGCCTCGGTGGCTGAGTGGCAACACGCTCGGCCCGATACTCGAAGGTTCCAGGTTTAGTTTCCAGGTTGGGCAAATTGTGCCGCCGGGTGCCGCCTGTAGAGGCTGGTCTGCTCTCGCATACTTATCTTATTTTTAGTATTATTCACTATAGTTTGACTTTATTTTTCTTAAACAATTTTTGACTTTTACGAGAGTACTGTAGTGGGAGTACCACGACATTGTGGAAATTGAAACTTTTATTAACAATAAATCACACTAATATTATAAATGCGAAAGTTTGTGTGTATGTGTGTGTGTATATTTGTTGCTTCTTCACGCTGCAACGGATGAATGGATTTGGATGAAATTCGGCGTACAGATAGTTATAACCTGGATTAGCACATAATATACTTTTTACCCCGATACTCCCACGGGAACGGGAACCGCGCGGGTGAAACTGCGGGCGGCCGCTGGTTAATAATAAATTTGTTAACTTATTTTTTTAATTTTATTGAATTTTTTTACATGTTGTGGTTGTCTTCTATACTTTTGTGTTTATTTGTAATGGAAAGCGTCATGCTATGATAGGGCATTTTCCAATATTTTTGACGCTGTAAGGGAGTCCTCCGTGCTTCGGAAGGCACGTAAAGCCGTTGGTCCCGGCTGCATTAGCAGTCGTTATAAACCACCAACCCGCACTGGGCCTGCATGGTGTCTTATGGCCCGTTCTCTTTATCCATCGGCTGGAAGGCTCGTGCCCCAGCAGTGGAGACATAAAATATGCTGATGATGATGATGATGATGGGAGAAAAGAGCTGGATACTTTCTGAGTTTCTTGCCGGTTCTTCTCATTACAAGATCTCCCGCCCAGAGTAGACTTACGAACCAATGGCATAGTGATATTCACAAGAGCTAAGTACTTGTAGCCTAAACTGAGTAAATGATTTTGAATTTTGAATTTTGAGTTTTGTTTTTCGGATTTTTCAATTCGAACCCCGGGATTGTGATCACCAACCGTGGGATAGTAATATGCTATTTTCTTTAGCGTCACAAATCAGTTTCTGACAACTATTTCTTATGATTAAAGGAATAAAGTGTCGATGGTACCTGGTTGAACACAGGAGCTCTAGAACATTCTATCAAAGTCACAAGACAATGGAGTATTTCATATCTAAAAGCAGCGTCGCTATAGATTCGACTTCCACAATGGCAGCTAACTACTGCGGATATTAGCATATCAATGCAGTGTTCACACGAGCGAAATAACATTTTTTTTCACTGTATTACTTTTAGCTGAAAATACAAACGTTATATAGTGAACAACGTTGTTCTTTATTACTTTTGTTAATTACGCGTAACGTGGGGAGTCTATGTTAAACAAAACATGGAAAACATTTTTGTAATTCAAACTTTTAATTAATTTTGATTTGGTGAAATGTTCAAACATTTTATAGCTGCATTTGAAACAGCCATAGCTGTGAATAAAGTATGTTCTTAAAGACTAGAACATTTTGTTCCATTGAGATTGAATAATACAGATATTAAGTTATTCTTAAAATATAATTGCAATCTCTTAGCATTGTTATAAATAAATAACCTTTTGTCCTCGTGTCTAAGGTTATTCTTACTAAGACATCTAATGAGACACTACCACATTATTGACTCTTCCACATTATTGTCATTGATCACGGCATTGCTTGCTGAACCAGTGGCGACATCTGCCGACAACTAATGTCGTCGCATAATCCGTATAAAATTATTAGAAAAGTTGTATCGTATCATGGATAAGGACAAAAAGCATAACTGGAAATGTTCCCCTTGTTTACATGTACGGGTAAGATCTACAGTAAGTACAAAACAAGCAACGTGATTACAAAAACACAAAATATGTTGAAAAAAAATCCACGAGCAGGATTTGAACCTGCACCCTTCTGACATACCGGGTCAGGTGCTCTTCCAATTGGGCTATCGTGGTTCTAACCAACCCGCCGAAATTACTCAACACTTTTTACTTTGAAAGCCAAAGACGCCCATTCAATGTCAACAACTACCGTCACTAACATCCGATCATAATATTTTTACAAATATTAAAGATCAGTTCAGAAGTAAGCAAGCTATTTATAAAATGTTCAAATAAGTTTTAACGCAACATTTTCAACATTTGTGTTTTTGTAATTTGTTCGCAACAAAATTTGCATTAAAACTTATTTGAACATTTAAGCAACGTGATGACAAGGCGGCAAAAAGGCGGCAAAAAGCTACGAAGACTATCATGGACGTGCAGTCTCCACCGGCGGAAAATGTTATCCAGTTGCATAGTACTAGTCCATCACAGTCTTTCAATTCTGATAATTATTGCGTTTCTCAAGCCGTACCAGAAGAGGATATATTGTCCGATGACTCGTACTTAGCTATAGAAAAGACATCAAGAAGTGCTGAGCACACCTTATTAAACGACACTATTACCGAATATGAACTTCGCGAAGAAATAAATCAACTAAAAGTCAACCTAATTTCTACTTATTATAACTGAAATACAATATTAGAAAATAACACTCATAAAAAGTGCATTGCGAAGTTGAACCAAGCAAGAGATACAATTACTTACAAGACTCTGCAAAATTTCTTTAAAAGATGACAATACTTATAACAATGAACGTTCGTCTCAATGTTTAAATTTCGTAACCCCTTCGAACGTTCCTATGTCAAATGGATAGAGAAGACAATCACATGATTTCATACACTTTCAAACAAAAATGTCAGAACTGAAACAGTATTCATTAAGCGCAACATTGCCTCTGGTAATAATTCGCTGATATTTAATGTTTTTAGGATTAGCTTCGTTTACAGTGGTCAAAACTGTTAAACCAGTTAAATATTATCAAATCATTTTGTGTTTTTAAATTATCAAAAAAACCGAGACTTCTTTGTGGGTTTTTTTATGGAAATGCACACAAATGAATAACTACGTTTTTGGGTACGTCAGCAAATTTAGCAATGCCTAATTGAAGTTATTAATTTAACTTCATGACAGCGTCTATTTTGAACCAGGCAACGTATATGAATAAGCCTGCTAAATAAATTGGCGACCCAGATTAACTAGCAACTTATTTAGCAGTTTATATGCGTCCTATCGAGCTTTTCGATAAACACGTTCCTTATAGGTTTTTAATAGGAGGCTGTAAAATATATTTATAAGTTAGTTTTGTAGTGAATAAATAAATAAAAAAAATAACTGTGCAATGTTCACCGGGCAGTGCTAGATCTACACGCGGAATTTACCCGTAACATATACAAAGTTGTGATCGCACAAGTAAAACAAGAGTAGGTTTGACTAATAACGATTACGTCGTTAACCTCGTAATCAAAAGCATCTCTGAAGTCCAGTGCGACAAAAGCCTTTTCCGTGTCACAGAGTTTTACGGCGATCTTTATTGCCCAATACAGTGTAAATGCTCGGTCGCACAATAAAATATATAATAAACAACGGATAACATCCCATACAAATTATAACTGTTGTTATAAATGTGCGCAATGGCACTCAGGGATTTTTATCGAGGTGAACAACGGATTGGGGTGTTCGTAATCATTGGGAATTTGCAAAACATCTTTATGTGTTTCGAACGCACGTTTGTTACGTTTGCTGGTTTACGTTTATTTGTTTGTTTAACTGCCTCTGTGGTTTCGTGGTTATGACCACCGTTTTAGACCCGAGGTCGGGTTTGATTCCTAGCGGGGTGTACAGTCACGAGCATTAACACGTTTTTTTTATATTAACGGGTAAGCACAGCGCCTTGATCTCACCTGATGTTAAGTGATGATAAGGTCATTTGGTGGAAGCGCACTTCACCCGGAATCCTCAAACTGGCTATCTTATTTCTAGCTGCCGGAACACAACAATGCTACAAACAATAATGTTATTGCGACATACTTAGATCAGATGGTGGTAGCTAGCCAGGCGGACAAACAAGTCCTACCACCAACCAAACCGAGTAAACAAAGATGTACCCCCTGCTGGGAATCGAACCCGGGACCTCTGGGTCCAAACCGGTAGTCTTAACCACTAGACCGCAGAAGCGGTTGAAACAATGTACCTCTTAATACAATGGAAGAAGAGTCAAAACTAGTCAAAATTGTAGATACATTTTAATGCTCTTGAATGTACGTTTGTATTCGGCTTGATTGATTGCAGGGTTTGAAGTCCGGTTTGAAGCTACCACTATCTTATCAAAATAATTATATGTCGCCTTTACATACATGCTAGTAGCATTCGCGTGTGTTATCCAGTGTTTTCCCGTGAGCAATCAAAAAACTATCAGCATGTAATCAGACTCTTAGGCTTAGTTTAATTTAGCTTCTGTTCAAATCCGCTGGGGACCTGTGTGGCGTGATCAAGGACAATGAGAGGTCGTGGGAGGTCATGGCCTACTTATTTTACTGTAGAAGACAGTGCAGAGGGTCCTCAAGAAGAATATCCATGCAGACTCGATCTGTCGCAGATGTGGAGTAAGAAGGAGACTGAAGTCTGCCTGACTCTTCCCCCGCATTGAGGTGACAGTTAAGGATGGGAATCCTTAGCCAACGGTATCCTCAAAGCGTCTCGAGAATGCTCTTTTACTTTGTTGGGTTCGCTTCGGGTATTTAGTTCTAGTGTTACGATAGGTACCGTTATTTTATAAAGTCAACAACGTTTTATGTTTATGAGTAAAAAAACTTAGATAAATTCGAGAAAAAAATGTAACACATAATTTTAACACAAGACATAAATACAAACTTGACGTTCCAAAACTTAGACTTAATATGGTCGGTTATTAATTTGTAGGTAAACGCAGAAAAATATACAACAAAGTGGTTTTCGCTGTAACGGAATTGCCACTGCATAAGTTTAAATTGAAATAAAATAAGGTCTAATGAAAAAAGATTAATATAAAATTGATGAAGAATATGTGATCATCTTAGTCTGCTCGCGTGTACATGTTATTTCACTCTTTTGTAAATAACTCTTGGTTTGAAAAGAGTAGATTTTAAGTTTCTTGCTGGAGTCTTCTTAGCAGATTCAACTTTTCGAACCAGGCGGCAAAATCGCACATATATATTATATAATCTAAGTATTATTTTGTGTACTCGTATTATGAGGTCGTTCATAAGTGAAATTTAGATGCCTAAATTGAGAAAAGAAGTTTACATTTTAATTTTCAGTTTCTGAGTTACAATCGTAAAAACTACGCAACGTTTGCTATGCTGGGTGCCCGAATGGATGACCTTTGCATATCTTATGCTTTATCATTCTTTAAAAGGCGTGTTGAGCCGTAAAATGGCACTTGAAACTTAGTTAAGTAATTACTCTATTTTTATGTGAGACAAACACATCACATTTTGTATAAAATGTTTTTTAAACTTCTGTTTACTTTCGTCAATATTTAATTTTTATGAAGTCAAGTTATTGACATACCAGTGCCTTTTACGAGTATAAGAAATGTGAATTGTTGAGTTCATTAAAATGTATGAAGCTTTCATTTGAGTACGGAAGCCAGGTTTGCTCCGAATGTAATGGATTGTGTAGGAAATTAAAGTGCGCTGCTTCATTACACTCGAGTCATGTTGTTAATAAAGTATTTGTTACGCAAACTTTTTGACATGGGTATTTTGTAAATATTACGTGTTACCCACGAACAAATTTTTATTCTGAGAGAGTTATTATATTAAATTTTACGCATTTGTTAAACAAGAAATAGACAAACAAAACAATAAATTGCTTTAACTCTAGGTACGCTTCATCATTATCATCATCAGCATTTTATGTTCCCACTGCTGGGGCACGCGGGCACATTGCGGTGCGGTGGTTGTTAACGATTGCTAATGCAGTTGAGACCAGCGGCTTAACGTGGCTTGCGAAGCACGGATGTGCTTGAGATAATATTTTTTTGGTCACCCATCCGATTACCGGCTATTGCGAAAGTTGCGTACTTTAACTATATGCCTGAGTGACATATAATAATAAAAGCTGGTGATAGCCAAGTGATGGAAATTCAACTGTAATTTACATAATATACTTACTTTTTTTAAATGTTTTACCGTAAGTAATGCGTAATAGCAATTATGTTTTAATCGCATTGTAAAACCACTAAGGTTTGAATATTGACATTTAAATTTACATTACAACTTTACTTACATTGTTTGTACAATGACACGTAACACATATTTTTATACATATATTTTATCTATCTCCACTCCTTCTCCTTATGAACTTTAGCTATGCCAAATCTCACACTCCTCCGTGCACGCAATGTGCTTATAAAATGGTACCTACAAAGTTTTTCTTCAATAGGTATAAGTAGTGTTAAAATAATCATACCATCATCCGGCAAATGATTAAATAACTTGATTAATAATTGTTTCAAAATAATTATGTCTTTATCTATCTTATTGCGACATAAAAGCATCTCACTGCTATAATGTAACGCCCTACCTAGCATGTACGAGTAGATAAACCAATATGCGTGTAAGTTAAAATGCGTTTAAATCAAAATGCATGTAAGTCAAAATGCGTGTAAGTCAAAATGCGTGTAAGTCAATATGCGTGAAAGAAATCAGTCGTTATGCGAGTAACCCGTTAAAACAAGCGAGAAGGCAGTTACGGCGGTTGGTGGCGGCGTCGTTTGAAAGTCCGTGGGCAAGAAATATTAGCGGCAATTTTATATACTTATTCAAAAACAAAACAAAACTTGTTAGGCAAATATGAACGTTGTTCAAACTTTATTAAAGGTGGGTTTATAAATATTCCGTCATAAGAACAATGTTAGCATGGATAACTTTTGAGTTAAGGGAGAAGGTCCTTAGTGTTTGAAGATTGCGCTTCCACCTTCAGCTTTATTAAGTACGATGCAAAGCAAGGGCATACCGGTAAGATATTTAAAAAAACGCATCTATTGTTGCGAACAAATTTTAATCCATAAAAGTGTTGAAAAAATTTTCAATGTAAGAGTAAATAGTGGTGATAAATGTTCATGGGTTGGACAAAGCCATGATAGCTTATTAGAACTGTATTTGAAAAAGTAACCCAGTGACGTCAGTTTTCGTCGCCAAAAAAAATATAGTATTTGTAATTTTACTGTATATAGGAAGCAGATGGTATTTCTTTGTTCAACTGTCGTTAAAGTAAAGAATCAGTTGCTGGCTAAAGAAAAAAATCATCATCATCATCATCAGCTCATTTAAGGTCCCCACTGTTAGGGCACGAGCCTTCCCTATGGATGGGTAGAGAGAATGGATGGATAGGGAACCACCACGCGGGCTCAGTGCGGATTGGTGTTTGTTTGACTGCTAATGCAGCCGGAACCAACGGCTTTACGTGCCTTCTGAAGCACGGAGGAGCTAAATGATAAATTTGTGGTCATCCGTCCGATGACCGGCCTTCGCAAAATTTGCTTACCTCAGCACTCGCAGACCGGGCGCGTTAACCGCGAAAAAATATCGATCGCTAATTAACAATATCTAATAATAATTGACAAAAGTCGCGTATTCCGATCCCTGGCAAGATGTGTTTAAATGATTTCTACCAAGACAGGCCTAGCCTAGTGGTAGAAATCCCTATATTTCGATGGCCACGATGCGTTTATCGGTGCAATGTTAACGCACCATTTTATAAGTGATTTTACTACAAACTTGAATCTGTTTTAAATGTTAGTGTTAACGTTGTTTTATAAATTTATTTTATTTTATGTATTTATTTATTTAATTCCAGTCGAACACTGGCGTCACTACCCGGGTTTATCACGGGATATCGAAAAACATTTGGCCTTTCTATTACTGATGGAACAAACCACTGACCAAAATATATTTTGTCGATATAACGATTGACATTTCTATCATTGATCGGAGGAACGTTTGGTCGAATGGACGTTTGGTAGAAGGAACTAACTGTTAGCTTTCTGTCACTTGTTGAATAGACCTAAGACTAGGGAATGCAATTCCGATCTCGCGAGATCTCGTGTAATTTTTCGAGATCAATCCCGAAGCATAATTTGACGAGATCTCGTTCGAGATTGATGAGATTTTATGTTAAACGGCGATATGAATTCCGATATCCCGTGGTAAACTCCCACTACCCTACCTATTAAAGTACTCTGTCCGAGCAATATTAACTTCAACTGTTCCAAGGCTTAAAAATCCAATACTGCCAGTATATTGTATCTTACAATTTGAATTCCTCACCCGGCGAGCGTTTCGCGAGCGCCGTTTAATATTTATTATCCTATTTCGTGAAAAATCTCGACGATTTCCTTAAAGTACTGCGGGACCATCAGATCGACACATGAATTTATTAGCCAATAAGTCGCCGGCTGGAGGACTTGTACAATGAAACAATAAATTAGGAAAAGAACGTCGCGGTGTATCGATAGTGGCGTAATTAAAACATAAGTGATTACATTTGTTACTCTTATGTCTCTAATAATGTAAATTATGTTTATTTTTCTTTATAGTAAATAATAATAGTAAAGCAAAGTAAAGTAGCCTATAACTGTCCCACTGCTGGGCAAAGGCCTCCATCATTGAAATGAAGTTATCGCTACAATGCGGGTCACTTACATCGAAAAATCTAAAAATGCTAAATGTGAGCCAAATCTAAAAAACACTTTACCCGACCTGGGATTTGAACCTATCACCTTCCGGTATAGGGCCGAGCACTTTACCACTCGATCACCGAGGCGTAAATAATACTCGTGACTGAGTGATAACAAGTTAGGAAACTTGCGGAAAGTGTGACATTAGTTAATTTGATTTTGTTTTACCAATATTCATAAAGAACATTCAGGACGGACATACGCCATAATATAATCTCGTTAAAATAAAACGGTTTTTATATGTACGTGTGTTCACGGATAATGCGATCGATTACACAAACGCGATTCTTCCTATTCGTGATTCCCATACAATATGGATCCCACACAACTGCAGTTTACTACATTCGTGATTCTACACAGCCGTTATTTTAACGCAATCGGGATTCTTCATAATCGTGATTCTACACATTATGAGTTCATCGCAACTGCAGTTAACTTCATTTGTAATTTTACTCAGTTATTATTTTTCATCGTAATCAATAAATTTATACTATCTCAGTCTATAATTCGTAAGAAAATTAATAAATCAATTTTTTTTTAATAAATTACGTATAAACATGTAACATGAGAAATGGATTCTTTATTTAATATTAACAATGAGGTTAGTAAATAATGAAAAAAATATTGTTATATTTTATTTTCTTACGAATTATAGACTGAGATAGTATAAATTTATGGATTACGATGAAAAATAATAACTGAGTGGAATTACGAATGTAGTTAACTGCAGTTGCGATGAACTCATAATGTGTAGAATCACGAATAGGAAGAATCCCAAATGCGTTAAAATAACGGCTATAACTATAAATAAAATAACAGAACTGGATGTCCACAATCGAGCAGTGCCTTAATGAAGTGACCCATATTGCAACAGAGGGAAAACTGAACTCTGACCAAAAATTACGCATTAGTAATCTATGCCGGAAAGTGAGTCATGGTACATCGCAGATGGCAGTGCAGTATCAGTCCCTTAAACTTAAAACTGTCCGAGCCCACTCATCTATTCAAACTCTACAAGACCAAGTTGACTTGTCCCAGAAGCTTAAGGACCTGAAGTTAAGTATCGAGGAGACGTCAAAACCTGCCACGGGAACGTCCTTTGCTGACATGGTCAAAAAAGGTACTAATAATTTTATTAAGCCGATAAATTTAAATTCAGTGGCCATTTACCCTAATGACAAATTAAAGTCAAGTGAAGACACCAAGTCCCTTGTACAAAAAATTATCTGCCCTGAACAGATGAAACTGCACGTGAGAGGCCTACGCAAGACTAGAAATGGCGGTGTTATAATCAGTACAGACACCAAGGACGATATTGTTAAGCTGAAACAATCTGTACAACTTACAAACTCTGGCCTTACAGTTGACGAGCCGCACAAACGTAAGCCAAGAGTAGTTGTTATCGGAGTGCCGTCTTCCATGCAAGAAAGGGAAGTTTTTACTTGTTTATACAATCAAAACCTTGCCGATAAACTACCAAACTCCAACCTGGAATCGTTTTTGACGTCACTAAAGTTAAGCCATAAGTCGGGCAAGAAAGAATCGGAGACCTGCAATTATATCATAGAAGTGTCAGCAGTCATACGCAAAGCCCTGATCACAAATGAAAGAGTATTTGTGAATTGGTCATCTTGCCCTGTTAGAGATTTCACTTTGGTCACGCGTTGCTATAAGTGCCAGCAGTATGGTCATGCGGCCAAATCATGCCGGGACACAGCCTACACCTGCGGCCACTGTGGCGATCAAGGTCACTCTATTAAGGAATGCACGAAGAAAGCAGAAGAGGCCAAATGCGCTACCTGCTTGCACTTCAAGAAGTCGGGTAACCACCTGACAGGTGCTGCTGACTGCCCGGCTAAACTAATGGCTGAAAAGAGGTATATTAACTCTATTGATTATGAAGGCGCCTAAGAGCGTCGTTCATAAGGGTTTTTCTCTGCCTACTCTAATTAATTTTAGTTTCGCTTACTTTTACTTTTACAAATAATATGATTAATAATTTAATTAATGATTTAGATAATTTCTCTGTATCGGAGTCTAAAGTTTGTGACATTGAAAATTGTAAACAACATATTTCCTCTTTTAGTAACCCATTAACAATACTAACACAAAATATACGCAGTATTTTTAAGAATTTTGATAATTTTAGCACGTTTCAACAAAGATTAAACATAAACTGTGACGTTGTGGTTTTAACCGATTTGGTTGATGTGGATTTATCGTACGCTGACGACACTGCGCTTCTTTTTTCAGCTGATTCAGAAGAAGAAGTGTACAAACATGCGCAACATGGTTTCAATATTGTTAATAATTGGCTACAGCATCATTTACTAACACTAAATGCCGATAAAACTAACTATATCAAATTCTCAATGCGCAAACTAATGTCAATACAAACTAACTTAACTTTATATGCTCATTGTTGTAGAGTCCCCAATGGCAACCATTGTATGTGTCCCAGTATTAAAAATACGAATAAAATTAAATATTTGGGCGTTATAATAGATAAATCTCTTTCTTTTAAACCTCATATAGAAGCCTTAAGTAATAGGATACGTAAGATGATATTTGCGTTCAAAAAATTACGCTATATTGCAGACTTTACAATGATCAGGCAAGTTTACCTGACTCTATGCCAGTCCATACTAACATACTGTATTAGCTTATGGGGTGGAGCGGGTAAATCGTTGTTGTTAACAATCGAGAGAGCTCAAAGAGCGATTCTCAAGGTGTCCACTTTCCGCCCTTTCCTTTTTCCTACTAACCTTCTATATAAATCATGTAAAGTTCTAACAGTCCGTCAGCTATTTATATTGAGTATAGTACTAAAGCAGCATGCTGCCCTTCCTTTCAACTCTGAAGTTACTAATAAAAGACGAAAAGACATAGTTTGTACAGAAAGAATCGGAACAAAACATGCTTATACCTCCAAATTTTACATGTCCCTGGGACCACTTCTCTATAATAGACTTAATGCGATAGCAAATATATATTCCCTTAATTACAATAAGTGTAAGATAGCTTTAAAAAATGCCCTGCAAATAATGTCCTATGACGATACAGAGAAGTTGTTGACTGTAGATAAGTAAACATTACTATACTTACTTATTTAATTTTAATTTATTTTTATTTCGTAGATTTTGTTTCATAATTCAAAAGAAAGTTGCTAAGTATATAAGTTATCGCTTCCTTTTTCTTTTATTTGATTAATGTTTTGATTTTATTGTTCACCAAATGCATATGTAAATACCTATTAAGTAATGATAATTATACCTATTTTAAAATGCTTAGCCCTAATTTCTCGCCTGAAAAACAGGATTTCCTAGTTCAGGCATGATTTGTATTTTTCCTAGTTAGTAAGAATTTGTTGTACATTTTGTTTTATTTTGTAAAAGATATTGAATATTGAATAAATTATTATAATTATTATTATTATTATTATTAATTATAACTAAGGAACTGAAATACGTAGAGAGATGGTATTTTTTATTCAACTGTCGTTAAAGCCAAAAATCAGTTTCTGGCTAAAGAAAAAAATCATTATCATCATCAGCTCATTTAAGTCCCCACTGCTGGGGCACGACCCTTCCCTATGGATGGATAGGGTGAACGGGCCATTCGGGCATAGTGCGGATTGGTGGTTGTTTGACTGCTAATGCAGCCGGGACCAAAGACTTTACGTGCCTTCTGAAGCATGAAGGAGCTAAATGATAAATTTATGGTCACCCGTCCGATGACCAGTCTTTGCGAAATTTGCTTACCTCAGCACTCGCAGACCGGGCGCGTTAACCACGGCGCCATCGAGCTCCTCAAGGAAATACATGTCGATCGCTAATTAATAATATATTTAATTAACTAACACACACACACACACATACGCACTCACGCACTCACGGACACACACCCTCACACACACACACACACACACACACACACACACACACACACACACACACACACACATGCCCATTATAAATACGTAGAAGGTCATAATAAAACAGCTTATTATACCTACTACTGATGTTCGCTTTTCCAATGAATTTGGTGTCTGAGTCAGTTTGAAGAGTTTTGTTTGTTTTTTTTATTTTTAGATTCTCAATTCCTATAACTCCGATTATTACATACAGACATACGGGACTGAGACGTGGTCGCTCACTATGGGCCTTATCAGAAGGCTCAAGGTCACTCAAAGAGTAATGGAGAGGGCTATGCTCGGGGTTTCTCTGCGAGATCGAATCACAAATGAGGAGATCCGCAGAAGAACAAAGGTAATCGACATAGCCCGAAGAATTGCTAAGCTTAAGTGGCAGTGGGCAAGGCACATTGCTCGCAGGACTGATGGCCGCTGGGGCGGAGCAGTCCTCGAGTGGCGACCGCGTACCGGAAAGCGCAGTGTGGGCAGGCCTCCAACAAGGTAGACCGACGATCTGGTGAAGGTCGCGGGAAGCCGCTGGATGCGAGCAGCACAAACCGGTCGTCGTGGAGATCCTTGGGGGAGGCCTTTGTCCAGCAGTGGACGTCTTTTGGCTGAGATGATGATGATGATGATAAAACCGATAGACTTGTATCGTGAACCCATATCTAACTCAAGCATCGCTTTCCAGATAGTATAACAGGACAACTGTTAAAGTGTTCAGAGAACATCTTTCAGCACACATTATTAACATTGTTGAAAGGCAATTATTTTTGTATTATTTTTTATATTTACGGGTAAGCACAGTGCTTTGATCTCACCTGATGTTAAGTGATGATAAGGCCATCATTCATTCGGTGGAAGCGCATATCACCCGGGATCCTCAACTAGTGAGGCACTGGCATTCTTTCACACTTTGCACATTCTTTCTAGCCCCCATAAGACAGGATTACCTAGTTTGGGCGCTATTGTTTAACTTGTTATTGAATGATTCTGGTAATAAACGTTTTTTTTTTTTACTTTTTTTACTTACCTTAATCATTGATAACCACTACGCCACTAGATCTTTAAAAGGGGCACAGGTTTGCGCGCTAAGTCTACTACAGGTACAGTTTAGCTTATTCATCAAAATATTTTTTTACGTTACAAAGGTTATATTACAAATACAACTTAGACAAAGTAGTATGTAATTTTACATACCAGGCTCCAATAATCTTGTTTAGTTCAATGCCAAGAAAACACAGGTATGCGCGTTCACGGCAAAAAAGTCGCCATTCCTACCTCTTCCCTCTCTTCAAGGCACATCACTCGACCTGCAGAGCAGTATTAACATGCTCGGTATGGAGATTCGCTGCGATCTGAACCAGACGGACTACATCGAAGCCGTGATAAAAACAGCCTCACGTAAACTCGGTGTCCTGAACAGGGTGCAGCGATGACTCTCCACGCCAGATCAGTTGTGTCTTTTGTATAAGACGCAGGTACGGTCTTGCGTGGAGTATGCAATGTAGATCTTCTGCTCCTCCTGTGGGGAGGCTACAAAAAAAAAAACGCTCCACACTTGTATTTTGTTAAAATAAAATAAAATAAAATAAAACAATACAATTGTGGAACTTATAATGTTATTGAGTTGTAGGTTTAAGTAAAAATAAAAAATATTCCAAAAAAATAAGGGTACCAGGAGTCCTGAGGTCAGTTTGGTCGACAAAATGAAGTACTTTATAATAAAAACAATAATTAAAATGAGAGATAAATAACAAAGGTTTGGTTAGTAAGTATAATGGCTGTAATGTTGGGGATCCTTGTTAGCTGGTACAGAATACCTTTAACGGGTCTGGGGGCAGAAAGGTACGAAATGTGTCTCTGTCACAGAGGAGTCCGGACTGCGATACTTCGTCAGCCTAGTTTTTTTTTTAATGCAACTAGCCTGGCCCTTTCTCAGCAGCTCCAGCTTCAGTTTCTTGGTGAAGGCGGTGACTCCGTCCAAGTGCGCTGAAGTGTAGTAGTTGTTCGCACCTCTGGGACAGTTCCGCAAAGTACCTTCTCGATGCCTTAGACAGATTGCAGCGGCGCGCTATAGGTACGCATTATCGGCAATGCAGAGGTCACTAAAACTCTCAAACCCTTTCAATTGCGTAGAGATATAGCGTCACTCAGCGTCTCCTACCGCTTATACCACGGCGAGTGTTCTGAAGAACTCTTTGACCTTATCCCACCTTCTCCCTTCCTCCATAGGAGTACGTCACCGCTGTAATGTCTTGAACATTCCATCGCGCGCAAAGAAATTTAGTGACTCGTTTCGTTGTCGCACTTCCAAAAGATGTAATAGTCTACCAGCACACGTTTTCCCTCCTTTTCCTATGACATGGGGTCCTTCAAACGAGGCGTGAAGGAACACCTTGTGGGCCAGTAGGGTGAGGGTGACTGATGCTGCGTTGTTTTCACGCTGCACCAGTTGTCCTTGCGTCTGGACTTCGTTTCCACTTGACATCAGGTGGAGTGGAGTCATTTGCAGAGCCAAGTATGTTGTTTTTGGCTGACTGTTGTTTTTGGCTGCAATATGGACAGATGTCGAGCGCCCAGGCGAGTTCTCGTATTGGAGGCCAAGACTCACTCTGGGCACACTCTGGGTTCCTGCGCCAATGAAGTCTGTAGTGTATCTCTGTTGTCAAGCTAAGAAAAAACCCGTAATACGGCAAGCAGCACCAGAAACCCTTCGGACCCACTTCAGTTAAACCAAATATACATAGATAAACATTTTAATTAAAAACTAAATATACTATAACTTAATAGTAATGAGTAGTATGTGTCTCTGTGTATGTTTCTCGGTGTGCAGCGAGACAACACAGAAAAGTAATTAAAGAACTGTAAATAACAATTGTAAAATCCATCCCGAGTCCCGACTTAACTGCAGCAGCTTATGCACTAATGAACTTTCAGTTTCGTACGTAGTTAGTGATTTAGACGGACATTATTTTGCTTTAATGTGCATTTCAATTATTTTTTGTTGCATACAGAGCAGGTTAAAAACATTTGTGTACATACGAAAGTCGCAGTTTAATTAAACTGCGACTTTCTTATGTACACATTCCAAACTTCATCTACTTAATAAGCTTCAGCGGTTTAAGCTCGGCGATGATGAATCGGACAGTCAGGACAAGTCATTATACTCTCATTTCACATTTATGTTTTTGATGGGATATCATTACTTTTTGTACAGAAATTATTAGTAGGTACTTATTCATATTAAAATTATCGCACCGCTCCCTACCCCGCTGCTCCACCGCACCGTGCGCCGTGGTCCGTGGTATTATTTAATTATTTATAAGTAATGATCTTACACTATTGATGGGCGCTAATTATTGAAAAAATAATTAATACTAAATCCTAGTTAAAAATAACGTAATAAATACGAAAGTCGTCTATACTCTTAGTTATAAGTAGTTATAAGCACTAAAACTGATATGTTTGGATTAAAACAAAATTAAGGGTGGTATTCCACTCGTTATATATTCACGTGAAGACCTTAAAATCCAGATAAAAATCGGCTGTCATCAATTTTGATTGCTGATTCTTACATTACAGGCTTCCTAATAGAATCAATTAATTGAAAAATATAATTAATTGATAAAAATTTACTAGATTCTGATTTATTCCTTTGTATTCGCCCAACTACCTATCTGGATGTCAAACTTGAACTTTCTAGGTCATCCGGAACTGGGTTAGAGTTTTGATCTATATATAGATCAGTCAGTCAGTCAGTGATAAAATAACGATTTTTGACGTTAATATAGTTAGTTAGTAAATAACTGTTTGAAGTGTGTTTATGAAATTTGGAGCACATATGTATCTCGCAAGTATCAATATATGAGATAAATTTGACATGTTTATGTGAAATAGTTTTGAGTTATGAGGGGGTCAAAAGTGGCTTCAAATGGTTCGTGTAATATTACACACGGTGCTGCTCGCCAGTTTAGCTTAAACTTGGCTTGACCTACCGCGTGTCTAGAACCTTTTAGCTTGTAATGTGCATCGGTAGTTCCTTAGCATATAAACAAAATGAATTATCTGAACTTCTGCAAATACTGTAATATATTTATTATTATTTATCAGCCACTACTTTCCCACTGCAGTGCAAAGGCCTGCCCTCCGTCCTTCCACCTATCTGGTGTGAGCTAGTTCGTCCCAATTCCTCAAGTGAAAGTCCACCTGCAATATAACTCAAAAAAAAATTCATTAAAAAAATATAGGTACCATCGAAATTAATTAAATTCACTTTAAATATTACAATCTACTCAAGATATTTCAAACTACAAGAGGTTTTTATTTAATACTAGCTGACCCAGCGGACTTCGTACCGCTTTGACAGTTTCCATCATTGAGTAAAATACATATCAATGGTTTCCATGACAACAAAACAAAAAAAATAATTTTGTATTGGAAAATAAAATTGTCGTTTTTAGTTTTATTTTTAAATATAGCCTATGTTAATTAGCGCTAATGTAGCATTCTAATGGTGAAAGAATTTTTTAAATCGGTCCAGTAGTTTTTGAGTTTATTCGTTGCAAACATACATACATACAAAAATACAAAGGTTTCCTCTTTATAATATTAGTATAGATTAGTATAGACTAATATTGGAGATTGACAAGATGTTATTTTTACTCCCTTAAATCCTACTCTGTATTCGGCCATTTTGTATGGATGTTGATCTTATGGAGATCAAAATATGATTACCGATCAAATACGTAGTGATTGCCAATCATAATTTAAGCTTTGAAATCTGCCTGCTGGTATATTTTCTCATTACCGTTGGTACAAATTGCTGCACAGCAGTGATCACAGATTTGTGGTCTGTAATATCGAATTCTCAATATTACAACTGGCAATTTATTACCCGAACTAGCTTACTGATTGGTGTATTTCTAAGTTGAGATTTATCTTATGTAGTGTACGTTATTTCTTCCTTTATATAGAGAGTGGTAACTTATTCTTGTTTTCTAAAGTTTACGCGAACACTACACATTTAAACATTAACCGCCGGTTGCACCAAAATTGATATACATTTACAAATTCAGTTTTACGTTTTACATAAACTATTCCGTTACTTTCACGAATTCGTAAATGTACGTTGCACCAACAAAATACCAGTAAAAGTATCAGTAAAATTACTTGCTACACAAATGAAGCGTTAATTTTACCATTTTACCTCAGTAGTTTTTTACTACCATGGTAGTTTTTATTTTACATGTAGTAAGCCATGATAATTAGCGTCATAAGTGTCAGTAGCGTGACGTTGATGGTTTGTTTATTATTGTTTGTAGTTTTGAAATAGTAATAAAAGTGCATTTTATAATGGAAAATAATATTTTTTTCCACCAATCCGCACTGGGCCCGCGTGGTGGTTTATGGCCTGTTCTCCCTATCTATCCATAGGGAAGGCTCGTGCCCCAGCAGTGGGGACATAAAATGAGCTGATGATGATGATGATGATGATAATGATGATTATTTTGGAAGATGACATTCTGCAAGAAAAGTAAATATCTATCTACTTACAATAACGTTAGGTGCTTTATTGGACTTTTTGGGGATAGGTCGTTATTGTTTATTTGTATATTTCGGGTTTTCATATACATTAGAGATGGTGTAATGATGGTGTTTCATTTCGTTGTGAAGTACCTAGCTCCCCGTAGGGTTTAAAGTTAAGTTGTAGATTTGAAACTGATCTTGGAACTTCATGTTCAATACATCTGCAAATGTAATGTGCCGTGGTCTTGCTGATTCGATAGCGGCACAAAAATCGCTACCTTCAATAAGCATTTGGTCTACTCTAATATTTGTTCTCCGACGACGGCGAGTGATATATTGAATAATTTCACTATCACTGTCAGAACTTGTGGAAGACATTATCGTGATTTATTCTCTCAGAGCACGTTTCTTTAAATAAATAGAGCGTTTTCTAACCTCCAACACGAATTGCAAACACGAACGAACTGTCAAAATCTTATACTTTTACGTTATGAGCAGGGTTTGAGCTACGTAAAAAGTAACCGTATAATGTAACCGTAAAACGTATCGCAAAGCGTGGTACAACAACGTTTTACATTATACGTTTACTTTTTACGTTACATTTTACGAATTCGTAAAATGAAAATTTTGGTGCAACCGGCTGTATGACTTTTACGGATCACTCTCTCTTTTAGTTTCTCTTGTATTTGCAGGGTGGTGGAGTCTCTCCAAGGACCCTGCAAAGGGTCGAAACGTCAGGATAAAATTAGCACACGTTTTTCTATTTTATTTATTTTTTTATGTGTGGTGGTAGAACACTGCCCAGAATCAGATTGTGTAGCGAATACCCTATAATACCTTTTCGACAGCCAAGCAACCTATCGATTTCATTTTGTTACCTTAAATTTTGTGTGAAATAATTTCATTGCCTCAAATAATTAAATGTAAAAATACCTATTTAATTAAAATTTAAAATTCCGTTCATTTTTATGTATGGTAATGTACCATAGACTTAAGTACCTACCTAAATGCACGGCGACGACTTTGACTAAAACTTGTTCGATTCTGTGTTTTTTTAATAATTAAGCTAAAGCAATTTTAATACAAACATTTTATAATTTAAAAAAAAATGAGGAGCTCGATGGCGCAGTGGTTAACGCGCCAGGTCTGCGAGTGCTGAGGTTAAGCAACTTTCGTAAAGGCCAGTCATCGGATGGGTGACCAAAAAATTAATTATCTCGAGCTCCTCCGTGCTTCGGAAGACACGTAAAGCTGCATTAGCAGTCGTTAATAACCACCAATCCGCACTAGGCCCGCGTGGTGGTTTATGACCCGTTCTCCCTAACCATCCATAGGGAAGGCTTGTGTCCCAGCAGTGGCATAAAAATGAGCTGATGATGATGATGATGCTGATAATTAAAGAGAACTGTAATAACTACTTTTTGAACATAACCGTTACTCTTATTAGCATTAACTAAATAAATAATACTAATAGGTGTAAAACTAGCACACACAACATTGCAGAACTTCCAAGATAAGTTATTTGTAATTTATTTCCATCTTACCTACCTTTAGGCTATTGTAGTTTTACCCGAGCCATGCCCATCATAATCTCAATCATAATAACCATTCAATTCAAGCAATAAACAATGGACAATGGTAAATAATATAGAGGCCTCTATAAAAGATACCTTACTTTATATATAAAACTAAAACTATGTTACACGTAAGATCAGCGACATGCGACGCAGCGTGCAACTAATCTTTACTCATACAAATACGACATAATTCTCTATTGGCATGTAATATAAAACAAAACTATTAAGTCTGTGGCAGCAACGAAGCGAAATTGCTATTAAAATTTCCACCGAACGGCAGATAAATTAGTTTGTTATTCAGAACACGGGAGAGGGGGATTTAGAGCCAATTCCCTTTTTGATCTCTCCTCTGCAAACAACAGAACTCTGTCAGGGCAACAGACGGATCCCGTCTTTGCATAAAATATTAGACAGTGTACGCCTGGTTGGGCGAGACGTACGGGAGCGTAGTTAGGTTTGTGACGCAACTTTTTTTTGGTTCGTTTTACATCGCTGAACCCTTTTTGACGGTCGTTTACTTTATCTCAATCTCAACGTACTGAGTATTACACGGCCATGTCTGTCTGTTTCTCTGTCTATGGAATTACGAGATAATTGCTGGTGCAGTATATTTACATTTTAAAAATTTGTTTAATTGGTTGATTTATTTTTTATTGTAACTAACACTTTTCGTCGTAAAGTTCTACAGTCGTACAAGTCGTACAGATTTCTAAAACTCTTTTTATTAAAAATGTGTCTAGTACAATAAAGTATTCTATTACATTTTTTATACTCTATATTAACCACTATTGTGTGAAATCCTTTAATAAAAATTGTTGTCTACAGGTCTCAAACGCGTAAACCGATTTCAATGCAGGTTTTTTATATTGAAAAGCTAGTCAGTCAGTCAGAATCTAGTTAAAACGGTCTTTGTCATAATAATGATAGTTATTTGAAAAATATATAGATTGGTTTTTCTAAGAGGTAACTACTGTACGTATATCATTAAAAAAATCGTTAATCCATAACAAACATTAAGTTATTTAACTTTACAACATTCGTAGTCATTATAACCATAAAATATAACTAGTGATCGCCCAGTGGTCGATATTCGACCGTATTTATTAGGTCAATGGCCATGACAGTTTTCTGCACTCCGTCTCCTTATGAACTTTAACTATGTATGTCTTACAGTCCTCTGTGGCATAATGTGCTTAAACAGGGGGACAAAGTTTTTATTACATAAATATATAAATTTATACAATCTCTGCTCTAGGCGACTGTTTGACCGCAGGCCAATATGGAGTCTTTTCACGACAAAAGAACATGGCCGTCAAAATTATTGTTACTCAGGTTTACACATCGACTTTCTTTTGGACTAAAAATGGTGTTTTTTAGCTCACTCGGCTTGTAAATAGACTGTATTCATAATTGGCACCTACGGAAACCTTAAAAACGATACCCATATTGACTTTAAAAAAAAACATGTCCGCCATTTTAAGTCTCGAAATAGACCCACAAAAACTATAATAACGATACCCATTTTGAATTTTTTTAAAATATCCACCAGCATCTTCCACCATCTTGGATCTTGAAATAGATGTCATAATCTTAATTGGCACCTTAGATGGTTAAATGCTCTTAGATTGGCACCTACGAAAATCTTAAAAGCGATACACATATTGAGTTTAAAAAAATACCACGTCCGCCATTTTGGATCTCGAAATAGATGTCATATACATTGGCACCCACAAAAATTTTAAAAACGATACCTATATTTTTTTTTATAAAATCACGTCCACCATCTTGAACGATGGAAAAAAAAGTTAATATAGGTTTCGTTTTTAAGGTAAACAAATTTCATTTTTATAATCGGCACTCACAAAAAAAGCGATACCCATATTGAATTTTTTTATTTTTCAAAGATGAATAAAGCCTCAGAATAATAACAAAAAGGTATATTTTTACGAGAGTTCCTTAATTTTGTTAAAAAAAATGAAGTCCCCGCTTTCTTGGACCTCCAAATATAGATGACATAATTATTCATAAACAGCAGCTCCGATTTCAATATGAAAAAAAAACATTATTGTTTGTCATTAACCCCTCTATTACTTCGTTTCCTCCGATTCCATTTTTGAAACAATATTTTATTAAGGCTGCACAGCTTGAGCACAGCACACTGCTAAGCAATGAATAATTGAAAAAGCTAGAATGTGAGTTTGGATTGGCATTGTCAGATTTCGGCCGTTCCCCTTCCATTTTTGAAAAATGTATAAAACAAGTTTAATTTAATTTAATGTATTTGTAAGACATATCATACATAGGTATATTATAACGTTTGTGAGATTTACTCCATATAAACTTTAACTATGCCATATTTCACACTCCGCAATTCGCTTGAAAAGGGATCCAAAGAATTAGCTTCACGTATTAATTTATAGATGTGTACACGTAGAAATACGCAGTTTTAAGACAAACAAAAGACATTCTCACAGTTTAAAAACAAACTTATGTACTACATTTCATTTAAAAAAAATATACTTAACACTAAATTAAAGTAATTTTATCGGGATTATTACCATGTTTATTATGTGAGTATCCGATACTTCAGCATAGTTGCATGCGCTATAGTCACGGAATTACTATGGTAAGAATCCCGTTAATAATTGCTCTAATGCAAGTGACCATGATAGTTTAAATAGTTATTATACTAAATATTACACTAAAAACCAGCTCGGTAGTAAGCACGGTTAGATTAGACAATATAACAAATGACTACTTAGTTTGCTCTTGTTGTTTGTGTATGGGTGTCAAAACTTTGAATCTTCTTTTAACTACGCTTAAAACATACGATCCCTAATTGTACACGTTTACGCGACGATTCTACAAAAGTACCTAAATATTTTTCTTACTACTTACACATACTGTAGCGTTTTCTTTGAAAGAAAACATGGAACACCTTAATTTTGTTTTTTAATCTTAAAAACATAATATCTGTAAGAAAAAACAGAGTACTCGGTAGATCTAAGATCTAATCTTAATCTAAGATCAAGTTCGTATCCTAAGGTTACTCAATGACGGAAGTTGCCAAGGACCTGAAGGAGATCAACATGCCTGAATGGTCGGAAATGGCACAAGACCGAACAAAATGGCGTACTTTAACGACGGAGGCCAAGACCCACTTCGGGTTGCTTCGGTGGGAGCAGGTGATAGAGCTCTTGCTAGGGCAAAGTCACCCCGAGGCGTTTGCAGTCCTTAAGACTGCCCACCACAACAAGTTGTCCTCCCCCGCGTCCACCCCGCGCCCCTCGCCCTACGCGAAGCCCATACAAGTGCCTTCCGGGCACTTTGTCCCCACGCCCACCGCGCATCTAAACATTAGGCCCATTATTCGGATGGATCAACCCGCGTCCCCGTCCGATCCCGAAATGGAGATGGAGGTCTGTCCCTCCGCCTCCAAAACTATCCCTCCCGTCTCGGACTCCGAGCCCGACGATGTTGTCACGTCGGACTCGGACTACGAAACCGTCACCCGCAAAGGGAAGCGGGCACGTAAGGCCGCCCCTCCCTCTGTCCCTCCGCCTAAGGCCGCTAAATCCAACAGCGCGCCCTCTTCCCGTCCTTGCTCCCCGAGGCCCGAGCCGAGCCAGCCGCGCAAGGAAAAGAAGCCCCCTCCGCTCTATATCCAGACCACCAAGGACTGGGTTGAACTTTCGCGTTCTCTGAAGGCGCGACACAACATTATCCCTTTAAAAATTCGCCTCATTAAAGGCGAAACCGAGATGATCAAGGTACAGCTAGCTACCTCGACCGAATTCCGCCAATGCACGGCGTTTTTCCGCTCAATGAACGTGCCTTTCCACACGTTCTCGCTCCCCGAGGAGCGAGTACTCTCCGTAGTTATCCGCGGTCTTCCCACGGATTGGGACCCTAAGGTAGTACTGGACGACCTTAAGTCGCAAGGCTACCCCGTCCTTGAAGTGACCCGGATGCTCGGCAAGGACAAAGCCCCTTTACGCCACCTAAAGGCACAGCTAGAAAATACCCCCGAGGGTAAATCCATTTTCGACGTAAAGTCCATTGTAGGCTTCGATGGCCTATCGATCGAGGCCCCTCACAAGCGTGGCATTGTAGGTCAATGCCACAAATGCCAACGTTACGGGCATGCCGCCCGTAACTGCTTCGGCCGTCCCCGATGCGTTAAGTGCCTGGGTGACCATGGCACTGAAGCGTGTGCAAGGCCTAAAGCGCCGGTTCCCGACGACCCGCCCGGTTGCGTAAACTGCGTCGCTTTGGGACACACCGCGAACTATCGCGGCTGCCCCAAAGCGCCGCGTAGTAACGCCAACCGCGGGTCGGGACCGCGACGTAACCCCGCGACTCGCGCCCCTCCGCCTTCACAGATCGCGAAAGTCTCGCTCCGCCCCGCGGCCCCCTTACCACCGCCCCGCAACCCGTGGGCCACCCCGCGGGCTTCCCAGCCCGCGGCTCAAGCCCCCGCGACAGACTCGCTTGTCGACTTTCCTGCGACTGGCCCGGCTCGTGCCCCACAACCGCTTCCGGCTGAAACTCCAATGGAGCAAAGCCCTCCCGAGGCCCCTCAGGCCACGGCCCCTAAGGCCAAAGCCCCCAAAGCTAAAGCCACTAAGGCCAAGGCTACTAAGACCCAGTCCCGTAAGCCAAAACGGCAAACCCCCGCCCCTAAGGCTGCCCCTAAACCCAAATCCAACGATCGCCCGCAACACCCGTTCGCCGCGACTGTAGGTTCCCTCCCAATCACCTTCTCATCCATCTCTACGGTTGTCGAACTTGTAAAGATCTATCGATACAAGGACGAGATCGTGGAGGTGGATAGGAAGTTGCGCGAAGCCGCCTCTGCCCCCAACGCTTGTCCCGCTATGATTATAGCGACAATCTTTTCTGATCACGGTCCCCTCCTAGACAAGATCACGTCCCTCATTGACTCTCTTAAAGACTCAAAATGAATAATACGCCCCCACAAAGAATTAAGCCCCGCTCCCTTACGGTTGCGTTTTTCAACGCGAACGGTCTCAGTAGTCAACGCGACGAGGTGTCCGGCTTTCTAGTCGAACACGCCGTCGATGTTTTTCTCGTACAGGAAACTTTCCTAAAACCTTCCATCCGAGACCCGCGTTTGGCAAACTACAACCTTGTCCGTAATGATAGAGTTGGCCGCGGTGGCGGCACTCTTATCTATTACAAGCGGTCGCTTCACTGTGTCCCGCTCGATCCCCCACAGCTATCCGACTTAGAGGCTTCGGTCTGTCGGCTAGGCATGACGGGCCACCCGTCGATTACTATCGCGTCCGCGTACTTGTCCCCCAACAAGCTTCTTACACAACCCGATCTCGAGGCGCTGTTTGCTATGGATAACGCCGTCATTATTGCCGGCGATTTCAATAGCAAACACGCTCAATGGGGTTGCAACTCAACCAACCGTAATGGTCGGGTGATGAGCCACCTCGCTGAGTCGCTGCTCTTCGATATCGTTGTGCCTATGGAGCCCACCCACTATCCGTTAGTTGATAACCACACCCCCAACCCGTTAGATATGGCGTTGCTAAGGAACGTAACTTTACGGTTGCGTTCCATAGAAACGATCCACGCGCTCTCCTCCGATCATAGGCCGGTTGTTTTACAGTTAGGCCCCCCCACCGACCCCACCCCCGTTATTAAGGTTGTGACTGACTGGGATAAGCTTGAGAAAGCTCTCGAGCCTACCGCCGGTGAGTCATTAAACCAAATCCCCGATGTCATTGCCTCGCCTCACGAGACAGTGGCCGCGGTCGAGGCCCTCAATAGTCATCTCACTAACGCTATAAGCGTATCGACCCGGCGGGTTGTAGCGACGGGCGACCATCGCTTCAAACTGCCGGACGATGTGAGGCAACTGTTGAGGGCTAAGAACGCCGCCACGCGCGCGTACGACTCTTATCCCACTTCGGACAACCGAGTTCGTATGCGTTCTTTGCAGCGCGCTGCTAAGGAACGCATAAAAGAGCTCCGCGGTGCGAACTGGGATGGCCTACTTAAAGAGATCTCGCCACACCACCAAGCTTATTGGAAGTTGGCGAGAGCCTTTAAGTCGGACACGGTCACGTCCATGCCCCCGCTCAACAAACCCGACAACTCAATCGCCTTTGACGACGACGACAAAGCCGAATGCCTCGCCGACAGCCTCGAGTCTCAATGCTCGCCTAGCACCCTCCCAGTCCCTCAGGACCATGTCGATATGGTAGATAGCGAAGTCGATAGACTCTCGTCCCTCCCCCCCACCGCTACCCTCCCGCCTGTTACGGAGGATGAGGTGCAAACTCTAATTAGGCGTCTCAAACCCCGTAGTGCCCCCGGGGCAGACGGCATCTCAAACAAGATCCTTAAGATCTTACCCGCCCAACTTATCGTTTTAATCGTAGCTATCTTCAATAGCGCCATGGCAAACGCAATCTTTCCCGCTGAGTGGAAGGATGCGGTTGTCATAGGTATTCATAAACCCGGTAAACCGCGTAACGCCCCCTCTAGTTATCGCCCCATCAGTCTTCTCAAATCGTTGGGAAAACTGTATGAACGCGTTCTAGTATCCCGTTTAAGGGAATACGTCTCCGCTAACAATATCCTTATCAACGAGCAGTTTGGGTTCCGCCCCAAACACTCGTGTACCCACCAATTGCACCGCCTCACGGAGCATATCCTTACCGGTCTCAATAAAAAACGTCCCGTGGGAACCGGAGCGCTTTTCTTCGACGTCGCGAAAGCATTTGACAAAGTCTGGCACAACGGCTTAATTTATAAGCTTTACCAATTTGGCGTGCCAGACAGACTCGTGCACATCATACGAGACTATCTGTCAAATCGCACTTTTCGCTTCCGCGTCGAAGGAACGCTCTCCACCCCTCGTCCTATTCGCGCCGGCGTCCCGCAGGGATCCGTGCTCTCCCCAATCCTTTTTGCGCTTTACGCAAATGACATCCCCAAGACCCCACGCGTAGACCTAGCTCTATTCGCGGATGACACCGCGCTATTTTCGTCCGGTAGAGACAGAGCCGCGGTTTCCAACCGACTCCAAAAAGCCGCTAACACCCTCGGCGTTTGGTTTCGCAAATGGCGGATCGAAGTTAACCCCGAGAAAAGCGCCGCTGTGTTCTTTTCTCGGGGTAACGACGATCGTTGCCCTCCCATCCGTTTATTTGACCGTGCTATCCCTTGGGTAAAGCAAGTAAAATATCTCGGTGTCACCCTCGATAGAAGATTGACGTTTGCGCCTCACCTTAAAATCGTCCGTAACAGGGCCGCGTTTATATTAGGCCGGCTCTTTCACCTTATAGGCAGACGAAGTAAAATGTCTCTTAGACATAAGACGACAATTTACAAAGCCTGCATTCGCCCGGTCATGACTTACGCTAGCGTAGTTTTCGCGCATACCGCGCCCTCCTACCTGTATCCCCTACAAACCCTCCAAAACCGTTTCATGCGTGGTGCCACGGGCTGCCCGTGGTACTATCGCAATGTAGATCTCCACCGTGATCTTGATCTTCCCACTATCAAAGATTTCATCAAAGACGTTTCCAGACGTTACTTTGATAACGCCCCCCACCACCCCAACCCGCTTGTTGTGGCGGCCGCCAACTATAACGTTGGTGCCTTTCCACCAACAAGACGGTTCTCATCTAGGCGTCCTAAACACGTCTTAGACGACCCCGACGACCCCATAACAGTTGCGAACGCCCCCCCGCCCGATCCTCTAAATGTCACTACACATTTACAGAATACACCAAACATGCACACTAGCTTAGGTCCAAGACACCGTACTCGTAGAACAAGGGTACGAAGAACCGGTTCACACGCGCTCTATACCAGGTACAGACATGTACCTGGGCGCTTCTCTCCTCCTCCACGGCCCGGTCTACCCGAGCCGAGGTCCGAGCCTTTAGAGGCGCCCTCGGGTGGTTCCGCCCCCCGATCCGATCCGAACCCTTCGGAGAATCTAGTAGGGCACGGGGACGCGCACTAGTGCGCGATGCCGTTCCCTCTAGAAAACCTCCAAAGGTGATTCGTTTCACACGGCTTGAGGGACCCTTTACGTTCCTCGCCGCCCCCAAAAAAGCCCGGTGAAGCTGAAAATGCCGTCTGAGGCAATCAGCAAACTCTCTCAAAAAAAAAAAAAAAAAAAAATTCGGTGGGAGCCTGCGAAGTAAGTAAGTATACCAAGGGTCCTAGTGCAAGTTGTATGTGCCGTTTGATCACGTCAACGAAAACTAGAATTTGTATGGTATTGAAGCCAAATGAGGCTCTGGCTGACAAATGAGTTGAGTTAAAATTTAGAATAGAATAGAATATTTTATTTGCTAAGAATATGGTTGGTATAGTTGGATTATTTGTTGGTTTAGTCATGCATATCATCGTCATTAAGTAGTATGTGTTAAATAATATTTTACATCTTCCGTGTTGTGTGTGTTTTAATAAAATTGTCATTAGTAATTAATAATATATTTTTTTAAATCCAATTTTGAATTCAATGATAGTTTTCCTAATTCAATTATATTATACTCAGAGTTCAATAATATTTATTTCAATTAGGAGCCAAAACCTTCAAATTTTATGAATATGCGAATAATAAGAAGAAATGAATATTTACAAATTTGTAAAAAAAACAGATCCTAGACGAGAAGAGAAGAGAACTGAGTTAACGTAAAATATGTTAAAACCTGTAACACTTAAGTCTTTTTTTGCTTGAACCCAAAGTAGCCATTAATTTATAATAAGCACAACTCTAGCACAACAAAGTGAATGGGAGTGTGTTTATACCCTTAGTTAGTACAGCGATATTTTTAAAATCTAATTAAGGTGCTCTTAGTTCACAAAGTGAGTTCTGTGTGCTCGATTAAGTTGCCTTTTAATAGTTAAAGCTTTGAATATGTACATACAGGAGAAGAAGGCATCAAGCATCTTACTTCGGGACGCCATCGGACGCAATATGCTTGGGTGCTTTTTTTGGAAATAGAGTGACAGACCCAGATGGTTTCTGATGGGATGGCATTACGCAAGCGTATCTCTTGTGTCCTACCATATTCACCAAAGGAGTTTCCAAGTAGCAGTAGTAATAAAATAGTAACTAGGTTAATTGTGAGCCTACTATCCTTAACAGCTCACCAAAAGCCTCTGTGGTGTATCATTAGTGGTAGACAAATAAAACTATGTGTAGGGTATTTTAACATTACGCCCAACAAACAGTTGTGTCACAGTCTCGGTCTTTTAATCTTTTGTCTCCCAGTGACTCCACATGGAGCCATAGAACAATTGAATTTCTATTGTGTCTGGTTTTATGGATAATGAGAGGTTAATCAGCTCGCTAACAGGTATATCCACAAATCCTACTGGCGACGAGGATGGGATCTGAACCCACGCATGCATTCAATTGAAGTCATTGCTGCATAATGGGTATTGGTTGGCACCACGCATGCCAAATGCGGTTTGGTGATCGATCACAAACACGAAAGCATCGGAAGATCCGAAACACACTTCGCTCAACCTGGGATAAACCTAGGACCTCCAGACATCCGACCGAGCACATTGCCACATGCGGCCTGAGGCAAAGAACAGCTGAATTCTACTACAAAATAGTTGTCATAGTAACAACAACAGGAATAAAAGGGAACAAGAAAAACTAAACAAGTTTTCTAGCCGGCCAGCTCCAGCTATTGAGACAATACAAAATCGGTTCAGTGCGCCTCGGTGCATGCTAAGCCAGATCAAGTTTGCTTTCGATTCTCGATATTTGAAGTTGAGTGACTGCGCCGTGAATAACATTTTGAATTTGGCATGAATAAGTTTGTCTTTTGCTCGTTACAATTTCTTTCTTATTTGGTTCCGTTTCTTCTTATTTCCTTAAATATTTATATAAAATACAGTGAAAAAATTAAACGCCCACCCGACCCAGCCAGGAATCGAACCTGGGTCTTCCGCAATCCGGGCGGCTGCACTGACCATTATGCTACCGGGAAGGCTTATTTCCTTGTAATGGTTCTTCAATTTATTATGGGTATACCTATCAATTGAAGCGATGACTTGACTTCAATGCTGGAGGCTATACTCAGAAGTGGGACAGCTCATAGGGTTTTTTCTATACATTTGTTGTTCACTTTTCCCTTCCATATTGCTGCTGTGGAAGCATAACTCCCTGTAGAACAAGTGTTCCTGGAACTTAAAATAGGAATGAGTAAATGTGTTGAAACTCGAAAGTCGTATTGTTTATGGTAGCGTAAACTAGCGTAGCTCGACCTCTGTCGTATCATCCGTAGCCAGGCTTGTTTGTTTACTAGTAAAACTTTAAAATCAACAAGCCGTAATCTTTTCCCAAAAGGAGTTAACGGTACTTTCGTTAAGGTATCTACAAGAAACACCACAGTTTGGTATACATTCTATACGAAATTCTATAATAATTATAATTTGTAGCTATTTCAAATGTTAGATATGGAGAACGGGCCGTAAACCACCATGCGGGCTCAGTGCGGATTGGTGGTTGGTAATGTTTTTGTTCCAGATTTGAGGAATTCGCGTAAAATATTTAAAAGATCGACTAATAGGTACAAAATAAAAGTTTATAAACTTGGAATATAAAGCTTATCATAGACTTAAAAATGTTTTCGGGCCTTGGCGCAGCAATGACATAGACCGGCCAACATATTGCCCTTGAAGGACCACTTTACCCAAAAGCAAAACATTACTTTGGTTACCCTACAATCAGTGCCAGGTGTTACATATATAATAGATGTAAAGGGAATAATGTGGATACGTGATGTCAATCAGATGTTATCTTGTTCAGAAACATTAGAAGAATAGAAGATTAATTATATTTTGTTTGTTTTGTAAGGTTAGGTTAAATGGATTAGTTAAGTACTTAATTACTAAGTATTTAGATAATAACTGTTAAATTTTATTAAGTGTGGGGGAGAGTGTGTAATCCCTGAGTCTATGGAAACTATATCGCCGTCTCCTTCTCGCTTTCTTGTGCACTAAACTAACCAAGAAAACGTGTACAGGTGCACTGAAATAAAACAATCATATTAATTATTTATAACAGTTTTATTGAAGATACAATTTCACCTTGCTAGATATAAAATCTTTTACTCACGATATTTTTTGATAAAGTTTTTTGATTGTCTCGGACGGCGATGGAGGAGCGCCCAGGTACCTACATGGCTCGTCGTACCCTTGTTCTATGAGTACGGTGTCTTGGGCCTAAACTAGTGTGCATGTTTAGTGTATTCTGTAAATGTGTAGTGGCATTTAGAGGATCGGGGGCGGGGTGTTCGCAACTGTTATGGGATAGTCGGGGACATCTAGGACGTTGACACTAACGGTAACTACGCAATTAGCTTTTAAAGAGGCTATAGTAACACATGCATGCAAGCTGAGATAACGAACAAAACAATAACACGAGCATAAGGCAAAAACTTCATAGGCCTAGTCGTAAACACACTGTTTAATATTAATATGCATTACTCACGCCTAAATACACAACAAAATCCCAAAGGTGGCCGAGTAAATAGTTGTGTTAGGGTCCCTTGTAAATCTGGTTACCATTCCCTTTATTTGACATCGGATAAATTTATCGGGTGCTAAATGTTGGGGCGAGTCACGAATAAATTATTGCCCCGATACATTTGACTCTGGATCGAGATAAGACTATCGGACCTAACAGATATATCGATTTGTAGATTTCGTATCTGTCTGTACTGTGCTTTAAATTATCCACATGCATACGGCGCGAATGGATGTTTTTATTTGAACCATAATTTGGTTATGTGGGTGACAAATCTTCGACCAACTGTTTTACCAATATTATAAAAATTGGTTGTCTGTAAAGTCGGTTTACTGACGATAGTTGAACGTGACAACGTCTTAAGAAGGTGTCGGGAGGTGTTGGGGGTGTCGGGGGGTGTTGGGGGTACGTACCGCGGTGGCGATGCCGGCCACGGGCTTGCACAGCAGCCTGCAGCAGCCCGTCGAACAGGTAGGCGGGAGGAGTTGGGGGTGTCGGGAGGTGTTGGGGGTGTCGGGGGGTGTTGGGGGTACGTACCGCGGTGGCGATGCCGGACACGGGCTTGCACAGCAGCACGGCTAAATTTCTACTCAGCCGATTGTGCTTCTTTGTCGCTCGTTCCGCGCTCTCGCTTGCACTTCGAGCCTTACATGGAACGCCTCAGAGCGAGGTAACGCCGAACTTTTTCGTGCGTGCAGCCGGTTTTATCGAATTATAAGAAGTTGTCACGTCAAAAACGGTTAAATGTTTTAAAAGAGCTTCAAAACTGTTGTGGGTGGATATGCCGTAAGCAATAAACTTAATAATATTTATCCCTAAGATGATACACGAGGCGAATCTAATTAAAAAGCATCCTTATTTCAATAGAGAAGATGGTTGGAATTTAATAAATAATTTATTAGGTGTTTCAAAATTTTCAGTCAATAAATATCTATCTTTTTACATCAACCACTCAGTGTTCACAAAGGTCACCCAAGTAACATGGTCCTAATGCAGATTGAAACAGAAAGTTGCTTATCCTTGGTAGGCACCTTTTCAAGATTTTATCATGTTTAATTTAATATCGTGATTTTAACTAAACAAATTCAAAAAAAATATTTAAAGTACTAGCAAGCATCTTAAGTTACTATTTAGTCTTTCGCAGCGAGATAACAAAAGCTTCTTTGTTCATTATCCATGGCTGGCCGAAATCTGATAAATGAGGTTTGAATTTGAAAGGTAAAACGTTTGTTTTATGAATTCCAAACTTGATATTATTAACTTACGAATTTCTTTGTACGACTATGTAAGTATTTTAATATAGAAAGTTGGAATGTTGTATTTACATTAAATAATTGAAAACCCATTAATGTTTTCTTTTGTATTCGAAAAATAGCAAAGTTTTATTGGCTAACAACTAATATTTTAATTAATCTTATTCAGAACAGTTGTTTCAATCATAATTGGATGAAAACAAAGCAATTTTATATCAAGTTTTAAGTTTTTAAGATCACATGAACCAAATGGATCAATAAGGCTAGATAGATAGAGCCCGAAGAGTTGCTAAGCTCAAGTGGCAGTGGGCAGGACACATCAGTCGCAGGGCTGATGGCCGCTGGGGTGGAACAGTTCTCGAGTGGCGACCGCGTACCGAAAATGCAGAGAGGGCAGGCCCCCAACAAAGTGGACCGACGATCTGGTAATGGTCGCGGGAAGCCGCTAGATGCGAGCAGCAATAGCGGTTCTTATTGAGATCCTTGAGAGAAGCCTATGTCCAGCAGTGAACGTTTTTTGGCTGATATTAGATGATGATGATGATGATGATAATGATTCTCTTAAAATTGTTAACTACTTATGTATATTTAAGAATGTAAAACTCGTTTTATATTCGTTTGCGATCACATCATGCAAAATAAGCTTACAATCTTTCAGTATATTAAGATATAGTAGGTTGGTATTAGACACTATTCCCAAAATAACATAGTTGTTACGCAATGAGCATAAGGATTTATAGATTTAAGCTGGTTTTTTATACAATTGATGAATTTATTAATAATAATTCAATTGTGTAATGTATTTTATGATTTATTTTGTATTTATTTAGCTTATTTTTTATTATCTACTTAATATTTGTATGCTAACACTTAAGCTAAATGTGCGATTTTCAACCATACAAATAATTAATTTGAATTTGAATTTGTATCGTTTTGGGGCTTGGATATAACATAACTATAACCGATATGTTTGCTTTTCAGGCAGGATCTTAATTCCAACTATCTATTCTACAAAACTACTTCCACTTTTAAAAAAACTTAACTTAATAAAAAATGGGTTGTATTTAATCGATCACCAAACTAACCTTTTTTTTTTTTTTTTTTTTTGTCCCAATGGAAGTCATTACGACTACCGGAGCCTTGAAGAGGCACCCGGTTATGTGGGACTCACCCGTCCGCCTTTCCACACCCACTGACGAGGCGAGAAGCCTCAAGTCAGCTGCCAGGAAGAAGTCCCGGCTGGGAGGGCGAGACGGAGGGGGATACCCACTAAACCCCTGGGGGACGGCAATCCGAGTACTAGATAAGGCGACAACCACGTTATACGTCCCGAAGGGATTAAGACCGCGGCTGCCACCCTGCGCCCGTGTACCAACCTACGGCCATCTCCGCACACTTCTTCCCTCGAAAGGGAAACATGTGCTTTGACGGCCGCGCGCCAGTATACGGGCACGTACTGATAACACACAGCATGAAAGTTCTAAGACTACGACACGAGGTGGCACAGAGTGTGCCACCCAAAACTAAGATGCCCCATCCGCCACTGCCGGGGTCGGTGTGCGGTGGACAAGGCACTCTGGCGACGACGGGGGAGCTGCGACGTGCACCGGGACAGAACCCGGCACTATCGGCACTCCCTTTCTTTTCTAGGCGGCTGCCTGGCCAACCTAGCAGACCGCCTGCTACCTCTTTGCAGAGCAGGGGAGACACCGCGCCCGAGGTCCTCGTCGCGCTCACTCTCCCCATCCTCTCTGTCCTCTCTCAGGCTCTCCCTCTCCCTCACCACCTCCTCCAGGACCACCACAGCGCCCTTTCCGGAGGAAGAGGCGCTGAAATCGGCCGCGAGGCTGAGTTGGGGGAAGGGGGGGGACAACGGCTGTTAACCTAACCTAACCCACAAAAATACTAAGTTAGCACCTAAACTACTATTTAGGTGCTAACTTAGCATTTTAGGTGCTAGCATACTATTTTTTTGTGGATCAATTTATTATTTCTCATAAAAAATAATGAAACTTTTAATGATTTTTGGTGTAGCATTTGCGTAAATTTTCAAATCAACAAAACCTAACAAAAAAAAGTACATGTAGTTTCTTTATTCACGGAATTCGTTAACAAACGACGATTAGGATGGATCTAATAGCCATCAATTAGGTTGAAAGTGGCGTACGTCGCTGCGAACAGAGGCATCATGTAAATTAAATTAAATTATGCAGATGCCACGTTCCCCGAGTTGTCCAACATAAGACCATCGGATGTAGGACAGTGTTACTGCCGGGAACAGTCGCGACGGACAAGTGGCCAATTATATTGTCCTGACAGCGCTCGTTACTATTAATTCAATGTTGCTTTTGAAATTATATACAATGTGTTAATAAAATTGCGCAAAACCTGACATTTGTTTGTTCAGAAACGAAAGTAGCATCGATTCCACTAATAAAAAATATGGGTCAGATTTTATAAAAAAAAACATATTTACTGTATTTGTTTGTTTTTTAAATCGGTCTTTTATCCCCGCTGAAATATATTTTTCTGTGTTACATGACTTTGCCAACCAAACTTGCAGTTAATTTTTAATTATTTATTAAATAAAGTAACAGAAATTACTTTTTCTAAACAAAGCCTTAGAAAAAATATGGTTATTTGGAGCTTTTAAAATATTTCATAATGTTGATGATGGTTAAAAAAATTATGAAGCTAATTATGTAAAATTACTGGAAAAACATTTTTTTTTTTATAGGCAACTGTGCTGGAATATGAGTACATTCATTAGTTCAAAGACAAAAAAAAACACTACAACAATTTATATAACAACGTCGAGAATCACAACATAGACGTTACTTGTTATTTGTGAACCATCTTTTTATAACAAGAAATATTTACGATAATTGGTTCTATGTACTTATTGTTTTATTTTTATTAAGAAAAATACCAGCGAATGACAAAACATATTATTATATTTTAACTCGAACCAGCGTAATATTGAATTCCCTCAGGAAATTCTTGTGAGCAATAAAGACATTCTTTGGCTGTATGCCATTCCGCACCAACCTGCAATGCCTCTAAAGGTTTGCCTTTATTTTAAAAAGCTTTCCTATTACTGACAGAAAGAAAAAAGACTAACTGCACAGCGAAACACCTTTCAAATAGAAGTAAATTTAAAAAACTATTTGTTGAAAGGATTGTTTTTAAATTAATAATCGTCTCGGTGGTCAGTAGCATAGCGCTTGGCCTGATGTCCAAATGTCTTGTGTTTAATTCCCAGGTTGGACAAGTAATCTTTCGGACTTTTCGATTCATTCATTAAGCCTATAATCTTCAATTTGTAGTCTTGAGGAATGGAGACCTTTGCCCAGCCGTGGGACAGTGTATTAGGCTCTACTTATTTTCTATAGGTACTTACGCTGTTAACACATTAATAAACGTCCTTTTAATCTATTCGGAAAGCTAATCGGCTTGTAATAAACAGGAACTTGAAAGAGTACGTTTTTATGCTTTACCTAGTAGCCACATATAATTTTTTGGTATACTTCCTTGAATTGTTTTAGGAAAAACAAAAGGGGCCTTATGAATATTAATGATTTGCCCAACTTTACTTATTGCAAACTCGAGTTCGAATTCAGCGAATCTTTTATACACATAAAAGATTCGCTGAATTCCATTTTGGTATCAATTTGTTCCTTGGAGTCAAGTACTATAAACTTATTCAAGATAATAGTAATTTTCTTCTGATTGTAATCGGTCTATCGTGTGAGAGCTGTGATGCCCTCAGAATAGTGATGCCACAGAAAGACTGACAGACTGTTAGACTGACGGACTGACGGACTGACGGACTGATGGACTGATGGACTGAAGGACTGACGGACTGACAGTCTGACGGCCTGACAACCTGACGGACTGATAAGTCTGACGGCCTGACGGCCTGACGGACTGACGGACTGATAGTCTGGACTGATGAAAATTAAATATTTTAAATAATATTCATCAGTCCGTTTCGAATGACAGAAAACTGATAGGAGACTGTTCGTGTAACCTGCTCGTGTCATTCTCGCGTTAGTCACCGTCCACGCCAAAATGGAGCAAGACGCGTCGTCGCAAACGCAATATTTGCCGCACGCACTACCGCCTCCCCCGCCCCCTTGGCCCTCCACCGCCACCAATAAAAACAGAAAAGGACTTCATTACAACTTTAGAGTCACTGCCGGTTTTGTGGGATAAGACGCACAATAATTACTGCAAAAAAGAAACGCTGCTTTGGATAAACTTCGCAACAGGTATGCCGCCTGCTTGTTATCAACAGCGTTGACACACTCGCGGTTGAACCATCGGTTGCACCAGCCTTTGCTGGTGAGATAGGAGTGCAGAATATCGTATTCTAGAGGCTTCTTTCATCCGATAGTAATTTTCAAAGTATTCTTCTTCTTTCTGTGCTCGTATTTTATTAATTATTCAGCTTCTCATCCACCGTTTTCTTAGTATACGTTTTTTAACAGTAAAGCGATAATTATCATAGCATAGGCCTTTTTTTCTTTATGATATCCATACTAGACTAGAAGACTGTTGCGTTCTGTGTCCAAATGGCGACTGTCGTACTTTTTATCAGTCTGGTGTCAGTCTGGACTGATCATGTAACCGTGTTCATTTGCCACCATTCTGGCATCAGTCAAAACTTTAAGCAGACTGAAGACTGAACTGACGCCAGAATTAGCGTGTAACCGAACCTGATTTGTTGTTATGTTTTTTATTTTTTGTGTGTTGATTTGTAGTGGAAGGTGTTCTGCCGTGACAGGGAGAGCAGTTGTCCAATATGTGACTCAGTAAAAGAAAGGGAGAAAATAAAATGCCCTTGCCGAGATTATTGTCAGTTCTTCTCAGTACAAAGTCTCCCTTCCTGTAGACTTACGAACCGGTGGTATGTGACATTTATATCATAACAGCTACCTGAAATTGAAAAAACATTTTTGAATTTGCCTGGCTGAGTGACTGACATACTGATAGTCTGACATACTTTAACATCCCTTTTTTGATAAATCTTTAATATCTATATTCGTCAAGTATACTATAAATGTAAATAATTGAAATAAAGCAGTTTTACTAAATCCTGATTCTCCAAAGCTGACTATCATAAGCATTTGTACAATCATATGTTTTAAACTTTTGACTGTCGTCTATAGTGTCGTCTGCCTGCGTGGGTGGTGAGAGGGGGTTCAAAGTGTTTTAAACACAAAATTAGAATCTCCGTTAATGTGATTTATTTCAATATTTCCGCAACAGTTATTCAATCTTTGTACAACTGAGTTACAACTCTATTCGAAAAGAGAAAGTCCCGTTGACTTATTAATGAGTTTGTGAACTCATTTCGTTTATTGTAAACTTGAGTATTTATCGCAGATTTGTTGGATCTATTGTTGTATTAAGTTAAGAATTTCGCTGTTCAAGAAGTTGTTCAGAACGATTGTAGAATAGATACTGAACGGCTGAACAACATTTAAACTACAACTAATCTAAATAGCGCAGCGCCACCATAGCCACGCATTAAACACTTATTCAGTCTTTATTGCGTGGGTGATCAAATTAAAGTACCTACCCAAATATAAAAATAATGAACAAAGTTTTAGAGTTTTTCAGTGACCGCGATCTCGGTGCAACTCGGTCGAAACATCGGGTATAAAGAAGTAAAGTAAGTAAATAGCTTATAGTACTGGCACCAGTGATCAACAGGAGTCAGCAATCGACATTATTTTCTTTTATCACTAAGTAGGGGTCAGCAACTGAGTTCAGTCTTAAGCGGGTGCCGCCTGTGGAGGTTGGTCTGCTCTTACATATACTTGTTTTATTTTTATTCTTATTAACTATATTTTAACAATGTTTTTTCTAAGACAGTTTTTGACTTTTATTATAAGTAGGACATTGTGAAAATTTTAACTGGTAACTGATGTAAAGCAGACTTAGGTATTTAATTTATTTTTTTCTGTCTTTTGTTTTTTTTTATATGTTGTGATTGTCCTTTATATTTTGTGTTGAAAAGTGTCCTTTTATGATAGGATATTTTCCAATATTTTTGACGCTGTAAGGGAGAAAACAGCTTGACACTTGCTGAGTTTCTTGCCGGTTCTTCTCAGTACAAGGTCTCCCGCCCAGAGTAGACTTACGAACCGATGGCATAATGACGTTCACAAGAGCTATTTGTAGCCTAAACTGAATAAATCATTTCGAATTTTGAAAGCAACAACTGAATAGAGACCACCTGCTTTTTAGCTGTCAAATTTCAATAAATTTAAACCTTAATTGAATTCAAGTCATTGCTACTATGGGGTATTGGCTTAGGTAAATCACCACGCTTAACTGCACCATAACCGAGCTTCTCTTATTTAATAACTATTTAATTAATAAAGAATGAGTTAAACAAAGATTTATAGACATCTGTGTACTGATCGTAACTCTTTCATTGAGGCCTGACATGCGACCGTATTCGCAGCATTTAGAGCGAATAGTGTGTACAACGCCTAATAGGAAAAGTTAGAAATTGCTAAAGTTTAATGGGATCTTTAGGTATTGTGACAGTTCGCGAGTTGTTAGAGCGATTTTGTTGCGATCCACATCATGAGAACCGCAGGCTGTTAGCGTAGATTAGATTAGGTTACCTATTTACATAATTAATATGTTTTTATAGTACCTAGGTATATACAATGTCTATAACTCACCAACACGCATAAGGCTAATGTTGTAGGTTTTTGAAGTGAAAACTTCTTTAGCGGCGTTGTGCACTTTTTTTGGAATGGGTAAAAAATGTTAAACTCGCGTCAGGACACGTGACCGTCAGGACACGTGACCTGATCGAAAATTCGTAAGACGGATGGAGAGTAGAGGAATGGGTAAAAAATGTTAAACTCGCGTCAGGACACGTGACATGATCGAAAATTCGTAAGACGGATGGAGGGTAGACAGCTGGCGCGGCGTAATATAAATTTTTAATATAACTTAATATAACTTTTTAATGTAATATAAATTGTCATGTTTGTGTACGATAGCCCAATAAATAAATATTGTATTCTACCACATAAATGAGAGTACTTTTATACTGATAATTAAAGCAATTCGTGCAAAATTATTCCCTAACCATTCCAAAATATCAAAAATGCACAACGTTAATATTCAAGTTTTTTTAAAAAGAGTTTGCTGATGACTTCAAAAGGCCTTCAGGGTCACCGGACTTTTAAGGGGCGGCCAGAAACATAAGTACGTGGGGGTGGGGAGAAGTGCACAGGTACATATCTGTGGCTGGTTTATAGCGCGTGTGAACCGGTTACTTGTTCTAGTTTTGCGAATATGGTGTCTTGAGGTTTTTATATAGCAGGTACCTATATGATGATGATGTTGATGATGATGATGATGTCCTCCAAGACGTATCCGCCGATGGCGAAACTCTGGCGTCATCTCCTGGCGTGCGCCCTGATGTGACTTGCAAAGCTGAACTTGGTCTTGAACGCTGTAAATGTAGTAAGTATACAGGTGACTGGAAGTTTTATAGTTAAGGAGATAGGATTGCTCTTATAACTAGCGTAATATTTTTTATCCTTGATTGAGCAAAGTTGCGACGTAATTTGATCATAAATGTGTTGGTTCTACCAAAAAGGAAAAGAAAATTCATCATCGTCATTCATTGAAAAATAAAGTTGTCGTAACTTTCTTTTTATAAACGCTTAATTTACCGTCATCAAGAAATAAATACGCGATAAAAGCGTTATCTTTAAAACAAAAAAATGTACTACATATTATTATATTGTATTGTATTCTAGCTGTGCTATATAATTTCGTAATACATGTTTGTGCGTAACTTTTAACGTTTACGCAGCGCACGCAAGAAAAGCTCTCAAAATAAATATTTTCACGTTTTTGCTACATTTTTCATTGCTGCTCCACTCCTGTTAGTCATAGCGTGATGTAATATAGTCTATAGCCTTCTTCAATAAATGGTTAATATAATATATAATAATCAATGGATAATTCAACACAAAAATTGTTTTTTTATTCGAACCAGTAGTTCTTGAGATTAGCGCGTTCAACCAAACAAACAAACAAACTCTTCAGCTTTATAATATTAGTATAGATTTGAATGTACGGTTTTTTAAATTAATAATGATCGCTCGTGACTACTTCTACTAATAAGGATACTAAGAGATCACATTATTATACTACTTTAAAAAATAATATTTGATTGGCCGTACTCAACAAACATCATTAAATTATTCCTAACAACTTCCAACTGTCGCCTGTAGCAGTTAGTAAAAAGTTTTGCCGTGGTCTGCAGCAACATAAACTTTGAAGTTATAGTTTTTACTGCATTCGATTTACATCGCCGCGTACTTACGTTGGCATTCACTCGCATTTCCGAATGCAACCGAATATAAATTTCCATGTACATTAATTATTAGATTTGTCATGTATAACAATTTGAATTCAGAACAACGTACTACTTCATTGTTGTTTGTTCACGTCACCGTATCCGACAGCCCGCCCGTCGTGCCGGCCGCGAATCATTTATACGCAGCTCGAAGTCTGGACTCTGGTACACAAACACAACAGTCGTGATTGGGCCGCAGTGACGAATGATCTTATTAAAATACTAGCTGACCCGGCGGACTTCGTACCGCAGTCTCTTTAATATAGCCAATGTTACTCAGCGTTAATGTAGCATTCTAATGGTGAAAGAATTGTTTAAATCGGTCCAGTAGTTTTTGAGTTTATTCGTTGCAAACATACATATATACAAAAATACAAAGTTTTCATCTTTATAATATTAGTATAGACAAGTAAACTGGCAAAGTGCAGCTTAAGATTATATTGTGCTGTTTTTGGTTGTTTCAATTATTCTATTTTGTTTTGATTTTTTATTTATAATATATATAATAATAAACCTGAATATCTTTACGGAAAAACAAAACCACGTGGTGATTTAAAAAAATAAAAAATATATATTGTGAAGTAATAAGCAGTACTACAGAATAAAAATTATGTCATATTTTAAGTTGAAATTAATAAAATAGAAAAAAAAATCCATTCCCACCCTCTTTACGTATGACACAATAGCATGTCCCCTCAATAAAAAAAAAGTAAAAAGAGTATTAGCAACTCTAAACAACGTGTGAACGAAACCACACGAAAGGTGTGGTAAAAATGAAAAGATCCAAATTGTATCGTGCTTAGGCGCGCCTTCACAAATATTTAATTTACAATTGCATGACAAATTAGTTAATAATTATAACTTATTAACCACACATACAAGATCTAGATCGGATACACTTTGAATCTTTTCATTTTGACCACACCTTTCTGTTACACGTTGTATACTCTATAACCGATAGAAATCCGACGACATCCAAAACACGAACTTTACCGAGAGACATTTAGATGCACTGTAAGACATGACTGAGAAATATTTGTAGCCAATATTGAAGACTATCCCTGAGTGATGCCGGGGATAAAGAATTGCACCACCCCATCTCTTCCCGTGGGTGTCGTAAAAGCCGACTAAGGGACCATTCCAGAGGATGGGCAGCAGCATCTCTCTGAGGTTACCCTCAACCTACTGCGATCGCCAACCCGCCTGCCAAGCGTGGCGATTACGGCAAATACCCTCCATTCCTTGGGGGAGGCCTTTGTCCAGCAGTGGACGTCTCTTGGCTGAGATGATGATGATGATGATGATTGAAGACTACGGCTGCGTTCAGTTTAATGTAAATAAACATAAGAGTAATAAGAGACGTGACCACGCAGACGAATTTCGTCTGCTTGCCAGTTGAAGGCTATTTGACAGAAGACGAATATCGTCTTTTTGCCAGTCGAGAGGACATCAAAGTTCAACTACAACCACGTCTGTTGATTGTAGTTCAACTAGACTGATTGGCTATAAGTTCCAAATCTCTATTGAGCTAACGCAAAATCAAGAGCTTGTTTAAAGATTTCTGATTTCTGAAAATTTCTGCTTCACACAGATTCAAAGAAAATAACCTGTCCAAGAAATGTGGTCTACGTTACAACATTTATCGAAGAGAAGTTTTATCGAACATCCTGTTCGGCTAAACCAGAAAAAGAGTGCAGATAAATACCTCCGGAAAACTTACATCGCCTTACCTGAACTCTAAGAAAACAGACCACCTCCCATGTCTCTAAGAAGCGTCGCTAACAAACTGTATAACACTATCACGATGCAAAACCTCTCTTACCCCATTTATCTTTGTCGCGGAAACTTAACACGAACTCAGGGAAGTATTTAGTGAGCAAATTAAAGACAAATTTGGAACGAGTCTTTTATTAAGCGGATGGAGGCTAATTGTCCCTGTTTAAATGCTTAAATACTCCTTTTAAAAGGGTTTAAGATCCGTCGGCTACTTAAGTTTTGTTCATAATACGGCTTGTGAATTTTTCATTGGTATTAATGGTCTTTGCTGGTGCCCTAATACAATTTGGCATTGAATTATAAGCTTATATGGCTTCATGTGCTATTGATCATTTGGGAAGACTCGCACCCAGGAATGGCACGTTTATAGGCTGGTAACGATGAGCACTAACGCGTCCCACTAAAAAAGACAGTAGGTAGCAAAAATAAAAACGCAATCAAAACTCAAGCAGATTACTTTAAAATCAAATAAGCGTAACTACCGGTCGCCCAGTGGTCGAAATTCGTCCGTTATTGATAACAATAAAAAAATTTAACACTTAATGCTTGAACAAGCCTTACCTTTTTTATGCTTATGATGTGTAACATTTGACATCGCACCTTTTGAAATCAATATTACAATAGAAAATAGAATAAAGAATTAACATATTGTTTTCTAAAGTTTACGCGAACACTACACATTTAAATGAAAAAACTTTTACGGATCTACTCGCGTAAAGTACAATTAAACGCGAGTAGATCCGTAAAAGTTGTTTCATTTAAAGAATTAACAATTAAATCATAAAGAGAATGCAGTAAATACTCATTAGAAGATATTTTACATATCAAAATTATGACACAATATATCACATGTAATAATAATATGTCTTGTTCATAATATCGATTTTAAATTTACAAAATGGCGCGCGCTTGCACGCTTCCGACGTTTCTGACTCCTGTCACACTGTTACCGTTACTTTCTACGAAATCACCCCCACTTGTATATTATAGAAGGCGAGCGGTTACGGCCTACTTCAGTCACATTTCTACGAAATCACTCTCACAAATTTTATTTAAAGAAGGCGAGCAGAAAGATGTTACACATCAAAAATAGGTACAATGCTATCATGTAACGTAACACCTTATGAACTGGAACTATGCCCAGACTCTAGTACTTGAAAAGGGTTAAGTTTTTTCTTTAGTTACGCGATCGAATGGCAAATAAAACTTACACTAGGCACCCTATTTAGCATGGAACTTAGCTTATGGAACACACGAAGACGACGGCCGACTCTGCGGTTGGACTGCATTACTGCGACTAAGAGAATTTTTAGGACTTTCAGTACGTAGCGGCTGCGAGGCTTGGTTAACGGATCCTAAAAGCTTCTTACGTCGTATTCACGTGAAAATGTTAAAGAGATAGATGGTAATAAAATTTATATTTCGCGTTCATCATCTCAGCCAAAAGACGTCCACTGCTGGACAAAGGCCTCCCCCAAGGATCTCCACAACGACCGGTTTTGAGAACCCCTGCCCCGTCGCTGCCTTGGCCGCTACCGAAGCTAGGGCGAGTGGGGCCGCCGGGGACTAGGGGCCGGTTTTTGCTGGTGTGCATGTCACGGGGGGGCATTTGCCGTAATCGCCACGCTTGCAGGCGGGTTGGCGATCGCAGTAGGTTGAGGGTAACCTCAGAGAGATGCTGCTGCCCATCCTCTGGAATGGTCCCTTAGTCGGCTTTTACGACACCCACGGGAAGAGATGGGGATATTTCGCGTTGAATTTCACAAAATAATATTTCATACTGACGTTTCGAACCATTCAAAGGATGCACCTTACAAATTTCAACTTACTGCCTTACTGCCCTATAGCAGTGGTTGTCGATTTAAGTTGTCTGTCAGTCAGTAAGTCAAGATAAAGCCTCCTTTTAATATTGTTTAAGGTGGCAGCGACAAGCTACAACTAGGAGATTCAAGACAAGTAACGTTGGCTTAACGTTGGCCGTAACGTTGGTTCTCCGCAACCGCAAGCTGCATCCGACCGCTTCATAGAAGTTTAAAGCGACATCTGTTGTTAATGTTGCTCCCTTCGTTGACTTTCGAGTAACTCAAAACCGGAAACAAACAAACTCTTTAGCTTTATAATATATTAGTATGATATTTCTATAAAGAAAAATATTTTATAGTGATATTGTTTGTTGGTACTGTCAATCAAGCACACACGCCTACACATCAAACTACCACAATCTGTCAAATTTATCAAATATACTTTGAACTTTGAATGTTAAACATAGGGTTGAAAATGTATTAAACAAAATTGTCACTTTTGGATATGTTAATATGCGGCCATCTGATTATGAGCTCTTATAGCAGTATTATTGCAGTTGTGGAAAAGAGACGCATGTGAGACGCATGAAACGAGAGAATAGCGGCGATTATACCTACATGCGTCTCTTTTCCACAACTGCAATAATACAGCTATAAGCACGTGGTTACCCCTTAGTCTGTACAAAAACTTGTTGCAGCATTCTCACAATAATAACGCAAATATTAGTGTATTTCCCAATTTACCTTCAAAAAGCCAACTATAGAACAAACTTGGACCGTATCAGCGTCGAGTTGGTAACTTTGCGAGCACGCTACTCGCGGGCCGAGTGGCGGAATCTAAACATTAACATAATCCAGCATTTTGCCGGAATTATTCATCTGGAAGTGCAGTAAACATCTGAGTCTGCAGCTGAATAAGGCATCGGACGAACTGGGGCCGCTCCCTTAGGTTGCCTCAGCTGTCAGAATGTTTGAATAATATTTTGTTGAGCGAGCTTGTTCTTGATTTTGATTTGGTAACGTTGTGGTAACGTTCTGTTTTGTTGCAAACAATGATTTGTATTTTATTCGTACTTCTAACGTAACCTGTTTTCAAGCTTATTCAAAGTGAATAGGCTGCTATATTGCATAACGTATCTCCTGTTGTCTTATAAGGGCTAATTAATTAACTTCTTTCGGCATTAGTACTCTTGTGGCGTTGTTGTTCTAATCGCCTTCAAATCGCCTTCTGATAAGCTGTTGCCTAATTATCTTCCGAGTTTTTGTACTACTCGTAGGTACTCTTAGGTATTTTTCCGTTAACTTGTTTCATTCTTATATTTTTTTCTCTATATGCGTTTTGCTTTCACCTCACAATTAGGTGACAATAAGGTCGAAAGTGGAAGTGCACTTCACCTTGAATTATCAGCTAATGAGCAATTGATTGTCTGAGACTTACTGACAGAGCACAACCTTGCTACTTACAATGTTGTAATTCTGTCAGTCTTATGCACATTTCTAAAGATGTCACCTAAGTTTTGGATGAACCCTAAGACGTTATCACTGCGGCAACTGTCACACCTACTTCGTTCCTTCTGTGGACCTGTAAGAACGGGCTCCCTTCAGCAGTGCTTTCCGTGCGTAACATGAATTTCTTCAAGAAGCGTAAGAATAAGGCTCACAAAATTGGTAAAGCATAGGCATCTTCTCGGATGCTGTAAAATGACTCGCCTTAGTCGTCGTCGCCATGTCCTTTTTATATAAAAAAGGTCTTAAGGATTACCTAAAACTTAAGTATTTCGATAACTAAAAACCTCAAGGTTATCTACAAAAAGTTATCGATAATATTACTAACTACAATAAGGCGATCACTAGCCATCCAGAGGTGCCAAACCTTTCTACGGCACCGAATAAAAAGAATGAAGACTTCCAACGCGCATAACCGTGCCAAAACGTACTAAGTTGCTTTAACACAATTTACAAAACTTCAGCGCACTCCGCTCCTACTTTAATGGCACCGAGTCATTTTGCGAACAATCTTAATTAAGACGGTGTAAGTAAGAAGTTTCATCTGATACCGCAAATAACTGTGAAACACTTACAGTGTGGAAACTGCAGTACAATCTTTAATCACTGGTTTACGACTGCTGGCGACATCTGCTTACTCGTCACTCGTTTCAACCTACTTCCATATGGGACAAACTAATTATAGTAAAATGAAGGAATATATTGTTCGACTGCCGTTGTTTCAATGATTTAGACTATTGTTCTTAGACTCAGAAATTCCGGGTTCGATTACGGGGAACTCGGTTTTGTTAGTGGTAGGGCTTGTCCGGTGGTTTTAAAAATCGGTTGACGTAACAAATGCTAGTAGCATTTCGTGTTCTGCTAGTTAGAAATAAGATAGTATATTTTTCAGATTATATGCTTAAATTAAAAAGACAATGCTTTCCTAATTGAGATTTTTGTAAAAAAATATTAGCCTATTATACTGTCCTACTGCTGGGCCTTCATCATTGAAATCAAGTCATCGGTACAATGTATGACATCATCAACATCATCAGCTCATTTATGTCCCCACTGCTGGGGCACGAGCCTTCCATATGGATGGATAGGGTGAACGGGCCATAAACCACCACGCGGGCCCAGTGCGGATTGGTGGTTGTTAACGACTGCTAATGCAGCCGGGACCAACGACTTAACGTGCCTTCCGAAGCACAGAGCAGCTCGAGACTACATTTTTGGTCACTTATCCGATGACCGGCTTTTGCTAAAGTTGCTTAACCTCAGCACTCGCAGACCGAGCGCGTTAACCACTGCGCCATCAAGCTCCTCCTTCTCCTCCTCCAATTTATGCGCATTAGTGTAATCGACATACTTCACAAACCCGAGCTATTCATCAGAAATCGTAACGGTCCGAACTAGTAATTGAATCCAGGATATCCAAATATTGGGCCGAGCGTTTTGCTCACTCGGTAACCTACTGAGGAAATTTCTGCAAATATGTCGCTATGAAAAGTGAGTAGAGAACCTACATTTATCACCACCGAAAGCAATGAAAGTCTCAGCAGCCAGGCAATACCTGATTGTGACAGTAAATAACTAGCTAACGGCCCCCTCGCTAATTGGCAAAGAACTAATGTATCGAAGCGGAAAATATTGCGCGGCTTTAGGGGACATACGGCAGATTAGTTTTGGGAAAATTGTGGCCGCTGCCGCTGGCTGGTATTGAGTTGTCTAGAAAGAGATGTACGATTACATACGAGCGGAGTTCGCTATTCGCACCGTTGTTAGAATAAAAACGAATCGCTGTAATGTCTATTAGTAACTTCAACTTTAATAGTAAAATAATAGTGTATATTATTTTTAGGTGAAAATAAAACTTTTTTGTAAGTAACTAGTAATAAAACTGATTCGATAGAAAAAAAAAATCTATTTATTCAACTATTAAGCGACTTCAAGCTTTGAAACCGTGTTTTAAATGGCCGATCTGATTTCCTTTAAATTTGATGTTTTTTTTTATTTTTATTTAAGTATTAAAAGCTTTTAAACACTGTTATGGCTACTACAGTTTTTTCAAATAACTAAACAGTTGCTCTTCATATACCTACTCGTATATAGATGCTGCTTTATTCTTTAACTGTTATTAACTTTTTGTCTCATTTTTGTTTATAAAGGCAAATAGAGACAGGATCACACTCTGGTTTATTTTAGTCAAATTTATGGAATAAATAGGGGAAAGGGTGTCAGGATGTGTATCAAACTTATCTTGAATCGGGATATTCCTACTGGTAATGGCATACCCCCACGTTCTATTTTATACTCTAGCCCCCGTATTAATAAACAAAGTGTAAGCTTGGAGTAGTTACTCCGTCTTTTGTCTCTTTTACTCTAATATGAAATAAGGTTTACATGACGGGAACAAAACACGGAGTAACTACTCCAAGCTTACACTTTGTTTATTAATACGGGGGTAGAGGTTTATAACAGTTCAACATTTGGTAAGATGCGGTTTTAAAAGTTAAATATCAGCGGTTTTTTATCCTTAGATTGTTATGGTTAGCAAATAATAAAAATCGACAATAATATTTTTAATAAAGCGAATAATCAATAATGACGAATTACTAAGCTTTCTAGTTTTGAAGTATATCTATACTAATATTATAAAGAGGAAAGCTTTGTATTTTCAACCGACTTTAAAAAAGGAGGAAGTTATATGTTCGACGTGTATTTTTGTTTGTATGTCCAGCGATTTCTCCGTCATTTGTGACCCGATTTTTAAAATCCTTTTTTTATTTTTGTATGTGTGTTTGCAACGAATAAACTCAAAAACTACTCGACCAATTTCAAAAATTCTTTCACCATTAGAATGCTACATTAGCGATGAGTAACATAGGCTATTAAAAATAAAATGCGGTACGAAGTCCGCCGGGTCAGTTAGTTTGTTATAAAGCGACTATGATAGTTTATAAAAATAAGATCTTAATTTCGTGTTCAAAATTATGTTTTTTTTATTTATTTATTTATCTATTGGGAAACAAACAGCGTTACAGTCATACAAATAATAGTGACACTTAGTTCTTACATAAGCCTAATTAGTTTCCACTTTTATATAAAACTATTGTTGAGAAAGGCAACGTTGCATGCTAGAATACAAGTTAATAAAAAGTAAATTAAATAGTAGGTGTAGCCAGACATATTATTAGATAACAAAAAAATATATATAACTTAAAATATTGAATTTTACAATATTAGGTAAGTAACTTATATAAGTTGTACACTGTTATGCTTCATTTGTTTTTTGACCCATTTTTTTTGACCCCGCAGATGGGGCACCCACCTGCTAAAACTACCAACCCGGCGGTGGGGGGAGGTGAATACTACATACATGTACGGTTCTACCTCAAGCGGTTGAGATAGCCTGTGTCAGACTCCTACTGACTAAACACTCTCTGATGCCTATAGCCTTAGAAGGGCTACATAGGCTAGCGGAACGGTCGCCTCCCGTAGATGGGAGGCGAACGTTGGCGTTACTCATCAGAGTGCACGCCGTGGTGAAGTCGGCGCGCCCCCTAACGGGGCGCGCTCAAACTGCAGTGATGGTGTGATGCCGCCTATGTCGGCTGACTTAACTAAGTGACGAGCCCTTTGCCGCAAGTAGGCAATCCAGGTCACGTGATAACTGATTTAGGGGATTCGATAAAGCGTGTTTGGGCCTACGGAAATGGGGGATGCGAAGAAGCTCGGGGCTATAGTAAATGATTTTTTTATATTCTTTTCATCGTCAGTCTATGAACGTGTCACAACTGAGATCTTACCATCCCACATGAATTGTCTACCATCCGGAGTTCGGGTATTGTTAAAATGATTGACATGAAAATCGCGATACGAAGTCGACTAAAGCTTTGACAGATAATTATACTTCGTTGCTGCATCCTATGAGATTTAATAAACAATGTAGTCCGTTTTTGACGTACTGCATCATCACACGAATTTAAAATTTAATATTTACAATATTATAAAATAAAAAAGTTGTTCGAGTAACCCGCCCGCGTCAAGCGTTTTCATTCATTTCTACTACTCTAATACAACATGCTTTATAATGTCAATGTAGTAATAATCGTAATAACACAAACAAAAGTCTTTACATAAATAAATATTTATTATAAGTAAAAATTATTTTTAAACAAACAATGAATGCATCACTCACGCGCGCTCCGTTTATTTTCAGCAAATATTGTGCATTTGGTGATTATTATGGTGTCAATACTAGAAATAAAAGTAAATTAAAATTGTATTGTGCAAGATGGTTAACAATTGAATTAGTAATAAATTTAATGTAAGAATTTTGTGTATAGATGTAGTATTTTATAAGAAAATGTTATTAGTGAATAGGTTATTAAAATGTATCTAATGTAAGTAAGAAAAATGTTCATTATTTTTTTTTTAAATATGTTTTACGGGTAAGCACAGTGCCTTGATCTCACCTGATGTTAAGTGATGATAAGGCTAATGATGGAAGCGCACTTCACCCGGGATCCTCAATTAGTGAGGCACTGGCTATCTTATCTCTAGCTGCCGGAACACAACAATGCTACAAACATTGATGTTATGGCGACATATTTAGATAAGATGGTGGTAGCTAGAGGCGGACAAACAAGCCCTACCCCAACCAAACCGAGTACACAAACATGTACCCCCCGCTGGGAATCGAACGCGGGACCTCTGGGTCTAAAACGGTGGTCTTAACCCGAGACCACAAAGGCGGTTAAATGTGAAGCAGGAAAATTAATAAATAAAAAAAAAATCGTGTTCACACTAAAATGTATTTAACTTAACACCACTTATGTACCATGTTTTATGCAAATAAAAAGTCTTTGTCTTTGTCTTTGTCTAAACAATAAATACGCCTAAAATACCTACAGAATAAAACAACTTTAACTTGAAAACTTAATTTAAAAACAGATATTTGATAGTATTTTGTGCTCTTTGGTACTTTATTCACTGGTTTTACAGACAAAGACACAATCGCTGTCTGAGCATCGTAGGCGGGACTTCTCGCGCATCAATTCTGCTTTTCAAATGAGCTCCATTCTACTGCGAATGAAAAAGTTTGTAAGTATATATTATTGTACTCGGTTAGGGTACTGTGGGGGGCTATTTGTTTTAATATTAGAAGGAGGCAAACCAAAGTAATCGCAGATGCGTTGCCGGCCTTGAGGAAGGAGTTGGATCTTGAGGAGGAAGTAGGAATTGGGAGGTGGGAGGGGTGAGAGATGGGCCTCCGGTACTTTCACTCACCAGACGAAACACAACAGCAACGAGTGCCATTGTTTCACGCAGATATTTTGTGAAAGGGTGGTATTACGACGGGCGAGCCGGCCCATTTCGTGTTGCAACGCAGCGTGGCTCTACCACTCAAGTACTTACTATGGTACTATGGTATTTACAATGGTATAATGTACCATTGTAAGTACTATAGTAAGTATAATATACTATATTATGACATGATGACCATGTTACAAAACTAAAAGTTAAAAGGATGTTTTATCGACACTTATCGTCCACACTCATAAAACATGCTGCGTACATAAGCTATACGAGTGTAGCATATTTTGTCATATAGTCTGGCCGCACCTTTAGAAATTCGTAATAGTTCCAGCTTACAGTTCGTCGGTGATTAAGGCTTTGGGTGAAGTCCGCTTCCAAGTCACTTCACCATCAGGTTAATAATGATTACGAAATGGTTTATTATATAAAATACGTGACAACATTACATACATTCTTTTGAACCTAGCATAACAAACACAGCGTAGGCGGGATCCCTCGGTCATCAATTTTGATTTTGAATGAGCCCTATTCATTAGAATTCAGTACCTAGCTAACATAAAAACTTTACGTATTATCTTACGTGATATGATTAGTGGTAGGGACGTTGTTTAAAAATTCATTTGGCTAGCTACCACCATGTTATCAAAATCTGTTGCCATAATAACATGTTAGTCGCATAGTTAGTGACTGGTTTCAGGGTCGAAAAGATACAAAATCATCATTAACACAAAAAGAAAAAGAAATAACATTGTTGAAGATCCCTACTGACTATCATGCAGCAGGTACCTCGGTAGCTGAGGATATAGGATGAAAGAAAGAAAATTACGCCCACTCGTTCGCTGAACAATCGAAACGAACGAAATGTACCTAATTTAAAAATGGCTAATCGATTCAGTAGCCGATATTTAACCAATTCTTTAGGGTTGTGTTTATTTTGTTACAGTCATGTGGTATCTGTCAAGCCAAGTTTAAGCTAACAGAACTGGTGAGCAGCACCGTGTGTAATATTACACGAACCATTTGGACCACTTTTGACCCCCTCATAACTCAAAAACTATTTCACATAAACATGTCAAATTTGGCTCATATATTGAGACTTGCGAGACACATATATGTGCTTTAAATTTCATAAACACACCTCAAACCGTTATTTAAATAATAACGTCAAAAAATCGTCATTTTTATCACTGATCTATAGATAGATCAAAACTCTAACCTAATTCCAGATGACCTGGAAAGTTCAAATTTGGTAAAAAGAAATAAATCTGAAACTAGTTAATTTTTATCAATTTCTTATATTTTTCAATTAATTGATTTTATTAGGAACACTTACTTAAAGATGCCTGTAATGTAAGAATAAGCAATCAAAATTTGTGACAGCCGGTCTTTATGTGGATTTTAAAGTTATCATCTCAGCCAAAAGACGTCCACTGCTGGACAAAGGCCTCCCCCAAAGATCTCCACAACGACCGGTTTTGTGCTGCTCGCATCCAGCGGCTTCCCGCGACCTTCACCAGATCGTCGGTCCACCTTGTTGGAGGCCTGCCCACACTGCGCTTTCCAGTACGCGGTCGCCACTCGAGGACTGCTCCGCCCCAGCGGCCATCAGTCCTGCGAGCAATGTGCCCTGCCCACTGCCACTTGAGCTTAATTTTAAAGTTAATTAACCCTTAATTTTTTTTTGAAATCCAAACATATTAGTTTTAGTACTTTCACTTTCGTATTTATTACGTTATTATTAACTGGGATTTAGTATTAATTATTTTTTCAATAATTAGCGCACATCAATAGTGTAAGATCATTACTTAAAAATAATTAAATAATACCGAGGAACACGACGCACGGTGCGGCGGCCGTGGAGCAGCGGGGTGGGGAGCGATAATTTTATTATGAATAGCTAAAAGTACCTACTAATAATTTCTGTACAAAAAGTAATGATATCCCATCAAAAACATAAATGTGAAATGAGAGCCAAGTTCAATATTATGATATATGCCTTGGTTGTTGATTTCAACGACAAAAGAAGTGAGATCTAAATGGGTGCCAAGTTCAATGGTCAGTCCTAAAATTTATTTATAACAACTCAAAATATTTTATAACAATTAAGATATCATTAATTCTTCTTATAACTTGGGATAATAATATATAAACAAATATTGAAGCCTAATTTATTTATAACAACATAAAATATTTTATAGCAACTTAAAATATCATTTCTTTTTATAGCTTAGGATAATTATATATTGAAGTCTAAGGTCTGACTTGGCTAGTTTTTATAAACGAATTATATTATAGCTTTCGCAAGTTCTAAACTTACAGCTTTAGAACTTCTTATTTTATTCTTCCGGAAATTTGGCTGGCTTGTAGAAACTAGTCATCGAACATAGAGCTCTACCATGACTGTTTTAGTAGGTACTTAATAATAATTTGTATATGAGAAATAGCCAAGTCAGACCTTAGGCTTCAATATATTATCCTAAGTTATAAGAAGAAATGATATTTTAAGTTGTTATAAAAATTTTATGTGGTTATAAATAAATTTCAGGACTGACCATTGAACTTGGCACCCATTTAGATCTCACTTCTTTTGTCGTTGAAGTCAACAACCAAGGCATATATCATAATATTGAACTTGGCTCTCATTTCACATTTATGTTTTTGATGGGTAGAACATATGTTCAACAATGTAGGCGGGATCGCGCGCATCATTTTTCATTTTTGCTTTTCAAATGAGCTCCATTCTGCTGCGAATGCAAAAAGTTTCCACCAACACTCTATCCAAGTTTGTGGACGTGCTTTTCTATGCAAACCAGTATGCAGGTGTTTGCTGGCTTGTTGTGCAATCAACTGAACCATTGTTGCCAACTTCAGTGAGGAGTTGTTGAAATACGTTTATGAAATTTTGCTCTCGCATGTGTAACGTTTTCATACTTTTGCTTCTGAAGTTGAAGTTTGTCATGATGTAAGTCTCGTCGCTATTGGTTTCAACCGGTGTTAAAACTTTTGTCTTTCCTACCTTCTTTAAATTCTTATTATCTTTATGTACTTAGCTACTTCAAAAGTTTTATTTACAACGGTTTTTTACTGTTACATCACTTTTTCATTATCTATGGTGCACGCACTTACATAAAGTCTCTTTCAAGTTTTGCTTTTTTTACAGACAACTTTTGAGTTTTACGTGACCTCTTTATCATTTAGGCGACTTTTTCTGGAGTAAAACTATTTACTTCTTACAACAATTTTTTTCATACTTAACCTGATACAAGATACTAAAATTTTGCGGTTGTTATAAAAAATGCATAAGTTTTTTGGATGTGGAGTTAATTTATTGGACACACTTTGTGTACTATAAAAACATAAACTTATATTACCACCGACCAAATTATCTATGGAAACCTACATACCTCTACAATGGCAGGCGATGTTGTTTAAAAACATTTTCAAGCCTCTTGAACACTCCTGTTGTAAACTCTACATAACGCTTTACAAATTTATTGAACCAAAACTCCATATTGGATTGGCAACTACTTCATGTAACTCGGTCCGTTCCGCTCACCAGCAACATTATTAAAATCCTTAACGGGAGAATTTAATAAAGTTGGGGGAAGCTTTGAAATCGGATGCTATTATTTGCTTTGTGGGCCAGCAACGTAATATTATGTAAGGGGCTACAGGAAATTTAGGGATACCTAGCAATTTATAGCGTCTCTCTTGACACAGATAAACAATGGTGCTTCTACTGTTATCGCTGTGACTATGAGTAAACCTAGACAAAGGCGATTGTGTTAAAAGCTCCCTGAGTTTGAAACTAAACTTGCATTTTTTTTATTTCTTTACTTTTATTGTTTTCTACAGTTAACACGAATACCTACCAGGCATGCATATGTTTGGAGACAGTCCCTTTAAAGGGTTCGAAACGTCGGGCTAATATGAAATATGAAAAACGAAACTCTGGTAATCTTATTTTATCTTAACTTATCTTAGTGGGGCCTGCTGAGGTTTCCCTCTCGCAGTGACACTTCGGAGCGAAGAGCCTGAAGTCCTCCGATTTCGGATTGGCCGACCCCAGGAGTCCCATTTTTTTTCCTAGCCAGGTCGTACACAGTAGGTGCTGCATTGACTCCGTTTCCTCTCCACATGCCATACACAAGCTATTGAACCGGGAACCTTTGGGTTTCGAACCGAGCACTTTGCCACTCGGCCTCTGAGGCGCAGTATATTCGTATAAAGTATTTTTATCTATACTTATATTATAAAGCTGAAGCGTTTGTTTGTTTGTTTGGTTGTCGCGCTAATCTCAGGAACTACTGGTTCGAATTGAAAAATTATTTTTGTGTTGAGTAGTCCATTTATTGAGAAAGGCTATAGGCTATATTACATCACGCTGTGACTAATGGGAGTGGAACAGCAAATCGCTAATTAACGCGGGTAATACCGCGGGGCACAGCTTTCATGATATAACGGCCGCATTTGGAAATGTCAGTTAACGTTGTTTATGATTATTTATATATAAGTTTACGCAAATATTGTCGCGAACAAATTACAAATTGAAAAAAGACAAAGTGTTGAAAAATTCCACGAGTAGGATTCGAATCCGCACCCCGTGACGTGCCGGGTAAGGTGCACTACCAACTACGCTATCGTGGCTCAATCCAACTCGCCGAAAATAATGTCATAGGGTTCGGGTTCAAAACCAGCTCGTGGAATTTTTTGAACACTTTTTTTAACGTTGTTTAGTTAGTAAAATGGAAAATGGAAAAGCCACTGAGAATCTTACATAATATTTAACAACTGCAATATCACGACAACAACCGTTAAATTGATAAATAGTTCAAAGTGCCTAAAGTGCCTTTCAAAGCACGGAGTACCTCGAGACATTTAAATATGGTCACCTGCCCGGTGACCTGGCGTTGCAATAATATAAATAATATTTATCAATATGCTGCCAATACTAGAATCTTTGTTGATAGCCACGACCACTCTACCAAGAGTGACAACGATTAGGACAAAGAAATTAAACCAAAGCTACATTCGAAAATGCGTAAGATACACCATGTGTATCTTATAAACCCCCAAGGACCTCGCCTCACCCAATTTGGCACATCGCCCCAACAAACAATCCTTCTGTCCAATTAACCTTCACTGACTTTCTAATTAACTGACGTAAATCCCGAATCGATTCCTTGGCATCGGCTAATCGTTAGGAACCTCAAACGCCGTAAGAAAGGGACAAGATTAAGCAAACGAACGAGACAGTGAATCGGAGAAACATAATCCATTTTATCGAATGGTGCCGTGCCGTGTAAACACCCATTAAGGAGCTGTTGGTGTGGGGTCCCAGTGCGAGCGAGGTAAAAAGGTTTCCTTATTGATAAAAAACAAATTATTATATTATAATATTATAAACAAAGTTTATTTTCTTTAGTAATAATCTACTTTAGACTGTATTGTATACTTTGAAATGTTTAAAGTAAACAGCCTATAACTGTCCCACCTGGGCAAAGGCCTCCATCATTGAAATCAAGTCATCACTACAATGGGTAATGGCTTAGTCACCACGCTTGCCAAATGAGGGTTGATGATCACAAACCCGGGCTATGTATCGAAAAATCCGATATACATTTTGCCCGACCCGGAGCGCCCTGCCACTTGGCCACCGATGCGTTAAAGGATTTAATGGATATAAATATGAATAATATTATAAATAAAAGTTGCAGATGATGACAAAGTGATTAAAAAAAGATTTGCAACTTAAAGCCATGTAACTACATGTAGACGTATCGTGTCGTCAAAATGAATTTCAGAGCCATAACGTTCTTGCCTTGCATAATAATACAAGAATGCAAATATACTACACCGCACTTCAAGCACAGAATAATATATACTTCAAGGTCGCTAGTACACTGCAGTGCACGACTAAGACGAATTGTGCGTATGTTCGAAATCCAGTCTTTCACATAAAACCTTCCACCGGCACAGCGCTCTAGTGCGTCTAAACAGAGGCGGTTAAATATCATGATCCGTGGAAAAATGTTACTTGCCACAGCTATAGATCCCAACTTCCGTATCCTCATTGGCGAGGGCAATGACTACCGCCAAGACATATTATGACGCTTGACGATGAACCATCTGGATCGGTTGCCGGCGACTTGCAAAGCATAACACACAGAGCTGTCCAAAGCGGTACGGATTTGATCAGATCAACGCATCGGGCTTAATGTCACACTGAGATATTTGATGGCAATTGAAACGACCGTTGTGCGTATTAACTGATTTATTACTGACTGCATACAATGACAGCGACGTATACGATATATTCGTATACCCTCATATACATCACACACTTTATACAAAAGTAACACCTTCTTACTGTACTTAGAGTGATTATCTATTCTCTCCGCTCCTACCGTGACCCAGCCTTAATCTAGCAATGTCCAAGACAAATTCCCTAACGTGCCTAATTGTGCTAACATTTGCTTCCTTAATCACGTACAATAAATAGACCAAGCCATAAATAAGCGGATGGAGCCGAACGCTGGACGGCTATTGCCTTAATATATTGGGCATTTATTTACACTATAAGTTATTTGATGCGAAGAAGCTTTTAGGTAAATACTTTACAGAAATAAGTTTGACTTTGCTTTGTTCTTTTACCTTTTGAAGTGTCAGATAAATTATATTTCTAAATTCTATAAGGAATAAAACTCTGTAGACAGAGTAAACAATGATTTGAGGTACCTAGTGCAGTTGGTTTTAGCCTTCGGCACTAGTAATATTGTTATGAAAATGTTTTTCTTCAAGATAAACGGCCCACCCTTTTAAAAATCCAATACACTACAAACCAGTGTTTGAAGTTAAACAATAGCTAAAAACGTCTATAAAATATTGTGTCTCTGTCTTATAATATTAGCTAAAAAGTGACAACATCTTTTTTGGGCATTGTCTAACTTTAGGCAAGTTTTGTAGTGAAGTAGTATATTTTTTATCTGTGTCCAGTTAAGTGATCCCTTGTGAAATAGTAGTTAAGGGATTACTTAACTGGACCCACTTAACACAACACAACACAACACACAACTTAATACTTTACAAAAAAGGGCAAAGTTGCTATGCTATCGTGGCATAGTTGGTAGTACACCTGACCCGGCATGGTATGGGGTACAGGTTCGAATCCTGCACCAGAAATATAATTCAACACTGTCTTTTTTTAAAATTGTAATTTGTTCACAACAAAATTTGCGTAAAATTGTATAACTATATCCTCTTTTTAAATTGCTATTGGCTGCCTATGGTCTTCACAGCATAACGGATAATTGGGCGACGAGAATCTCATAATTCCTTTCTGTCTGAACCAACCTCGTCAAAGCGTGTCCCCGTACTTTATTAGACACTTTGAGGCGTTCGAGTTGGATATAGAGAACAGAAGACCCAATGGCGCCCTGAAAGGCTAGGACCTCGGCTCTGGTTGACCGTCTCATAGGGTCTAATATACTAATGCAAGAAAAAAGGTGGTATTGCGCAAACAAGCTATTTCCAAGGAACTATTTATACAATAAACAAAGATCGGAACAGTGCAATAATATGGAGATCGTAGGACGAATTTAAATAAAGAAGTATAGACTATGTCTATTCGGTTTTGGCGTACGTAAACAAATTCAATATGCATGTATTCCTAGCTCTGTGGCTCAGTTCATTTGAATAAATTCAGAGGTTTCCGTCCTCTTTGGTTTGATAAAGTCATCGATTTAATACACTGTCTTGGAATAGCTTAAGATGTAAGTACAAAAGCTGAGAACTCGGACATTTTTCTCTGTCACAAAACATACCACTTGTAAACTCGGCATGTAATTTTTTTATTTTTTTTTATTAGCCCATTTTGTGTCCCACTGCTGCCTCCCCTCTGCGGCTTTTTTTTTTTTTTTTTATTGACACGTCATAGTGACCACATCCTGCCTGATGGTAAGCAGCCACACGCACGTTAACAAGCGCACCCATTCATGACGGCCTGCATAAATGCCGTTTCACGCCCCGCTTAAAAGACCCGGGACTATAGGAGCTGGGAAACACATGCGCCGGCAAAGAATTCCAAAGCCGAATGGTCTTACAGAGGAACGACTTGCCAAAGGAGATTGTTCTGCGTCCATATATTGCTCGCCTTAAAATCAACTGCAGAAGAAAACTCATTTTCTAGTAATGAATTGCCTGTATTAGCCCATGAGAACTAAGTTTCATGACGGACACTTCTAAAAAGACAGATATTTTAAAAAAAGGACTGATTTTGAGGTTATGTTTAATCATAGGAAACACTTTAGTGAATGCTTCTAAATATTGATATTTTTATTACTTACACAAAATCCACTTTCCATTTCACATGCAAAATCAGTTTCCATTATCAAAGCGCCAAGAATCCACTTTCCATTTCACATGCAAAATCAGTTTCCATTATCAAAGCGCCAAGATGTCGTGTAAGCAGATCACAGAGTTCCGTAAAACAAAGCCAGTCACGTTGTAGCAATCTAAATCGTAGTCCGTTGAACAGAAGAAAATGCCAAAAGAAAAATCCGAGTCACACTAACAGCCAACAACCACAACAAAGAAAGACTATATGAGTAAGACGTATTAGAGATGGACGTACGTACGTACGCGCATGATGATCTTGGTATCGATTAAAATTCCAATATTCCATTAGTTTTTTATAATTTTTTAACCGATTAGATAAAAGTCAAAAAGTCGATGTTGATTTTGAAGCGTCGGTTTTAAAACTTCTAACACAACACTCGCTGTGATTTTTAATTAGATTAAAGTGACAGCTAATATATTTATATTTTATATATTTTTAATACATTTTTTATAATTATTTATGACAAATGTAAAAGAAATCGATTTGTTCGCCATGAATAATAATTGTCTCCGCATCTTTAGGGCTTTGCCCTCGACGCCCTACAACAAGTTTCTCCTTGGTGGCGCTGAACGGAGACATCACTAGGTGGTAGGTAGGTGCTACTGCAGTATCAATATGACACAGGAAAATATTCGAGAACATAATAATAATTTGTCATTGTCAAGTCAAGTGCCATTGTTACAAAATGATTTTGAAAGTTAATAAATCTATAAGTATTTAGCTATGCTAAACATGTTTAAAAACGTGAATAAAACCAAAATTCTAAAACGCTGCGCAACAATAATGTTATTATAAGTGTAAACATCAATCTTATTACTCGATGTTTTCATCGAACACAAAATCGATTTTTTTTTTGTAAATTCAATCAATCATCACTAACTGACATATTGACAAACAAAGATGGCGAGTTTGGTGGTAAAAAAATACTTTTAAAAGTCTTATAATTAATAAACAGTGTCCGCTTGAAATTCTGACTGTCAAAATTATTATTTAAATTAATTACAACACAACGTATTTTTCAAATGTTTGTTAATTTGAAGGCGACCCAGAGCAATCTCCTTTTTTGGTACGAGTACTGATTGTCTGTACAGTATGATGGTGGTTCCTAAGACCAGCACGTGTAGTCCGGGAGAGGAAAGGAGAAGGCGGGATTAGATCAAAAAGTTCTTCAGAACACTCACCGTAGTAATTCCGGTAGAAGACACTAAGAGAAGCAATGTCTCTTCGCAGCTGGAGGTCCTCTAGAGAGGCTGTAACCTCAGCATCTCCAATAATGCGTACCGCTCGCCTTTGCAGTCTGTCAAGTGCATCGAGGAGGTATTTAGCGGAGCCGTCTCATAGATGGGAACAATACTCCATACTCGATCGCACCTGAGTCTTGTACAGCAAACAGCGCTGCTCGGGAGTGAAAAACCGCCTTACCTTATTGAGAATACCCAACTTACGGGAGGCAGTTAAAATAACACTCTCGATGTAGCATTTTGGGTTCAGTTCCTGGCCGATGTCCATGCCAAGAATGCTGAGGTCCATCGAAATAGATAACGGAGAGTTCTGAAGAGAGGGAGGAGTAAGGAAGGGAGTTAGCTTGGACGAAAATGCACAAACCTGAGTTTTGCTGGCTCCACTCAAAATAAGCTTACTTGAATAAATAAACTCTTTTTCTGAGAGTGACTTGAGAAAATGAGAAGATTTACCATTTTCTGTTTATAAATATTATGATCTACATTTTAAGAGACACATAGGTACATTTTTTTCACAGTATTGCCAAATATAGAGTAGCTTCGGTGTTTTTATGCAAATTAACAATAAGCCCGTTAAACTTTAATTATGCTCTCAAGCGGTAAGAATCGTCTGAGAGAGAAAGTTTTAGAATAACTTGAGAAAGTGAGAAGCACTTGTAAATAATTGGAAATTTGTCAAGTTCTGTTTATCAATCTATGACCTACATACTGTTGTAAATGAAACACTGTAGTTTTATTTCATTCCCTTCCCGCGGATCTGTTTCCTGATAAGTGCAACCTGGACATTTTTAAGGTAACGGTGAACAGGTATTATCTAGGCAAGTATGCTACGTCCTAGGCCGCATCATCACTTACCATCAGATGAGATCGTGGTCAAATACTTGCTAATAGAGAATAATAAAAAAATCAAAATTATTAACTAGGTTAAAAAATGCACCGACTCAAGACCTTTATTGTAATGTAAAAAAATGCTGATTTTTACACTATAGTCAAATTAGAGTATTAGCCCGTTAACATCGTTATTATTATGCAAAATAACGAGTGAGCCCGTAAACTTTCAATGGTCTCAAGCAGTAAGAATCGCCCTGAGAGTGAGTCTGAAAGTGACTTGAGAGAGTGAGAAGCGTAAATAAATTGAAAGCCATGTATAATAATATTATTTATTTATTACTATTATTATCTATATACTGTTGTAACTATACTAATTTTTTACAGTATTGTCAAATCTAAAGTCTTAACCCGTTACCATCGTTGTTATTATGCAAAATAACGAATGAGCCCGTAAACTTTAATTATGCTCACAAGTAGTGAAAATTTCCTCTGAGATATAGTCTGAAAGTGACTTGAGAGAGAGACAAGCACTTGTAAATAAATTAAAATTTGCCAAGTTTATTAATATTATTTATTTATTAAGACCTACAAATCTAGAGTCTTAGCCCCGTTAACACCGCTGTTATAATGCAAAATAACTAATGAGCCCGTAAACTCTAATTATGCTCACGAGCAGTGAAAACCGCCTTTAAGAGATAGTCTGAAAATGACATGAGAGAATGAGAAGCACTTGTAAATAAATTTAAAATTTGCTAAGTTCTGTTTATATATTTTTTTATTAATACTATGACCTACATACCGTTGTAACTATACTGATTGTTTGCAGTATTGTCAAATCTTGAGTCTTTTTAACATCGTTGTTATTAAGCAAAGTAACGAATGAGCCCGTAAAATTTTATTATTCTTACAAGCGGTGAGAGTCGCCCCGAGAGATAAGTATGAAAGTGATTTGAGAGAGTGACAAGCACTTGTATATAAATTGAAATTTGCCAAGTATATTAATGGAGGTTTATTAATGGAGGACGTCTATGGCGCAGTGGTCAACGCGCCCGGTCTGCAAGTGCTGAGGTTAAGCAACTTTCAACAGGCCAATCATCAGATGGGTGACCAAAAATTTATCATCTCGAGCTCCTCTATGTTTCGGAAGGTAAAGCCGTTGGTGCCGGCTGCATGCTAATGCAGCCGGCACCAACGGCTGCTAAGTCGTTAACAACCACTAATCCGCACCGGGCTCGCGTGGTGGTTTATGGCCCGTTCTCCCTATCCATCCATAAGGAAGGCTGCCCCAGCATTGGGGACATAAAATGAGCTGATGATGATGATGAAGTTTATTTATATTATTTATTTATTATGACCTACATACCGTTGTTACTATACTGATTGTTCACAGTAGTCAAATCTAGAGACTTAGCCCTTTAACTTCGTCGTTATTATGCAAAATAACGAATGAGCCCGTAAACTTTAATTATGCTCTCAAGTAGTGAGGATCGCCACCGCCAGCTTTTTATTATGTCCATAAACTTGATTATACGTTTTTACGAGTTGAGTTTCATCGTTGTTTCCATGATTCCAAGTTGCGGTTATATTTACTTTTTACGGTCAGCACAGATGAGATTTGGAATTTTTAATTAAGTGTTTCTACGAAACATGCTTTCGGCCACGGATAATTTAATTAAATTTATTTTTGGTGTTAGTATTAAAATACGTATTAGCTTTACGGAATTATCCTGTACCCCTTTTTTATTTACAAACATATGAAAGTGATAGATATTTATGATTATCTACATATAATTTTAAATTACAAGTTGAAAAAAGACAAAGTGTTGAAAAAATTCCACGAGCGGGATTTGAACTCGCACCCCATAACATGCCGGGTCAGGTGCACTACCAACTATGCTATCGTGGCTCAATCCAACTCGCCGAATTTATAGATTATGATAGATATTATTATTATATTACGTTAGAATACCTTTCCATTTTGATGATCACTTATTCGTCATCGTCATCTAACTGCATAAAGTCTAAATAATATAATCTTAGTATAATTATTTATTGTCAAATGATTATATTCATATATACAAGAGCTGCTCGTTTAAAGGTAGGTATTAGATATATAAGGTCACATTATATCAACTGCAAATATTTTGAGGATAAATTCATCAACATATATAAACTATTTTTATGAAAAACCTTAAATTTTTATACGCTAGTTTTCAAGAAAAACGCCAAAAGACATTTCGATTAAAAAGAAAAATAAAGCACTTTCGGTAGTTTCAATTCAAAGGAGCTGAAACAGAGAGGCCGTAATGCCTTCACCGCTTACACGTGTCCCTAGTTTCATTCAAAAAACCGACAAGAGGCCGCTCTTAAAAAAAATATAATTTTAGTGACAGGAAAAATAAAAAAAAGCTAGCCTAATTTTTTTTTTAAATGCCTGGGCCTTATTTGTCTGATATAATTAGATGTTTTGTCAAAATATTTGTAGTTGATAAAAAGTGACCTTATATAAAAAAAATTCTTAGGTATCTATACAGTTCTAACTTTTTATTAACAACTGCAGGGTCATCTATAAGAACAAACTATAGTCTCACTAAATGTCGAGTGGAGTAACTTCTAGATTTCTTTAACTAACTGATCCTGGTTGCTAAGACATAAAGTACAATTATTCTGTTGTTGTGTACTTCGTTCCAGTATTAACATGCCGAAGTTGCTGTTTAAGCACATAATACCGTAACGGGTATGTAAGTACAGTTCAAATTCTCGTAGTAGTTTAGTTTGGGGCAAGTTCAACCGATTCGTAATACCTACCTGGATAGGACAGATTAATTAGAGGCTTTCACGTTATTAGTCCATCTGTGAAGCGTGGTGGGTGGGTGTATATTAAAGTTGAGTGACGCTTAAAATGCCACCTGAGTCAATTTTGTTAGCAAACTCGCTCCAAAAAAAAGTGGTGGGTAATATTATGTGGATTAGGTATTGAAATACGACTGGCGGGCCAGTTAGTAATTGTTTGAAACTCAAATACATAAATAATTTTCAATACTTTTATACCTACCTACTACTTTTATATTAAATTTTTCTGTAATTTGTTTGCTGTATTATTATAGTGTACGCAATAAAGTGTTTATCTATCTATCGATAAAATTTTAATGAAACTACTCTTTTCTTAGGTGCTCGATAGCGCAGTGGTTAACGCGTCCGGTCTGCGAGTGCTGAGGTTAAGCAACTTTCGCAAAGGCCGGTCATCGGATGGGTGACCAAAAATTTATCATCTCGAGCTCCTCCGTGCTTCGGAAGGTACGTAAAGCCGTTGGTCCCGGCTGCATTAGCAGTCGTTAACAACCACCAATCCGCACTGGGCCCGCGTGGTGGTTTATGGCCCGTTCTCCCTATCCATCCATAGGGAAGGCTCGTGCCCCAGCAGTGGGGACATAAAATGAACTGATGGTGATGATGATGATGACTCTTTTCTTATAAATTAATACACAAGGCCAGAGAAGACCGCCGCAGAAAGATGAAATATTCACAGAACCTCGCCGAGTGCTACAATCTGAGCTTTTCCGAGCCGCAACAATCACGGACTCAAGTGGCCATAAAGCCTATTTGTATGATGGGATCTAGCGAGTATTTGTTAAAAATAGAACTATAGAACAACGATTCATCCCTAGGATGATACGAGAGGCTATTGAAATTAAAAAACATCCTAATTTCAATAGAGAAGATGGTTGAAATCTACCACCAGCCTGGGATCCCATCATACAAAATATTAAATCGCAGACCCAACACCATACTTCCAGACCAAAAGATACTGTAAGCTCTTTCTGCCTAAAACGGAACGCACCTGATTAAATTTAAATGAGGGTATACAAGCTATTAACTAATTATGAGACGACTAACACCTCAGTCCCCCTGTGACCACGGACCCTGCAAAGGGTTCAAAACGTCAGGATAAACATTAACTAAACGTAATGAGTAAAATAAACGCGAGTAGATCCGTAAAAGTTATTTCATTTCAATGTGTAGTGTTCGCGTAAACTTTAGAAAACAATATAGGTACCTAGTATCTAGTGCTTTACTCCGAAACGTAACGGTTACTACTGAGTATCTGTTTCAACACAACTTTTTTTTTGAAATAAGAAGAAACTAATAAATGTAAAGCTACTGGAAACAAACCATAATTTTAACGAGGAAGAAAAATACAATAACATACTTTTTGGACTTATACTAAGTTAACGAAAAGGGCAAATTATTTGAATGGCATTGAAACAGCGACAGACAAGAAGAGTTAAAATTTGGTCATACAAATTCTTGTGATTAAATGGCGAATCGTAGTAAGCACCCCAATATCAATCCATAACGACTTTTCAAAAGAGACCAATAACAAAACCACCAAATAAAGCACAGTCGGACGCCATCGCCATCGCGAGCCGTATTGAATATTAACAAAAGAGCCGTGCAAATCGCAATATCGATTCGAGTCTCGGGATTTGCGGTCGAAAGTTCCAGAAGTTCTGTTGGGGAACGGAACTCGCGCCAATTATTCCCCGCTTCCAGTCTTGCGAGATTTCCAGTCGGAGCACAGAGCAGGGCGGCATGAGAAATCAAACTTTTATGGTTGACGTCGTGGCTTTTGAAGATCGTTGATAAGATTTTATTATTATTTTTATTTTTTAGTTCTGTATAGATAAATATCCATCCATAGGAAAAGCCCAAGCAGTGTCCCCACTGTAAAATAAGATATGAGATAAGTAAGCATTTGGTATTCATCTCATCTGTTTATGTGAGCGTAGCTTTTGGTCGCGGCTTAGCTCAAGTGGGCTACACAACTTGTGATTGTTTTTAATAAAAGAGAAACTTATTTATGTAAGTATTTGTAGAAATAATCGTTAAACACTTCATAAATGTAACATGGCCAAATACCGAAATTCAAGGATTTAACTTTGAAAATGACAATCTTTCCTCCCCTATTTAACCTCTCTAGGGGAGGTTTTTCTAAAAATACTGAAACACGTCATTCTTTATTTTTATTGAAAAATCTATAGATCGATTAAAATATTCATTTATGTAGTTCTTACTTTAAAAGTAACGATTTCCCCAAAAAACCTTTTTTTTATACTCCTTTAAAAAAAATAAACAAAATCCCTGAGTCATGTAATTCTTAATTTCTTTTAATAAAGCTTTTATGTATTTTACTTAAAAACTGACGGTCTTTCATACTGCCTTTCAACCCCTATTTGACCCCCTTTGTTTTTTGTTTCTTGTTACCACAGAGTCTTTGGAGCCTTTACATATCTGATAGTCAGTTTGGCTGTCTGTTGACTTTATGAGGAACATAAATGCAATTTCAGCACAGTGCCCAAGGCTATTCAGAAATGCCAATTCTTCCGGAACCCACCAGTCACCCACGCAATTCACTATGTAGTAAAACACAGGACACTCAGGGTTTGATTTCCGTAAAATAGCTTCAGCGGTTTCGGCTCAGCAATGATGAATCAGTCGGGACAAGTCATTATATGTATATAGATGATAGGGATGTAATAAGTGAAAATAAGGCCGGAAGGAGAATCTTATCTGTAATTGTCGTCACAACAATGATACTAATGCTGATGTTACGACATGTTTAGATAAGATGGTGGAAGGCAGCCAAGTGGAGTCAAAACAAGCTCTACTACCAACCGAACCTAAAACAACTTCTTGCCACTAGACCACAGACTAAGCAACCATCAAAATTCCCGAAGCTATGTCCGGGAATACCGCTACTGTAAGCTGAAGGCGATTTAAAATAAAATGATATTTTATTTTCTTTAACAATTTTTACTTTATCCATACGATTGATTGGAGCCTCCATTTAAGCAAACGTAGCCGGTGTTTGGAGAGATTTACTATTAAAGTGCTTTTTACACGACTGCCAAAAAAAGGAGTGTTATGTTTTCAGGGTTCATGTATGTATGTATGTGATGTTTCTTTATTCCACCAGAACTTCTAAACGCCTGAACCGATTTAGATAATTATGAGGTATAGTTACAATCCTTGCATCGTTCCGACTAACATAGGCTAGTAAAAATTTGGAAGTTCAACCCCTATGTGGGTAAAATAGGGGGATGAAATTTTGTATCATGAAAATTCGGTATTATTGGAGTTAGAGACTAGAACTTGATGTTTAGCATGATATCTGTAAAAGTTAATTTTTGTTTCTCCTTGTATAGAAATGCTTACAAATTAAATTACCTAGCATGTCGTATTTTATTAAAATTAAACTTATCACTAAAAGGTACAAAATAAAATTTAAAAATTTAAAAAACACGACTGGCAAGACATAAAAGGCAAAAAAAAGAACTAAAAGACAAAAAACAAGATGTCATGTATTTATTTATCTGTATTTATAAAAGTGAAATGTCACTCATTCTTTCACTGACTACTTATATTATAAAAAATCAAAACTGCTTGATTAATAAAACTGAAATTTTCATCGCAGTCGGTGGACCGCTTTGCGGAATACTTTCTTATTTATAAGGTGGAGACCCCGACTACCATAAAAATTTCAGTTTTATATTAATCAAGCAGTTTTCATTTTTTATGTAATAGTCAGTAAGTTTTTTTTTTACAAAAGCAATAATAGTCTTTTTACACTAGCAATAGCTGCACGTGCCCTTAATGTCTATGTAACAGATAATATATGTGGTGGTATCTAAACAGACCAACAAGTCCAACCACTAACCATGTACTATAGATTAACCTTTATTATTCTAATAGATTAACAAAAAAATATCGTTTCGTAATAAATTCTCCATCAATTCCCCTTCCCTTAGTTACGGATGAAAGTTTCAGAACTTCGGTGGGCAAGAACTCGATCCGAATTTTCATGCCTTACAGTCCTGTGAATTCAGGTACAAAATATGGAAACTGCAGAAGGTTAGCTTCATACAAGTACGCTAAAGGTGCGCCGTCCGTAAGTGACAAGTGTCATATATATTATTTGAAATGTCTTCGTCCATATTGATTTGATGCCGCGCGGCCATACTGATTTTGTATAGGGTATTTAACGTGTTAATTTTAAAAATAATAATTTAAAAAACCGCTCGATAAATAGAAACTGTGAGACGGAGTATTTCAAATTTAGACATTGGTGATTGTTTAGACAAAATCAGAGGTACAATAATTTAGATAAACTATAAGAAATCAACTAAACGCCGCCACTCGTTTTTATGATTTTTGCCCAACTTAAAATGATATTATTGAAAAAAACTATAGTGTGTTATGAATTTATGGTTCGGACTAATTGTAAACACGTTCCCTTTGATAAGTACTAAATATATATTTTGTTTATATAATACGATAGAATTTTCAGTAATATCAACATAACCGTGACTGCTTTTGACATTTTTTGGTCGGCGCACCCTTAAGCAATACACACAAAGATTACCAACCACGGACACGGAATCTCACAACAGCTGCGATTGAACTGGTTCGAGATGGTCTGAGATTCTGTGTCCGTGAGAGGGTCTATATTGCGTGAGTTGCTCGATCGCGGTTTTAAGCTTACCTTCTCGGTTCTCCTTATTTTGTTAATTAGTTATGGCACAGAAATGTTACTGTCAAGGACATTAATTAAAATAAAATAAATTTATTAAAATCAAAAATAAATAATTGTTTTAAATTATCATGTTAACGGCATTTTATGTGAAAAAGAGTAATTAGAAATTGATGAGTATTACTGCTATTTTTTAAACGGTTTTATTTAGCTTGCCCTGTTTATTTATTAGTTTGTTTGTTTGGATCAAATCTAGTAATTGAAATTTTATTTATTTGTCTGATCAATGCCCTAGGATGATGGGGAGAGTGGTGTGATGACTGGTACCTAAGACCTACCGACTTATTTTTTAGCTTTTAGTACATTGTCTACATCATTTTTTAAAATCTGATAAAAATAAAACCGTTTAACTTAAAAATTTTTTTACTAATTTTTTTATTGTGCTTATCCACTCAAGATTAGTCAGTTGCGATTTTGCAAAGCCAACTTATAAGATTACACAAGTTGTTGTTCACCGCTAGATGGCTGCTCTGCTGTTTCGACTCCATAAATTTATTGAATAAAAGAAGCTCGCTCTCAACACTCATATTATTCGATCTCGTTAATGAAAACGAGAGTTAGCTCCTGCCTCCTGGTGACAAATGAGGTGACTTACGATCTTGCCGTACCATTATAACTATTATTAATAATAATAAATATACATCAGTCGTTACTTTCCCTCTGCAGGGCAAAGGCCTCCCCTCCTCCTTCTACCTACCTCTATCTTGAGCTAGTTCGTGCCAATTTTTCAAGTGGGAGTCCAACTCATCCCGCCGTCTCTGTCTAGGCCTTCCACGTTGTCGTCGTCCATTTGTTGAGACCCATGATGTGCAACCTTTGCCCGGAATCCGGCCGAGATACGGGCAACGTCTCCAGCTAACTGCCGCAATCAGACGTCAATTATTATAAATAATTACTTAACACCTACAATTGTTCAGTCGAAAATGTGCTTATAACGTCACTATTAGATACTATTTTACAGTATACAATTTAAGGTGCTAAGTAATCATTAATAATTGATGTCTATGAGTACGGCAGTTAGTCCCACTTTAGCCGTATAGCGTTTCACAAAAATGCAATATTAATTATAATGCTTAAATACATCATTAAATACCCAGGTTCGATTCCTGGCTGGGTCGGGTGGGCGTTTAATTTTTTCACTGTATTTTATAAATATTTTATAAATATTTCATTAATTTATTTTAGCGGATTAATCAGAATTAGCACTACATTTCAATTACATTTTTGTGTGCCATGGATTTCCGCGAAGTAACACCTGATTCCATTAAGTACAATGTTTCGTTTTAGTAACGAGACCGAATGTTGAATACTCTTAGCTTAAGTGGTTAAAGCGCCCGGTCTGCGAGTGCTGTGGGAGGAGCTCGATGGCGCAGTAGTCAACGCGCCCGGACGGCGAGTGCTGAGGTTAAGCAACTTTCGCAAAGTCCGGTCATCGGATAGGTGACCAAACATGCACCCGGCTGCAGTTAGCAGTCGTTAATAACCACCAAACCATACTGGGCCCGCATGGTGGTTTATGGTCCAATTTCCTTATCCATCCATAGGGAAGGCTCGTGCCCCAGAAGTGAGGACATAAAAATGAGCTGATGATGATGATGATGATGAATGCTCAAAACGCTGCTGTGACTATAAACAAACGCGGATCGACCAAACACGATGCATTAGAGAATTGATCGAATTCTAAATCTCCAAGACGTTTGATGCCGTATTTACCGCACTCCAGATAATATATTCCACCATCGTCCCAAACCGCAAGGTCTAGAACTTTGACTTGAAAACTTTCGCAAATTACTCCCCTCCTTTTCTGAGCCACTTTTTGAGACGGGTTCGAGATTAAAACCCGCCACAAGAACAGTCTTAGACCGAGACAAAGCAGTCTTGCCTTTTTAATCAGGGATTTCTGTGCTACGCTATTTTCAAAATTAAATTTCTGGTTGACTACGTCATGTGAGTTTTAGTGATACAAGATGAAGCTTTGTGATATGAAACAACGGGAGTTTGGTAAGGTGTCCGTATTTGAATTGATTGGTGTCCGTATTTGAGAGATTGGTTAGGTATCTAAAATTATGAAGTACTTAACAGCTGTTTATTTTATAACAACATACGTGTAGGACGCAGGCAGGGAATAAAGAGACCGGCTTTTCAACATAAACGTATTTATTTCCTCTTCTTTAGCGCACACCGTACAAGTCTTGCCACCATGTTCGTTACTCTCTATCCGTCTATCCCTCCTCCATTCGTCCATCCCTCTTTCACCCATTCATCCCGTCTCGCTCTTACACACAGGCAAAGGTGACTGGAGTGTTCAGCCTACATTCGGCCATCCTGTCCTATGTCTGCCCTCAGACATAGCTGTACATCAAAATCTTAAGATTATTTTAACAAAGTAAGGCTGACCCTTAACCAACAATATAGAATTTTAGGAAAATGTTACATTTTAGCCAATTACAACTTATAAAACTTACAACTTATAAATGTTTGTCTTAATTAAAACATCTTAGATAATTTTGTAATAAAAACAAAAGTGAAAGTTTAGCTTATGTTATAACAAACACAGTAAATCTGAACATTACACAAAAATAAACAATAATAAACAAATAAAAGTTACAGTCGTTTTCTTTCATTTCATCCTTTCATCCCTTTCATTCATCCCTCAAAACAACTATCTTACTTGCCTGAGCATTTTACTCTTCATTCTGCTGAGGCCATGGTTTCATTAGGTCTGCTGAGCTTGAAGTTTTATTAGGCCCTTCGGTGGTACTGCCTAGCTTTTCTACATCGTAACGATCCTTGCGCTTGACCTTCACGACCCTGTAAGGCCCTAGATACTTCGGTTTAAGCTTAAGCCCTGGACCAAACTGTGTCCTCTTGATAGCTACTAAATCTCCCTCTTCGTACTTGAAACTTTGTTTTCTATTTTTATCAAAAGTTTTCTTATTTTCTTCTTGTACTTTAAGTATTTGTTGTTTTGCATGAATCCTAATTTCTTCTCTATTTTCCTCAAATTGGTTTATTTCTTCTTGTTTCAATAATTCCAATACTTGTAAGTCCTCTTTGGTTCTCATCGCTGTCCCAATCATAAGGTGAAATGGGGTGGTATTTATGCTTCTTTGATAGGTACTATTCAGTGCTCTCTGTACGCTACTTACATGTCGATACCATAATGATGGGCTTTCTATACATAGCTTAGTAAGTATAGCCAAAATAGTCCTATGTAGCCTTTCTACTTGACCATTTCCCCTCGGTACTCCTGTGGTGATGGTGATATGTTGTATGTTCTCTTCTTGACAATACTCTTGAAACTCACCACTAGTGAATGCCGTCCCTCGGTCACTTATGATTCTCACTGGATTACCAAAGTTTTGTTGGTGTATCTTCAATTTCTCTATAGTTTCTTTACTCGTAGTGCTCTTCGTAGGAAAAATCCATGTAAACTTGGTAAAAGCATCCACAACTGTCAGTATATGATTATACTGCTTCTTAGTATCTGTCAACGGTCCCAAATGATCTATGTGAATGGTATGCAACGGTGTACCTTCCTTTTCTATTGGATTTAGATACCCTTCTTGTTTACCAGCCTTCCTCGTAGCCAATAGACATGGGATACACGTGACCACAAAGTCTTGAAGTTTCTTCTCTATGTCAGGTATGAAATAATCTTTACTTATAATTTCTTTCATCTTTTTCATTGAAAAGTGCCCTTTACTGTGTACTTGCTTTATGATCTCTTTTTCTAGACACTTAGGTATAACCAGAAGTTTCTGCTCTCCCTTATACAGCAGTCTATTATCAAGCCAATAGTCTGAGTAGGAACCCTTCTGTAGTATCTCATATATAGCTCTCAATCCATCGTCCTTCTGTTGAGCTGATCTTATCTGATCTTGTAAACTATTGTTAACAATGGTCATACAGGGATTGCGGCTTAAAGCATCTGCATGCTGCATCTTGGCTCCTGCTCTGTGCACCACTTTATAATCAAACTGATCCAGATACAGTACCCAACGAGCAACTTTTGGACACAACTCTTTCTTCTTCAGTGTCATTTCAAAAGCTTGACAATCAGTGACTATTGTAAAATGGATACCATAAAGATATACTCGAAACCTTTTCACACCCTCAATGATTGCTAACGCTTCTAGTTCGTAACTGCAGTACTTTGATTCTGCATCACTGGTTTTCTTGCTCATGTAATACACAGGATGCCAACCGTCTGGGTGTAGCTGCAACAAAATAGCGGAATATGCAACAGAGGCTGCATCGGTATGCAATTCTGTAGGTAAGTTAGAGTCATAAATCTTCAAAACCGGAGAGCTACTCAACTTCCTTTTTAAATTGTTAAATGCAATACATTCTTTTTCTCCAAATGCAAAAACAACATCCTTTCTGAGCAAATCAGAAAGTGGCTTTGCTATAACGGCATAATCTTTAATATACTTTCTAAAGTATGAAGTTAATCCTAGAAAACTGCGAACTTGCCTTACTGATGTTGGCTTCGGATACCTCATCACTGCATCGGTCTTCTCAGCGGTAGGTCTTACTTCACCATTCCTTATTAAATGTCCCAGATATTCAATTTCCCTGGAAATCAACTTTGCTTTCTTCCAGTTAATTTCTAAGCCATATTGCTCTGAAATCATAAGTACATTCTTTAGTCTTTGCACCGCTTGACTTTCATTTTCAGCCGGGATCAACAAATCGTCGATGAATATTATAATTTCACCTTTAACCAGTAAGTCTCTAAAAATTATTGTTATAAATCTCATGAAATACTTTGGACAAATGGACAGACCAAAAGGAGCTCTTAAGAATTCGAACTGACCATTGTGGGTTACAAAAGAAGTATACTTTATTGACTCTTCACTGATCTTCAAGTGGAAAAATCCATTTTTCAAGTCTAATACACTATATACTTTAGCGTCTTTTAATTTATCGATTAAGTCTTCAATGACTGGTAACGGAAACTCGTCTTTAATTATTTTTCTATTTAACATTCTATAATCAACACAGACCCTAGTAGAACCATCTTTTTTCTTCACTAACACAAGGGGACTACTATATTCAGAATAACTTACGCGAATGATGCCTTTCTCCAACCAGTCTGATACCTGATCATCCACTACCTCTTGCTCCTTAAGTGATAAACGTCGCGGTCGCATGGCCACTGGTGCTTCATCACTGAGCACAATACGTAGTTGCAGGGGTGTTTCCTTGACTTGCTTGGGTTTGTAGTTCTGCACACACTGGATCACTTCGTTCTTTAGGGCTGGATTCACCATCTGACCTACAACAGAACCCAATGAACATACCTCACTCGCATAACAACCCAAACGCTCCCAATCTTTACTATAAAACCTCACACAACCACCTTTCAACACAACTGTAACATCGTTAAGAAATTCTTGACCAAGTATCATTCTAAATGGTATAAAGTTTTTACTCAATACATGAAATATTACATCTTCGTAACAATGTTCATCAATGCACAAACGCAATCGACACTTCCCCATCGAATGCACCGTTGATAGTCCAATGCCACAGAGAGATAGTTCGTCCTTTTCGCATTTTGGCATGCCGATCGCTTCAAATACTTCCTCAGATAAAAGATTCACGTCGCTACCACTGTCCACAAGTGCTTTCACACGGACATTGTTTACATTCGCGATGACAACCGGCTTCTTCTCGTTTGACATCGACTTTGACAGCTGCTCGACGTGATCGTAAACAAACGCCGCCATCTTCCTTTGTTCTCGTTCGTCATTCGGTGAATAGACCATAGTGTCACCGCTCGTCCTATACGTCATCTCCGTCTTGCTCGTCGATTGGCTGCTGCGCTCCGCCATCTTAAATTGGTTCGTCAAACCGTCATTGGTGGCGCTGCTGTCTGGCGTGACGTCTGCCGCGAACATCGCGCTCTTTGCGTAGCGATCATGGCTTCCTCCTGCTTTACCGACGACATCGCCCGACGATACCCGATGGTGTTGACTCGTAGATTTCCGTATCGGTTCAGTTGCGCTGTTAGTGCACCGCGATCCAACATGGCCGAACTCGTTGCACTTGAAGCATTTTGGCCCCTTGTTCTTATGAGGACAATCAGCTGATGTATGCCCTAGCTCGCCGCACCCGTAGCAACGAACCCGCCATCCATTCGATCCGCTCGTGTTCGTGTTCGTATAATGCTTGCTTGTGCTCGCCGACGCTCCTGTATGCCGCTGCCTCGAACTTTGCATCTTGCTTGAAATAGTTTCGTAGATCTTTAATTTTTCTTTCAGCTCGCCATATGATGTTACGCCGTAAAGCATCACTTTATTTGTTTCGACGTCCATGATTCCGTCCACGATATATTTTATCGCGACATAATCCGCCATCTTGCCTCGCTTTCCGAGTTCCTTCATAATGAGCATGTAATCGAGACACGTCTCGTCTGCCCGTTTCTTTCTAGCACTCATCATTTCATGAATCGTCTTAACATCGACGGAGTCGGGAAATTCTTTTAATATTGCTGCTTTTAAGTCATCCCAGCTTTTAAATGGTCGCTCCGCCCGTAACCAGAGTTGTGCTGTACCCGAGAGCGATCTTCTTGCCACAAGTAACTGCTGCAGTGGGGTCCAATTAAATATCTCACCGTTACTTTCGACGTCCTCTATCCACCTCGTTACTGGATAGGTGCTGTCGCGGCCGCTGAAGCCCGGCACCAGCTCCGCCGTCATTTGTAACATGTTTGCGCCGCCATGCTGCTTCGTATGACAATCTTCAAAATAGTCGGCTTGCCGGCTTGCGCGTCGTTCGTCTTTGGGCATGTTGCACTATCGTCGTAGTGTTCGTCGTAAGCGTCTTGTTAAATATAGTGCAACACGTTGACCGTCGTAAATTTTCGTTGCGCCCGCCCGCCGCACACCGACCACGTGCACCAAATCTTGAATTCTCGTTTCCCTTTATGCCTGGCCCACAGATCTTTCTTGTTAATATCCCGGACGAGCCCCCAAAACTGTAGGACGCAGGCAGGGAATAAAGAGACCGGCTTTTCAACATAAACGTATTTATTTCCTCTTCTTTAGCGCACACCGTACAAGTCTTGCCACCATGTTCGTTACTCTCTATCCGTCTATCCCTCCTCCATTCGTCCATCCCTCTTTCACCCATTCATCCCGTCTCGCTCTTACACACAGGCAAAGGTGACTGGAGTGTTCAGCCTACATACGTATCTTTCTATAAAAAAATAAAATACAAGAAACGGATCTCAACTTATACAAAAGTAAACTTTATATATGTATAAACAGTAGAAAGATGGGGACTGGATGGCGCAGTGCTTAACGCGCCCGGTCTGCTATTACTGAAATTAAGCAACATTCGCAAAGACCGGTCATCGGATGAATGACAAAAAAAATACCACCTCGAGCTTCTCCGTGCTTCGGAATTAACAGTCGTTAACCACCACTGATCCGCACTGGGTCCGCTTGTTGTTTTTTGACCTTTTCTCCATTCATAGGGAAGGCTCGTTTCCCAGCAGTGGGGTCATAAAATGAGCTGATGATGAATGATGAATGATGATGATAATGATGAATAACAAATTAAGAATAAAGTAATTTGCATAACAATATCAACTTACAGGTTAAAACCAAATCTTTCTGGCGGCCTTCGAATCCTTGTTGGATAACGCTGGCCACCAACCACAGATTCCGCTACTGTCTTTATGGTCTGTGAAGCCTGACCAACAACAGGCGCAACAGCATCACCTGAATCGAGAACATGTTGCCGATTGTCTTCGCTGTCCACGTCTCTAGATCTAGAGCGTCTGCTGCCTCAAGCGGGCGCACGTCGCGGGCGCCCGCGCAGCGTGCTTGACGATCCGATCCAAACCCCTCGGAGAATCTAGTAGGGCACGGGGACACGCACTAGTGCGTGATGCCATCACTCCAAAGGTGATTTGTTTCACACGGCTTGAGTTTTGCCGTCCCCAAATAATAGTAATAGTTGGAATAGTCTTCCAGCACACGTTTTCCCTTCTTCCTATGATATGGGGTACTTCAAAAGAGGTGTGAAGCACCTTGATGACTTTAACTGATGCTACGTTTGTTTTCACGCTGCACCAGTTATCTTCGCGACTGGACTCAATTTCCACTTAACATCAGGTGGGATGGAGTCATTTGCCGAGCTATCTATATACCGTCTTAGACAATCAGCAAACAAAAAGAAAGCGCGGCGTACTGTTTCATGTAAATTCATAGGGCAGCGGAGCGTGAGGCGGGTCGCCCGTTGCACACGGCTTGGTCGACAGGGCATGCTGGTCCGTTCGCGGGACGCATCACTGTTAAGCACTTTGACAACGTCATGACAGCTTTAAAACCGCCATTTTGTCCGCGATGGATCACGGCCGCTTGACGAAGCGCAGTGGGAGGCCGATTGTTACTATTGATCTCAGAACAATAACTAATAGCTTTACTTATTATTCTGAGCTATTGACGGCGAAACCGATTTTGTCACGTCTCCCCCAGGGTACACCGCCTCTTCGTACATCGTACATCGGATCTTTTGTAGTTTCTGCGAATAGTACGGACCCTCGCAATAAACTTCGCAACTCAGAACTTACTTTATGGCCAACAAGTCCATCCAAGTTAAAGATTAATTGCTCAATATGTCTGTGTACAACTAAGCCATTTGATTTCAAACCGGTAACTCAATTCGAATTTACTATATATATAATTATAGAACCTTGTAATAACTACATACTGTAATAACAATCCGAAATAACTGAAATACTGTCTTACATACTTCCGTGCGTGTAGAACAATATTACACCCCCCTCTATCATATCCTCACTAATTCGGCAGACTAACTATTAAGGAGGTTTCATAATGACTTTAATTATAATTTATGCTATGAGCTTGAAGGTGCAGTAGCTTGAGTGTTTAACGATTTAAAAAGATTAGTAATTTTTATAAATTAGGTCACTGTATTAACTTGGCAATCCAAAGAGGTAATGTTGCCAGGATTCTTGGGACCGTTCCCATAAGCCCACAGCTGGAGGACATTTTTTATTTATAGGTTTTATTTTGTCTTTAGTTAAATTATCTTAATTGTTTTTTTGCTTTTTTTTTCTTTAAAGTAGTTAGTTATGTTATGTTTCATCATTGTTTTTAATACAGATCACTGGAATAGATACCAATTTAAAATATCTCGAGTAGCTCCGACAGGCGAATTAAGCTGTACCGATTTGGTACCTTTATGCATATATGATTTTCTTGTGTCTTAAATTCCATTTCTATTCTATTCTGTTGGTCCCATTTGTAGACATAAGATTATAGTTGTTAAAAGCCACCAACTAGCATTGGGCCAGTATGGTGGGTTATGGTCACTTCTACCCATTTTCTATTGATCACATAAGAAGAAGAAGACTTAGCTCAGCAGTGATAAGTGTATAAGCTGAAGATGATGATAACCGTCTCTGAGGTCCTGAGTTAAGACCACCGATCTCAACCCAATGGTCCTAGGGTCGATTCCCAGTGGGGGGTATATGTTTTTGGACTCGGTTTGGTTGGCGGTAGGACTTGTTTGTCCGCCTGGCTAGCTACCACCATCTTATCTAAATATGTCGCCATAACATCAATGTATGTAGCATTGTTGTGTTCCGGCAGCTAGAGATAAGATAGCCAGTGCCTCACTAGTTGAGGTTCCCGGGTGAAGTGCGCTTCCACCAAATGGCCTTATCATCACTTAACATCAGGTGAGATCAAGGCACTGTGCTTACCCGTAAATATAAAAAAACGGTCCTTTTTACATCGGTATCTAACTTATACCGGTTTTAAAACATATTTTTCGCTACGGCAGCCGTTATTTTCTCACAATACCAGTCAATTTAAGTTTTCTTTTTTATATTAATAACTTTTCAGAAACACTTAATAAGAAGATGTGTTTTGAAATTTCTTGTTATCAACAGAAGATTGACTCATAAACTTTTTCGAATGTAAAAAAAGCTGTTAAACGCCTATAAGATGTTGGAAGGTTTAGGGGTGTGATGTTAAAATATCAACGGTGATGATAAAATTAAAAATGATGGAATATAAACATTTCAACTTTTTTACTATTGCGTTTATTAAGTACTTACTACCTTATTTTTGGTATTAATATAACCACCGGCGACTTTATAAATTGAGTAATATAAGAAGAATACTTCGAGCATGGATTCGTATTAATTCATTAAGTATTGTATTTAAAAGTAGTCGATTTCTTTTATTGTATTTCCTTCAGTTTCCCTAAATTTTTAGTTAAAATCCCGCTCATTGAAAAAAATATGTAATAGTTTACGAAATTGTAGTTTAAATGAAGCAACTTTTACGGATCTACTCGCGTTTATTTTACTTTACACATTACTTAATGTTTATCCTGACGTTTCGAATCCTTTGCAGGATCAGATCAGATCCGTAAAATTTGTTTAATTTAAATGTGTAGTGTTCTCGTAAACTTTAAAAAACAATAAATTGTAGTTTTATTGCGACAAAATATTCGTAAAATTATGTGTAGCTCCTTAATTTAATAGTAAGTCGATTTAAGTTGATTTGTGAATAAGTAAATAATTTTAAGATTTTTTATATAAAAATTATAACTGATATCACTTTTCTGAGATCCGTATCCTTAGAAAAAAATATCTCTATCTATACAAACTAGAGAACACAACAGAGGAACTTTAAAGAAATCTTTTGTTAAAGAGACGCTTAAGTTACCCTGAAAATGTAAATAAGTTTGAAACTGTACTAAGTGAGCTAGAATTTGTTAAGCCTAAAAGCATGCAACTGTTCCCAGGATTAAGTTTTTTCTTAAAAAATAGACTTAGCGAGTTGGAGTTGTATTCTCGACGGGGTTTTAAATGTCTGAAAGCTTCAATTGTTTTCCTAAACTTAACATGAAACGTTAAAGTGAATGAAGAGTTTATTCAATAAAAATGTAAAAAAATCCCTATTTTCAAACTGTTGTATTTATTTTTGTTTATTTTATTTTTTTATTTGTATCCGAAAATCGTACAGCAAAATACGTAAACATGATTATCAATAAATATGTCTATACTAACCACACCTATGCATAGAAAAAACGAATAATATTATGTAATTAAATTATTTTAAAAGGATTTAAACACTTAAAACTAAAAGGGAAATAACATATTAACTTTTGGTTTATGGGGAAAAAAAAAATATTTTAAATAATTGTCGTATTTAGAAAAATAGGACACGTTATGATAATATACATCTAGTTCTCAACAAATTTTTCATTTGCCGTGCTAGGCATTAAAAAAAAAACATAACGAAACAAACAATTTTCTTCGCTAGACTCTTTATTGTTGAATATTGAGTATTTGCGTCATTATATTTTTGTACATTTGGAAGTTACAAAAATATACAAGCAAATTGCTCCTGATCTTTCTGAATTTTCTATTGCTAGTTTTATTATCAACTAAATATAAATAAAAAACACTAATTTCTTATAACGAATTTTGCAGGATAGAATATAAAGAAAAAAAAACATTACATTAAATATGAATCGACATTGACATAATGATAGTAAAACCATAAACGACATTTCTTTTATTCCATTTTGCAAACAAAAAACTGAGAATATTGTTAAAAACCACAATATCACAAGCAAAGATATCCCTTAAGAGATGCTTGTAGTTCCCCACTTGCAATGAAATAGCCGGCCCCAAATGATCCCAAATATGTTCTTTCCGAACTTAACCGGGAACACTAAAACGTCCCAACACTATCTGTGAGTTACTAAACTTTCTCATGGCGCCGATAAAAAAGGTTGCTGCTGCAATAAAATTGTCTATCTCCATCTAATCTACAGAAGTTAGTTTGTTTCTCTTTTGAGAGCCGACGAACGGCGTATTTGCGAACAAATACGGTTACCACGGGATGTAGCACGGTATCCGTCGGCAATTTTGCGGAATGCATTGTTCGGAAGTACACAATACAGGCAGATAATGTGTTGGTTGCTGAATCAATTGTACTCAAATGAGATCACTATTCGAAGTCGAATGAGATAAATTATGAGAAATAATAAATTAATCCACAAAAAAATAGTAGGCTAGCACCTAAAATGCTAAGTTAGCATCTAAATAGTAGTTTAGGTGCTAACTTAGTATTTTTGTGGGTTAGGTTAGGTTAGTTTGGTGATCGATTAAATACAACCCATAAATTATTCAAACACGAATTATTAGATGGGTATATATTCATTATCATCACATAATTACCATTCCAGTACACGTTGGTCTTAATATTATATACCATCACCATATCACCAGCTTATTTTTTACCCCCACTGCTGTGGTAATAATAATAAATAATAATAATAAATCTTTATTTGCATAGAACATGGTATTATAAGATGTTACAAAATTTAATGTGCTTAAACAAGCCGTTTGGGGTTGAAACCCTTGGGCCGTGGGGTCCGAGTGCTTATGTTTTGTTTAATGACATCTCCAAATGGCTGGTTGACACTTCTGATGACCCAAAGGCTGGCTTTTTCTTGGCCAGAGGTTAAGCATTGTCATACAACGTAACAATGCCGCCAGTCTCTTGGGTACTTTACCAGTCGACTACGGACCGGAGGAATTTGTTGACGCCATATTTTAGTTTTGTTTTAGTTTTAGTTACCTTAGGTTATTTTATAATCTCAGATATTAATTTTGTAATTTAAAACAATTAAATTAAATCATTGTAATTATCACAATTCACTATTTGTTATTGCCATCAAAAGAGAAAAAATCATTTATATCATAGAAATTATTTTCATGTAACCAACTATAAAGTTTCTTTTTGAATAAGTACGTGTTCAATTCTTTAATTTCCACCGGAATTTTATTATAAATTCGAACACATAGGAAGACAGCTTTTCCCATATTTATCTGACCTCGGAATGTCCTTTAAGACAAGTCTCTGAGGATGTCTTGTTAGTCTGGAGTGAACCTCACATGACTTTGTAAATAAGGCTTTAAGACTATTCACAAAATTACTGATTTCATTCAGTTACAATGATGGCAGAGGCAGCAAACCTAGGTGGTGGTACGAGCCTTCCTTCTTTTATGGATGGATAGAGGCCCAGGCCAGCAAATTTGTGGTTGTTAACGACTGCTAATGCATCCGCCACCAACAGCTGTAAGTTAACCACTGCGCCATCGAGCTCGTCATTAAGTATACTAAAATTATAAGCTCTTATTGGCAGAACTGTAACTATTTTTTTGTTGTGTGTGGGTATGAGTAAACATGGTATAATCCCATTAATCATTATTATTTAAATGCAAGACCATGATAGGAAAACAATGTTGTATTTTACTAGAAGACTTGTGTTTTTATTTAACTAGAATTTCAACTAATGAGGCAAAATAATGATAGTTATTAAAAATAATATTTAACCTGTGACTCTGTTCTTTTTGTACAACAAAACTCTTTGGAAGTTGTATTGATTCTTTCTTTTTTTCTCTCTCAACTACAGCACAGGAAAACGATTCTATTTGGTCGGTGTCATGTTCAAAATTTATGGTGTCGCGTTGAAAGCGCCTCCAGTCTATGCATTGTGGGGCGAAAGGATGACTTACGGCCGCTGGAGGTCGCGTAGGCTACGTTTTATGTTAATGGCTTTTGAATTTAACACAATGAGTTTGCGAACCCATCGCCCCTTGTTTTAGTAAGTGTATCATTTGATGCCATACTATTACAAACTATGTGGCATGTTAACGCAGTCACTCATCATTGTATATTAATTTAACCTTACCTATAGATCTTATATTTCATATGTAAAACGATCAAGGAACTTTTCAAATCTTTGCAATTCTGAAAATAAACTCGCAGAAACTCCTACTTCGTAAATAGGTTAACAAGCTTCAATTAGACATTTTGCAATTAACTTTAGCTAAGCGTTTGTTGTTCCGTGTTTTTGTTCCGTGCTTCGGAAGGCACGTTAAGCCGTTGGTCCCGGTTGTTGTCGTAAGGTGGTAGTCGTTAAAACCCACCAACCCGCATTGGGCCAGCGTGGTGGGTTATGGCCCAATATCCCCACGTGCTACTGATCATGTGGGAGGCCTGTGCCCAGCAGTGGGACGTTTATAGGCTGATGATGATGATGATGATGAAGCGTTTGTTTACAGACTTTAAAAACTAGGTACAAAAATATATTTTGCTTAGAAAAACTAAATCAACAATGATAAAAATATATTTTCCATATTTTTTTGTAAAACGCAACGTCTTAATCATATTTAATGGTTTCCTTGTCAAACAAAACCATAAAAACAAGTTAACATCTTTTAAATTATTGAATTGTTCACGAAAGTTCTAGGAAAATAATAAACACGTTATTATTATTTAATCAATATTTGAATAATTTAAGCTAGTGACAAGTTCATATACATTTTGAGGGTAGTTACCTAACCATGTCCTTTTCCTAGAAATAATAAAATAAAGTAAATAAATAGAACAAAACTTAAAACAAAAAAAAAGAAACATAACTTAACTGAACTTAAAAAAACCAAAGGAATAAAAATAGCAAATTAAAAACTAAATGCCTATAAATAAAAGATGTCTTCCAACTGTGGGCTCATGGGAACGGTCCCAAGAATGCTGGCAACATTGCCCCTCTGGATTGCCAAGCTAATACGCTGGCAGAGGTAGCTGCCAGCCTTCTTGTCACCGGAGGCCTCAATAAGGCGAGCACTTAGCTCTTTAACAAGTTGCCTTGCCTCCGGCCCCCATGGACCCATTGTTTCCACCGCAAACGGAACAAATAAATAATTACGACCCAGGTTCGCGTATTTGTGCCGTTTGCGATTTTCAGCGCTTACCGCAGCAGCCCCCACATGAAGAGAAGTGGCGCGAACATGCGAGGGAGCCACGGTGTCAGCACAGGTTGCATCCCACACCAACGGCCTGCCAAGCTTCCAGGGCCCAATGGTCATTCCGTCAGGTCTCTTGCCATCGCTACGAGAGATACCAGCTGGCTCTAAGACAGCCGGTAAACCAACGGTGGCAAAAGCACTGCGGATGATGCTGTTTAATGAAGAGTGGCGTAACATACGACCAGCACTTCGAACGCATGAGAGGCCATGGTGGCCTAGGTCGCTAACAGCTTCCCCACATACACAGCGGTGAGGGTGGACTAACCTGGCGCCTAAACGGAGGCAGACCGCTATAGTGAGGGACGGCCCGTCCAACAAGGTACCGACATTGGCTGATGGTAATGCCTGGAGCCAGTGGCCTGACTCTCTCTCAGAGACGGCAATGAGACGAGCGAGCTCGGCCGTGTCAGCCGATGTGGATTTAAGCCCCTCCAGAACTTGCTTGCATAACGGCTCGTCCCATTGCTTCTGTAATTGTGGAATTAAAGGTAGATTTGAATTTTGAGAGGCGGATAACCAAGCGTTACTAGCATCTGCCTTGCACGACAACTCTACGGAACCCAAAGATGGGTTGATAATCTTCCTGTAGAGATTGTTCGTGCTATGAGCAGATGACAAAAACGCTGGCAGGGCCACGCTGGACAAATTTCTAATGCCGAGGCCTCCGAAACGTACAGGAAGTGAAGCCTGTAGCCAAATGCGGTCGTTCATTTGACAATTTAGAATTTGAACAAGAGTATTTTTAATTAAATTATCTAGATTGGACAATAGAGCAGGAAAAAGCCAGAGTTGGGAGCATCGAAGAACATAAGTAAATTTTGGAACGAAAAGACAAAAACGTATTATAAATAAGGCCATGTGTGGATTAATTTGGAATAAACGGTCTGAAGTTAAATTGAATTTTGCAATCGCTCCGTTTATGAAAGCCGGGATGGCAGCATCGAGAAGCGGTGCGCCTAATAAAAATAACGAGTCATCTTGGAGAATTTTGATGTTGGGGGCCAGGCGACTGAAGTCAGTAACTATATCTGCTCTACGGTTCGGGGCCACAGAATTTGAAATGTATAATTCACACTTTGAAAAATTTAGTTCCAATCCTATAGTGCCAAATTAAAAAAAAATAAATAATTAATTAATTAATTTTAAATAAATTATTTATTTAAACTACAAATGAAGCTGTATTGTGCCACACCTCGTTAAAATATCACGAGGTCATCACAGTAAGTATGAGGTCGAGATAATAATATATTAATGTGGTATAGTCATATAGGATTACAATGTTGGTTTGGGACTTAAAAATAATGTACCACCACCTGCGTTACTTCCCTAGCTTGTTGTATAAGGCGACTAATGGATATTGGGTTAATAGTTGTGTAGGCGATATGTGCTAACCTCAAACAACCGCCTCTGTGGTCTAGAGTTTAAACCACCGGTTTAGACCCATAAAGGTCCCGGGTTCGATTCCCAGCGGGGGGTACATGTTTGTGTACTCGGTTTGGTTGGTGGTAGGACTTGTTTGTCCGCCTGGCTAGCTACCACCATCTTATCTAAATATATCGCCATAACATCAATGTTTGTAGCATTATTGTGTTCCGGCAGCTAGAGATAAGATATGCCTCACTGGTTGAGGATCCCGGGTGAAGTGAGCTTCCACCAATTGTCCTTATCATCACTTAACATCAGGTGAGATCAAGGCACTGTGCTTAACCGTAATTATAAAAAGGCACGTTTAACGTCATCAACCCCACTGATGTTACGACCCTTCCATATTCTCGATGGAAAAGAAAGAACTGGTTAAAAACCACCAAGCGGGCTCGGTGCGGATTGGTGGGTGTTAACGACTGCTAATGCAGCCAGGGACTTAAGCCTACCAGTTGGACATTTAGAGGTTTATGATGTGTTGATGAATTTAATTTAAAAAACTTGTCATCACGACCAATGAAAAATACTCAAGTTCAGCGCTTCCTTGAGCACAATATTAAATTTAATCGTAACGATTTTGTTTTTCCGCATTTTCGCCAGAAATGGAACGTTGTTCGTACCTTTCGTCCGAAAATAAAATTTATCTCAATTTTCCTTAACTTTGCAAGGAGGAATTTGCTGAGGGGAAACGTCTACGTCACCCCTCCTTGTAAAACACCTGTAGAACTGTATCTCTTCAAATGAGCCCTTTCTCGTTCGGGGAATGACGCGTGCCAGCTTCTTAACATAAAAGGAGAAATATATTTTGCGTGTTTGAACAGACGATTGTTGAAATCATAGATAGTACATGGCATACTAAATTTAGGTACATTAAGACGACCAACAGCACCGTATATCTTTTACGAATTATATTATGAATTATCATTCTTATAACAATACTAAAAAGTATTTTTTGCGTGTCTGATGCGTATTAGATTGACTATATGAGTCTCAAATTGAATTAAATAAGTCTCAGAAGATATTTATGGGTCTTAAATAAAACTTCAAGTCTTTAGTTAAATTTTATATGTGTCAGATAAAATGATATGTGTCTAAGATAAAAATTATACACTTTTCCAAATTGTAATATTTTGTAACGTTATAAATATATCCACGATTTCGAAAATATATTATAGTTCTTAGATGAATGTATATGAGTGTCAAGTAAAATTATATGTGCCAGATAGTATCTGATGATTTACATTGATAAGTGTTTTGTGTTATTCTTTTTATACCGTTGATATATTTAGTAGGGTGTATGTCCGATATCCCATGTAACATGTGTGATACTTACAATTACGAAAGTACTGACAATTAGTAAAATTGTAACATCTTTGAAACTAACTGAGGTTCGGTTGACTAAGCCAATTATGCCTATGGAGTTTTAAATACTTTTTTTGGACTTGGTCTTTAAAGTTAACCAAGCTTTGGGTCATGATAAGTAATGTAATTAAATAAATAATTTTGATTAATTTTTTCTCGAAGTCTATACGTCTCGAAGTCTATAAGTCTACTAAAAAATCTATTATTTTATCACGACGACGCTTAGGTGTCAAGCAAAGGCTTGAAAAGTCTGCATAGTGTCATAAGATTCAACAAACCCCAAATACTTGCTAAAGAAGAACGATTCCTTTTATAACATTATACGATGGGGTAGGTATTATAAATTATAAAAAACATGGGTATTTAGAATTTCAGATAGTGAAAATGAAAATGAAAATGTTTTTATTGCAACAAACACCAATTTACAAATTAATTTTGCCCTGGCTTCTGTAAAAAAGTAAACTTGTGGGACAGAAGACAGTTCCTTCCTGTTGACAAAACTCAATTGGTATAGTTGAAAAACAATGATAATAATTAAACTAAGCCAAAAAAATCAAACATTGAGAAAAGGAATGAAAAAATAATGAAGATAGTTTCTTGGAAAAAGCTTAAGTTCAGCTGCTTTGACGTCATTCAGCTGATTTCAGCTAACAAAAAAGAAAATTAACTATCCCAATAACACACAACCTGTAAAAAAATAATTGGAAAGACACACACAACCTTTCTGCACACTGGGCAATCACTAACTGCTAATTAAACATGCCGCAGATGCAGCAGTTCTCATGCCGCTCGTTAAGTTGTCGGAGCTTGGAATCTAATGAAGCTACGGGTCAACACACCATGCTGTATCAACAGGCTGGAGGGCTAAGTGTGAAGACAACTTTATAGGATAAAAAGACGAACAACGCCAAGAAGAAAGTTGGACATATTTAAAAGAAAACACGCGTCCACGCTGATAATCCAAACATCGTAAAAGATTGTTTGCCTCACTTTTTCATGGCCCTCGTTCTTTTCAACGGGTATCGATTTTATTTCAACAAACTTAGTTAACATAAACCTAACTTCATGTTGTAAGCTTGTCGTAACTTTTATCACAAGCCACGAATTTTATAGCGGTACACCTATAAGTTTTATGATCCTTACAACTGGAGATGTGATTTCACAAACAACCTTAGCTGCAACACAATTTGACTTCATACTGTGAGCTACGTAAACTTTTACATTGTTTAATTAATACATAAATATTTTTTATTTTAAGTACATGCTCCATCTTACTCGCAAACAAAGAAAAAATACTTAAATATTTTTTTCAAAACTCTTTTGGTCCTTCGATTCGGATTTCAAATTTTAAAATTGGTTTTCTGTCATTGAAAAGCGTTACCGTTACTATTGGTGCTTAACTTTCCATTTTGGGTTGCTAAAAAGAAATGTCTGTTGCAGGTTCTACATAAATAATGCTTCCCATACGGCTATAAGTCTGGTGTCGGGTCAGTCAGTGTGAACGTTGATTTATCCGGCTTGCACCATTCTCTCGACCATTCAATAAGAGCCCAATCTTCCTAAAGGCACTGTAAAAACTATGGCGATCCTCTTTTTTGTAGCTGATTGATTGGACTCAGCTTCGCTTACACAATTAAGATGGTCTGCTAAATTAAACCATCAATCTTAGTATCTGTCCTGTGAGATCAGTTTTGATTGATTGACATTTATGAAGTTTTCAATTAGAAGATGTACGTTATCTGTTTACTTATTTTGGCAAACTTAATCGATTAATAAACTTATAAATCGATTAAGTTAACTAGATAAAATAACTTCTTACAGCTTTTGGACGACTACTAAAACAAGAACAATATTTTTATTATTGTTGTTATAAATTATCAGGCAGGCAGTTGAAACAACTGATAAGGGCATGTATTCTGCTAAACACTACTGGTTATTATATTACCTTTTTATACTAGTTTATGGAGAATATATTTTTGAGTCTGTTTTAAAATTGCTTCATGTTTTGGGCTGAGACTACTTCTTCCGGGAGCTCCACGAGGAGTTCCACGCTCTCACCACACGATTGCTCAAAAATATTTGTGGGGGGTTGTTATTTGAGAAATTGGTACATAATTTAAAGTGATTGCCTCTTATATGGATGTTGTTGATATTTATCGAGATTTTTTCCAAGTTTTTCAATCTGTGATCAAGGTGTATGTAACTGCGCCGTAATACCAAAATAAGCGTAATAATTGTACTAAATAAATTTAGGAGGAATTCATTACTTGGAATATATATAGTATCTACGTTTGTGATCCCTGGTGTAGGTATATTCTCAGTATTCTCTCAGTGGAAGAGAAAACAAAATTGTTATCTAGTATTCATATAACGTCAGAAGTAGCTGTTAATAATTTTATAGCCCGCATTTGCATCAACCTCTCTGGTTTATGGCAGGAATGATACAGAGATAAGAGAAAAGTGCTTACAGTAAAATAAACTCTGAAAACAATTAATCCGCATAAAGCTTTTATACTGTAGGTAGGTAAATATTACAACAGTTAAAATTTATCAAGGTGAACTGATTTCCATTTTTAAGTAGCTTTTTCAATAAAGCTTTTCTGTGCAATTTTAAGTTTTTTTTTATATGCCTCGGTGGCTCTCAAAGCGTCTGGTTTTATATCTAGAGGTCCTGAGATCAATTCCCAAAACGGGCCAAGTGTATTTTGTATTTTTCAATGTTTGTGACCATTAGTAAATATTTGGCTGAATCATCATCATCAGCTCATTTTATGTCCCCACTGATGGGGCCTTCCCTATGGATGGATCCCTATCCAGTTCTCCCTAGAACGGGCCATAAACCATTACGCAGGCCCAGTGCGGATGCAGCCGAAGCACCGAAGCACGGAGGAGCTCGAGATGAAAAATTTTTGGTTACCCATCTGATGACCGGCCATTGCGAAAGTTGTTTAACCTCAGCACTCGCAGATCGGGCGCGTTAGCCACTGCACCATCGAGCTCCTCCATTTGGCTGAATAGACCCTATATTATTACCCTTTTGTATTGGATTTGATTTATATGATGGCGGCCATGGACACTTGAAAAAAAGTTTACTGGGACTTTTTTTTTCGTCTCTAGTTTCTATTAATGTAGTTCCTCCGGCCTCATGGTCCCACTAATATATGACTACTTTATAAGCATAATTATTGAGACAACGTCTGAAAAACAAGCAATGGAATACAAAAAAAGTTTATACCTCTAAAGACAGTCTACGAGCGAAATGTCAATAAAATACTCTAATTATAACCTTTGGGAATACGAAAACTGTTAAACAAGACTTACAAAATAAAGTAATTTCTTTATTTTTACCATTTCTAAGAAGAAACTGCTTAAACTCAAAACAATAATGACATAAAGAGTTTATGTCAATATATTTTTGAGTCTTTTGTATTTCTGTAACTTTTTAAATACATACCTTTATATACGAGATAATCTAAAACGCTTCATCTTTATAATTAAATATATAGTACTAATTATTGGTTGAAGATTAACATTTATATATTAATACGTTAATAAAAAGTTAAAGTTCTTAAATGACATGTGTATTATATCTATTATGAATAACAGTCAAATTTCTACCACTGGGTGACCACACGTTTTAGTAAAACTGTGACTAAATGACCACAGAGGTTGTAAGTTTATTAACTGAAATAAAGGGCAAACTTTTTGTGACGAACAGATCTCATAATAAATTATACAAAGACAAGTAGTCATATTATAGCTGTAATACGGCCTTTGCTACAGCTACCTTGCAACTCGCAAACCTGTTAGAATGAGCTGATACCAAACAATTGCATCGGATAGTTGTAACTGCTTGCACAAATCCCTTAACTATTACTGGAGGATTAATCTAAACACTGAATAAACATGTCTAAGTGAGATTGCGTTTGCTGGATTTCTAGTTGTTTATCTTTTGTTAGGCCGAGAAACATGATGGTTTCTAGAATAAAACTCAGTTTTTGTTAATAATTTAAATTTTATGAAGTTTTTCCGTATTTGTTACTATAACGCTGCAAAGATGCTACATAAGGGAACATTATTATAATTGAACTATTAAAAAATCAGTTTTATACAATAACCTATGCTTAACCACTTCCCTCTCCCATGAATCACTATGATCCATGAACTTATTAAAAATAAAATATAACTGAAATTACAAGATATTTTTTTACTAGAAAAAATCAACCAGCCTCAGACAGCTCGAGTGGAAATCGAACCCACGACCTTTTTCTAGTAAAATTTTAGCTTGTGACTATATAAAACATTGTGAATCCAAAATTTAAAATAATATAAATAACTAAAATTATAAATGAAAAAAAAACATCATAATTTTAACTTATCAAAAATTTACTTCTTCCAACTTATATACATTTTAGTTTAAATGCAATTCACCGTACTATTTTTTTAAATACTAGATAGTTATTTGTATACGAAATATTATGTATTTCAGTAGAAATCGTAACAACAAATGTATTTTTTCTGTACATAGTATTTGTATGTATATATTTTAACCGCCTTTTTTATAAAAGAAGGAGGCAAACGAGCAACCAACCCACTACACACGACTTTAAAGTTTATACTGACTACCTACCAACCATCAGGTTACAAAGTAGGTGTCACACATCCTTGCGCAAGCGCAAGGGACCACCTAGGTCAGGTCATGACGCCAGATCAGGACGCGCCGAAGTGCATTCTTCATCCTTCGTCTCGAGCTAGTTGCCCGTGGACACGTATAGTCCACTACCTAATATCCAGATGGGTCACCGGAGTTGTAACCTCGCTCACTTCTCGTTGCACTAAGGGCACAACTCGCAGTTTCCACTGCTTGGGTCGTCGACTGCGTTGCGTCGTCGCAGACGCGTTGCCGGCCTTTGGCTCTGTGGTCTAGCAAAACATAAAAGATTTTTAATATTGATATGGTCACTAAGATGTTGTTAGATTAACTAATTACGTAATAACTTAAGGCGAAGGGTAAGGCACACTAGCGCCGCTAATGGATTTAATTTGATAACTGCTAAACTGGATTTTTTTCAAACAATGCGGACCTTCCGACACTAGGCAAACATTTATTATTTAATAATTGTGCACTACTTTTAGGTTTGTTTTTGTATTCATTCGCTAACACCAAAAGTGGCCATTGTTTGTGAATAAATGCGATAGCTCGTTTTGTAAATAAACCACGCAACAAAAAGTAGTGCACAATTATTAAATAAATACTTAGATACTTTCCTATTATCGGACGGTACGCAATGTTTAAAAAAAGATCCGGTCCGTTAGTAATTGTCAAATAAGTAGTAAGTGTGCCCTACCCTTCGCCTTAAGACAAAAGGTCCCTTAAGCAGGGACTGAATAAATTAACCAACTTACGCTAGAAGAACTGAGTTGCAAGAGTTGGTTTTTTATAACGAGTTTGTTTTTAAGGGTATACACTATATAGCAATAACAGAATAAAAAAAATGAGGATTTATTTGTAGTCATGTTTTAGAAGCTTTTCAGCTTCATATAATCTAAGGTCTTAAGCCAAGCTGTTACAGTTTTTCTGCATTGTTGGTAGTTCAAAGAGCAGATTGCTGAACTTGTATGTGTTGTTATTAAGACATAATTATTAACTTTAATTTGTTATGCAATGGTTAATGAAATATTTATATTTGTGAAGTGATGCGCGTCAGGTGCGCAGAAGCAAGCAGCAGTGTTCATAAATGTTAGTACACAGAGGTTACTAAATCACTAGGGCTGCCTGTGACTTGTTTATTTTGATGTGACGTCACAAATTCATAATAGAAATATCTAATTAAAAATGGCATTACAAATTAAAGTTAATGTTATGCCTTAGTAACTCTGCATACAAGATCTAGATCGGATATACTTTGGATCTTTTCATTTTGGCCAAACCTTTCTGTTACACGTTGTATATAATTTTATACAACTATTGTTAAACAAGTTACAATTTTAAAAAGATAATGTGTTGAAAAAATTGCACGAGCGAGATTTGAACCCGCACCCGATGGTGGATCGTGGCTCGATGCTGATCGACGTAGTTGTCGACATTGAATAGGGCTTTTTTGGCTTACAGAGTATAAGTAGATAGTGTTGATTAATTTCGAGTTGGATTGAGCCACGATAGCATAATTGGTAGTGCACCTGACCTGGCATATCATGGAGTGCGGGTTCGAATCCCGATCGTGGAATTTTTCAACATTTTGTATTCTCTCTTTTATTTCAAATATAAAAAAAACCTTTTTTGGACCATTTCATGTTGTAACACTTTTTTGACTTGACAGCGGAATGGCAGGCAATAGACACGGCAAAAACGAAAAAGGTGACATTTAATTTTAATAGGTAAAATGTTAAAATGATTTTTAACACAAATTTTTGTTGCGAACAAATTACAAAAACACAAATGTTGAAAAAACTTCCACGAGCAGGATTTGAACCTGCACCCTTCTGACATAGGTTCAAATCAACATTTCAACATTTATGTTTTTGTATTTGAATGGGCGCCTTTGGCTTTCAAAGTAAAAAATGTTGAATAATTTCGGCGGGCTGGTTAGAACCACGATAGCTCAATTGGAAGAGCACCTGACCCGGTATGTCAGAAGGATGCAGGTTCAAATCCTTCTCGGGGAAATTTTTTCGACATTTGTATTTCTTTTTTTTAATAGGGAAATTAAAAAAGTGACGACTTACTGACTGAATTTGTTAGACTAAAAACGTAAATAGCTGCTTTTGTTTTAATTTATTCTTATACTAGCGACCCGGCCCGGCTTCGCCTAAGTTATTTTGTGTACGTGATCCACCCTCGAAAGATGGTCTATCTATTAGAAAAATCGCATCTAAATTTGACCAGTGGTTCCTAAGATTAACCCGTCCTAACAGACCAACAGACGCTTTCCGAGGACTTTCCTAAAATTTTTATCTTAAAATCTTCTGTGCATGCACAGATACACACGTATGTTATTGAACTTCTTCTAAACGGCTGGACCGATTTCTATGAAATTTTCTGTGTGTGTTCAAGTGGATTCGAGAATGGTTTCAGATTTTTAATAGGAACCGGTAGGTGGCACTGCTATAGGGGTCCATCATGGGAAACGGGTGTTCTTAAACAGACGATTGATTTGTTTGTTTTGTTCAAAATTCAAAATTCAAAATCATTTATTCAGTGTAGGCTACAAGTAGCTCTTGTGAATGTCACTATGCCATCGGTTCGTAAGTCTACTCTGGGCGGGAGATCTTGTACTGAGAAGAACCGGCAAGAAACTCAGCAAGTGTCCAGCTCTTTTCTCCCTTACAGCGTCAAAAATATTGGAAAATTACGCTGGACATATTCCATTCCATTTCATTCCATTGTCATGGATGGTGTCAACGTTTTGTTTGTTTTGTTGCCATGGAAACTGTCAAAGCGGTACAAAGTCCGCCGGTCAGCTAGTAATAGTGTATATTAATTACTATGTCCTGTAGTGGACTAGTATAGGCTGATGATGGTGATGATGATTAATTGAACATGATATTAATCACTTTCAAGATATTCTCTTTCTTATATCTCTTTTCGCTTATTTCTATTCCCTTCTTCATATTTAAATTAAATTAAGGCTATTGTAAATCTCTTACAAAGAAACAAAAAAGTATGTACCTACCTACCATCTTCAACTTGAAAAATTGTTCGTCTATCTATCTCTACTAGCTGACTCGGCGGACTTCTTACCGCATTTATTAAAATATAGCCTATGTTACTCAGCGCTAATGTAGCATTCTAATGGTGAACAAAATTTTTAAATCGGTCCAGTAGTTTTGAGTTTATTCGTTGCAAACATACATACAAAAATACAAAGCTTTCCTAAAGTAATGTATAAATTAAACGCGAGTAGATCCGTAAAAGTTGTTTCATTTCAAAGCTTTCCTCTTTATAATATTAGTATAGATCTAAGCCGACTTCTAACCCATCTATTTGATAGAGGATTTTAAAATATAGAGCGTAAAGGAACCTCCTACTATCACAAGCGAAAAAAGAAAGCCTTTTCAGTAAAATCAAGACGAACACTTTTTTTAATATATTATATATTATTTTATCTATTAACAATTTAACATTATCAACCGTCGTCATTAATGACATATAGTTCAACTATTTATATAGAAGAACCACAGACGGGATTATATAGATAGAATAATGGCCCAAAACTTTTTTTTAATGCCTTATAAGACAGCTCTTGACTTCGATCTTGCCTGATTCTGATTCAACGCTCACCGCGTTGATGAGGTCTACGGTGAAGCGAGCTACCCCAGAAGATGCCTATTAACTCTCGCCTTGAAGGCATTCAGGTTATAAGTTTTTGGGAACACAGACGATGGCAGAGAATTCCACTACCTGCCAGTGCGCAGTACTTTACGCTAATATAGTCAAGAATCGTTGTCATCATCATCGTTAGCTCACTTTTATGTCCCCACTACTGGGGCATGAGCCTTTCCTGTGAATGAATAGGGAGAACGGGCCATAAAGCCCAGTACGGATCGGTAGTTGTTAACGACTGCTAATCCAGAAGCAAAACGGATTTTTAAAGCATGAATGAGCTTGAGATATTTGTCACCCATCCAATTACCGGCTTTAACTTAAACTAAGTAATCACAGACGCGTTAACCACTATTCCATCGAGCTTCTCAGAAGCGTAGTACACTATTACTAATCTAATATAATAATAACCCAAAAAATGAAGAAAAACAACAGTCAAAAGAAAGGCAACCTTCCTTCACGACTCCTCCTAATGAAATGTCGCAAATGAACCTCAATAGAATCGATGTAGCAATACTGTTTTTGAAGGGTCTGCACTCCCAGTATTATGGGTAATCAAGCATTTTACCCTTATCGGCCCCGTTGGAGATTGATGGAAACGATTCCTGCATTGTGGAAGTGTGCTCTTTATTGGGCTACTCTTTATGTTGACGAGTTTATTTAGTTATATTGTAAGGCAAAATATAATAGCATAATATATAGTTAATGATTTAATTGATTTTTTTTAAAAAAGCTCTTGGCTTTCATTACATCATATAGGTCGATGTTGATTGGACGACTTAAAAAGTATCTACTCGTTGCATTTCAATGGGTAGTGTTTGGTAAAACTTTAGAAAACAATATGACTGTGTACAACACTGCATAAAAACTTTTTTAGGTTTCGCATCTGGGGTTTCCAGGTCTGTTACCCAGTAGTTAACCACACAACTACACAGGTGGTAATAGCAATATGATACAATTACTAACACATTTCTCGATAGTAGCTAGACAACTTACAAGCGTCAAGTTTACCTTGATTGATTGCGCGACATCTCAACTTTAAGTTTTACCCAAATTCCAAGAAGAACTTCCCTACTATCTTCAATCTTCTAAGCATATTCAGAAGGTCCACACTAGGGCAATTTTCGAGTAATCAGGCGCACCGTCTTTATCTATCTAGTGATTGATCGAGAAGGTTCGTGTTATATCCAAACTCTCTATTGCACCATATTGACTATACCCAGTGATTAATTATTATAACGATGTACCATACTATATCAGAGTCATAATTAAAGCGTCTAATGGCTGATTTCTAGTTGACATTGAATGATAATGTTAGATGTGGAACAGTTTGTGATGCTACATTTTGTAGAATTATTAATTTATTTTGTACGTGGTAAAAGTGCTTATATTTGTCGTTGTATTAAATATTTAGTTCACGTACGAACATCAATAAAAATGTCATTTCAGAAAGTAATGTACACAAAAGTAACTGTAGTAAATTTTATTGTTTTTAAAGGATACGTGATTACAACATATTGAAATGAAGTACTTTACAGACAAAATAAACGCGAGTAAATTCAGAATAAGTGTTTATTTCAATGTATGTATTATTAAAATCGGTTTTAAAATATATTGGGTAATAAAAATTTAACAACATCAGTGAAATGCCAAAGTAAATAGTAAAAATAAAGTATAAATTTTAAGGTAACATTAGAAATTAGACACAGTAACAGATCTCGAGCGGTGACCGCGTACCGGAAAGCGCAATGTAAGCAGGCCTCCAACAAGGTGGTCCGACGATCTGGTTAAGGTCGCGGAAAGCCGCTGGAGGCGAGCACCACAAAACTGGTCATTGTGGAGATCCTTTGTCCAGCAGTGGACGTCTTTTGGCTGAAATAATGATGATGATGAGCAGGTATAATTGAGAGTGCTATATGTTATGATTATCACATGACTAGGTATGTTGGCGACTGGCTGGTTCAAACCTTTCTTACCTTTTAAAAGATTTTTTTTTTATGATTTAATGTCAGTGTTCCAAGTGACGGATTTTTAGTTGTCAAGTTGTTTTTGCTACGAATTGTTGTACTTACTGAAATAAACATTGAACATTTACAAAATACTACGTGTTTCCATCAATTAATTCATCATACAGTCCACTACTCCATAACAAGGTCGTTAACGTAGAGTTGACCAATTCAAGACCAATACCTTCCTACATTTCGTGGATGTAAGGCCTTGAGGACAAGAAAAGAATCTATCTTTCCTTTTATCAGTAATTTACCAACAACGATACAGCAACACTTAAGAGTCTCGATCGTCTGATTTTGAAATATTTTGTAAGTTGAACTATTTGAAAAAGTCATACATTGCGTAAAATATAAAAACGGGCCCCGAACTACGTGACTTTGTGCTAGAAATAGTAGAACAGAAAAACTCTGACTTCAATAAAGAGTTTTCTTAGAAAAATATCTTTCAAAGTATTTCTCCACAACGATAGCATGTCTGCTACAGTATTATAAATACTTACCACGATAAAAATTTCTACGAAAAGTTTGCTTTGATAAAGACTTTATATAAAAAACTGGATTATAGTGAACTAAATTATAGTCTTGAGTTTTGTAGTCAAATAAATTTTCATTTATAAATTTTTTTATGCGAGTGTAATTAACGGGACCATGATAGTTAAAAAAAATATGTATGCAATGTAAGCACAAATACTATTATATTTTTAAATAATCCTGTATCTTAGAATTGATCCATGCCAAGCATAATCCTAAAAAGGTGTCAACCTCGGTAACAGACGGAACAATACAGTTGGAGACCGGTAGAATTGGGTAATCTATCTTAATTCCCTGATTGGTACTTAGCGAGCCGACCCACAGGGGGATTTATAGTCAGTGACAGCTTTAAGGATTTCACTAAAGTTAACTATTTTTGAGGGACGCGTAGGCAATTGCAAAAGGGATCAATCAAAACGTATAACATGAGAAAATTACTTTGTAGGAAAAACAATAATGTTCTAAATAGTTACTTTAACACCAGTATTGATTCTTGTATCATCATCATCATCATAATCAGTTCACATTAGTGCACTGCTGGACATCCTCTCCCAATGCATGCCACTGAGCCCGATCTTCGGCTATCCTCATTCAATCACTGCCAGCCACTTTGCGCATATCGCCGCCCTACCGCACCGCGCCGGAAGGCATCCTACACCATGTCTGCCGAGTCACGGTCTCCACGCTAGAACACGTCTACTCCAAGAGTTATTGGTCCTGCGGCTTATATGACCAGCCAATTGCCACTTCAGCTTGCTAATTCTTTGAGCTATGTCAGTTATTCCGGTTCTCTGGCGAATCACTTCGTTCCGGATTCGAGCTCTTAGAGATACACTTAGCATAGCTCTCTCCATAGCTTGTTGACTGACATTAAATGGCAATGATTCTTGTATGGTAAGCACAATGAGGGTGGGATCGGATTTTTTTTTCTATTCTATTAGTAAAAACTTAAAATATGACATTATTTTTTTGCACACTGCTAATTAGTTCACAATATTTTTTTAAAAATTTTAAAAATCGGCGGCCCGTCGCATTCTGTGACATTATGTCATACGATATAAGCCGACTGCCAGCGAACTAAGCGTGTTTTAAGCAAATTAATTATGTGCTTTGTAAATACTTATCGTATCGGAGTGAAACAAAAACTATACGCCTGCCTTCGTATTAATGTTTTTTGAAATAGGTAAATTAATTAATCATTTCATTCACATAATACATGAACTTTCCACCACCGAGCTTGAGCCTTATTCCCATATGAACAAAATCACATAGGGAAATTTGATCATGGCCCACCACACTAACGAAATGCGGGTTGGTGGGTTTCAACGACTCCGGGTCTAATTTGTTTATGTAATTTAGTAATACTGGTTGCCGGGAAGTTTAAAGCAAAGAGGCTGTTACTAAGGATTTTTTAAAGTTTATCTGTCCACCTATGTATGTTTACTTCAACATAACTATAAATTTTTACATTTTAATATTATCTTTTGACAGTCATTGCTTATACAAACACAAATTTCAAAAATATAATGTTACTTGTCAAAATATATCAACAAGCTGTGCCCCGCGGTTTCACCCGCGTAAATATTTTCCCGTTTTTGCAACATTTTTCATTGCTGCTCCACTCCTATTAGTCATAGCGTGATGTAATATATCCTATAGCCTTTCTCAATAAATTGACTATTCAACACAAAATTAATTTTTCAATTCGAACCGGTAGTTCCTGAGATTAGCGCGTTCAACTAAATAAACAAACAAACTCTTCCGCTTTATAATATTATTAAGTATAGATTAAGCTTTCAATAAAAAGCAATTAAAATATACAGGTGAAAATTTCTCAATAAAGATCACAGGAGGGGCACGAGTATTTTCCAATACGGAATTGATGGTAACTTAATTTCCCAGATGTTAATCCATTAATTTACAGGTACACCCATTAATATTGGAGTATGAGCATATAAATTCATCAACTGAATTATACACGTCTCTCGCACAGGGAGAGGCACAGTGCAAAGATATGCAGAATGTGATTTTTTTTTAGCAAATGATCTGTAACTCGAACCAGTAGTATTGAAATCGGACATCAGTTAACCAGTGACGAAACACAGTGTAGATAAAGATAGTAATAATTGAACAGTCGACCAATAAGAATACAGCTTATACTTACTTAAACATATTGAAAAAAGGCTCTACCACTCAGACAGTGTCACTCATTTAGCACCATCCAGGGGTCACGTATAGGGTCTCAAGGATAAACCTACGGCCGCGAGTAACTTTTACCCCCAAACGCTTTTGGCCATGGCTTTTGGCTTTTGGCCATGACTTCGGTTTAACGATTATGTTACTTATTTACTTTACTTTTATGGTTTGGATGATCGGAGGAAAATAACAATAAACCAAAAAAAAAACGAGCGAGCTTTACAGTAGTCGTATATGATGAACATTTCACATCTCACTTTAGTAATAAGCAATTTTAACAATAAATTCCGAAAAAAATGGGTCAGGTATTACATCATTTTATAACTATAAAATAAATGCAGTAAATACTCATTAGAAGACATTTGACATATCAAAATGACCTTTGATAGTCAAATGACACAATATGTCACATAAAATAATAAAATGTCACGTTCATAATATCGATTTTAAATTTACAAAATGGCGCGCGCTTGCGCGCTTCCCCAACTTCCTGTTACACTGTTACACATACTTCCGTCCCATTTCGAAAAATCACTGCTATAAATTGATTATATAGAAAGCGAGCGGAAAGATGTCACACATCAATAAAAACACGTAAATAGTGATTTATTTTCACTGCTTTGCAGATGTCATGGATTAAAACATGAAAACAAAACAAACCATAACACAACATACCTATAATTTATGCTTCATATAAACCAACAATATTATACAATGCAGGTTTTGTTGGCTAAGTTACAAAAACAATGGTTTACCTATTGAAATTATTGTTTTTGACTCACCATTATAATACTCTACTGTATCGAAACATTGACTGTGCACAAAGAAGAAATTTAATTCTTCCCATTACAGGATTAAGCATGATGAAACACACCGGGAACAAAGAACGAAGTATTAGAATACTTAATAAGACTGTTTTAATGAAAAAGTGGATGCCAACTCTAGGGTTTTTCTGTTTGTAAACCAGAAAAATTCATAAAGCCAGATTTTATTGGTCCCCCGCTTTATAACAAAAGGCAACGTGAGAGGATTCCCTTTTGTGCTTTCAGTGGCTCTGAACTTCATAATAACATTTTATTAAAAACAGTGATAACGAGAAGTTTGTAAATGAAAAAGGAGGTTGGTATTTTAATAAGTACCATTGTTTTTTTTTATTGAATCGAATAGATTTACGGCCACATAGTAATAAAAGGAAATCAGTACCCGGTAAGGAGTTGCTGTTGTTTGGGACAAATATCTAGATCTTGAGGGATACCTAATGCATAGGATTCGCATCAAGAGGTACGAAGCTGGTGTCCTGATAAAATTTTTGCGTCGCTTTGGTTTACACTGTTAAAATGAGGGTAATAAATAAACAAAAAATAAACAACGTAAATAAAGTTAATAAATATCCTATAAACTGACCCACTGCTGGGCAAAGGCCTCAAGAAATCAAGTCATCATTGCAATTGATGGGTATTGGCTTAATCACCACGCTAGCCAAATGTGGGTTGGTGATTACAAACCCGGGCTATGCATCACAAACCCGGGCTATGCATCACAAACCCGGGCTATGCATCGAAAAATCCGAAAAACACTGCCCGACCTGGGAATGAATCCCGGGACTCTCTGCCGCCGAGGCGAAATCACAACGTAAATGGAAATTTGCAAATTAAAGATAAGCCTTTGCTACGTGTACTATCGACTAGAAAGCCCTTAAATCAGTAGAGCAGCGCTGTCTAGTGCAACTTTACTAACCTTTTTTTTAATGGCTTTGCACGACCATTTTAGCTAATGAAAAAGTGTAATTTTTCTTTTACAAGTAATACATAAATAACCTATATTTCTTTCCTGTACGATGAATGATAATAGAAATGAGAAGTGAGAAATGATATACCCCCCAACCCCTCGAGTATCTCAGTAAAGATGTGGGGCTTTACTAAGTCCTCGGGCGGACTTCTTGAGAGAATTTGAAAAGTGACGTTGCACTGTTTTGTTTCATTTGCCAACACTCAAGCACACTCACGAACACTTAACGGTTAATAATCCACCATTATTTCACATTAATATTCGACATAACACAAATTTTAGAAAATAAAATTAAACCGCAGACATGACAAGAGTCATGTCTGCGGTTTTGTTTTATTTTATTAAAGTGAAGACACTTTCCCGCCAAGAAGTCCTTAACTAGCCTTATAAATAAACAATATTATACATAATTTACTCCAGACTCTAGGTGTTAGTAAATAAATGTTTGCGACGCATTTGGAAATCTTCTGGCCACGATCAATCACGAACACAAGACTGTGGGAGCTGACTGACCAGAAGCCGATTGACCGGGAGACCCTTTTAAGGAAATGGCGCTGGATCGGGCATGTGTTGCGAAGGCCGGATAGCCATATATCCAGGCAAGCATTCAAGTGGCATGCGACTGGTAGCAGAAGACCAGGCCGACCCCGCACTACCTAGAGGCGGTCGGTCGAGAGGGAGATCGCAGCAATTAACGGCGGCGAGTAACTTAAAGGGTTCCTCAAACCTTGTGAAACGAAGCACCTTCAGAGGTTTTCTAGTAGGAATGGCATCACGCACCATCTATGCGTTGGTTACTAACGCTATCGTGAGCTGTAAGACAATTTTTCATCTTGTCTTACAGCTCATAATAGCGTTAGTGGTTACTGATATCAACCAACGGATAGATGGGGCAGGTCTAGCAGTGCGCTGGCACTGCTAGACCTGCCCCCCTAGACAATTGGCATAACGCTAATAGAATAGAAATGCAATAGAATGATTATTGTACGGGATTGACATAAGTCAACGATACGTATAAATGACGTTATGTCAATCCCATACAATAATCTTTCTATTTCATTTCTATTCTATTAGCGTTATGCCACTTGTCTAGGGGGTCTGAGTCTCTGCCAATGCATGTCACTGAGACTGAGATATACAGCTCTTCTCGTCTTATTGATGCCAGCCACTTTGCGTATGCCGTCGCTTCATCTCACGCAAGCCGGAGGTGAAGTCCTACCGAGTAACGGTCTCTCCAGCTCACATGACCTAGGTACCTACATAACTTATTTTTTATGGCCGGATAAAACTGCTTTATCGGAAATGGAATTCCGATTCCAGAAAAATAGCGGAAACAATGAAAAAATACCTCTTTTGAGAACTAAGGAGGAAATATTTGATTGCTTGTTGACAAGTGAGTTATGGAAATCGGAATTTCTAACAAACAAACACACATCGTTCATCAGCTCGCATTGGGCCAGCATATTTAATCTTCGCGTGTATGGAAAGGCCTAATGAATAATTAAGTATTTTAATTTTAAATAAAATAAAACTAAAAATATAGAAATATCGGGTGTCCCAAAATTAACGCAAGATTTGAATTAAATAGAAAACACAGTTTTTAGTCTTCAGATTATGATTTTTTTATTAAATCATAAAATTCATATGATAGGGTTGTTTATGGAAAACACATCGGGCAAATGGCCTCCACGGCTTTGCTGGCACATACGCACTCTTTTATCGAAATTTTCCATGACCATTTTGCATAAATGTTGCTGCTGTTGGTGCTCGATATCGCGACATGATAACACAGTTCTCTCTGCCTCAAAGGCATAAAGTATAAAGGCCTGAGATCAGCAGTGATAAAGGTTTAGGCTATTGATATTTATGACACTGGTGACGTACAAGCATTTACTTATTGTAGAAGAAATATTATAAAGTCAAACTTCACATATTTTACTCAACCTACATAAGGTACTGTTTAAAATCAAACAGCTTATCAACCCCAAACATTCATCACTCATTCGCAACACGAGATTTAGGTCGAAAATGGTCCAGATCGTTATAAACAAATTAACATGTCATCAGACCATTCCGTTTCGGTCAGAGTCCAAGCCTACCGGACTTACCTTTAATTTATGTGAGTTTAGGCCGATCAAACTTATCAAGATCTTCACACAAATTTCAAAGCCCGCTGATGTTAATCTTAAACTTCATAATGGTGTTAATGGCCACAACTTGTTGGGTGAAAAGGCTAGGCTGTATAGTTTAGTCTTCTTGGTCTATATTTGAGACGACCTCTTTTTTGAAAAGTCACTGCGCCATATTTTAAGTGCAGGTCAATTCAGGGAATAACTTATCTTATTTTTAAATTAACTCGCGTCTGAAAATTCTAATTGTGTTCAGAGGTGTTCTCTAGTTTCCATATTTTAGAAGGCTTGCCATGCTATTTATGCTAAAGCAGCGCAAGTTCTAATTTTACTTGGCTACCATGCTATCTAAGTCTATCGCCATTACAATATTACAAAGTGCATAGCTGTGTTCTGTCACTTAGAGGGAACACTTCCTAAATGTTACTCAGAAGCTGAGATTTTGTGCCAAGACAATCGCCACGGTGGTCTAGTGATTAAGACCACCCGTTTAGGCCCAGAGGTCCTGGGTTTGATTCCCAGCGGGCCGTAGGGCATGTTTGCCCGCCTGGCTAGCTACCACCATCTTTTCTATATATTTCTTGTGGGAACGTCGCCAGCCGAACGGACGATCCACCCGCGTTGTATGCGGGTGGGCCACTTCATCATTTTCCCGTTCTCCCCTTTGAGGGAGCTAAGGTTGAAACAGCTTTCACGGCGCCCCGTCAAATCTTTTAGTCTCTTTGGTAAATCTTGCTATCTGCTCCACTTTCAAATCCTTCAGGTCTTCTATGTCTAATGTGTCCGACCCCAGAGCTCCCATCTTACCATCTTATCTAAATATGTCGCCTAACATCAATGTTTGTAGCATTGTTGTGTTCCGGCAGCTAGAGATAAGATAGCCAGTGCCTACTGAGGCACTGGCTATCCTCAACTACTGAGTTGAGGATTCCGGGTGAAAAGCGTTTCTACTTCGGCCTTATCATCACTTAACATCAGGTGAGGTGAAGGCCAAGTGTACCCGTATGATAAAAAAAAAGAAAAAACGAAACGACTTTTAAATCCGTGAAATGTGAAAGAGGAAATTTCAAGTACGAATATACTATGACTGTACCTACTCAAAAAAGATTGGAGAGAAAAGAGAAGTTATGTACTCCCACTCCTGTACCATAGACCGATAAAGTTCGCCAGCTTTTATCATCAGCAGTGACAAAATTCAGCGCTTACGTCAGCCTTTCCGGTAGTATAGCGGTCAGTGCAGCCGCCCGGATTGCGGAAAACCCAGGTTCGATTCCTGGTTGGGTTGGGTGGGCGTTTAATTTTTTCACTGTATTTTATAAATATTTATAAATATTTAATTCAGCTTCAGTGCAGCAATTAGCACCTAAAAATAAAAAGTAAAATTTTTATCATCCCTTATAGACTTGCATACTGAATTTTCTGTTGTTCTTGTTGATGTAATCCGAATATCTCACCGAAAACCAGACGCTGTCAAAGTCTCCTTTTAAAAAAAATATACGATAGGATCGGCAATTCTCAATTTTTCAAATTATAAACGATTATTGAAAATACAACTATGTGCACTCGAAATGTAAGAGAGCAGGTTTCCAGTTCACAATAACTTTTTTTTATAGTAGACTGATGACTTAATGGTTATTAATGACTCTGCTCTGTCTGATGTTAAGCAGAAGCAGTATCCAGATGCAAGGACAACTAGAAGAGCAGGATTCTGCCTCTCCAGCAGTCCTCACCTTGCTTACCCGTTAGCTTCTTAACACCTCGCTTTAAAGGACCCCATATTGTAGGAACGAGGAAATCCCTCTCTAACTCTTTTGCTATGTGTACGCAAAAGAGTTAGAGAGGAAATAAATTTCATGCTCCTAGTTTCCTGTTTCAAAGCCGTACACCGATAAAGCTCGCCAGCTTTTACCATCCAAATAGGCTTGCAAACTGAATTTTCTCTTGTCTGTTAGATGTCCGGCCTAACGCTGTAACGGGGACCGTTAACGCCTGACAGTGGTACCGTGCCCGTTCCATAGAAGTGTTTATCAGCGTGTCGAGTTGATCTACCGTATTTCTGCGCCGTTCCGATATTTCATTACCCCGTGTTCGGGGTGGTATGCATTCGTTACCTCAGTCCGGCTCGAGGCGGCGCGGAGAGCGCACGTGGCGTCGTCCGTACGGAGCTCTCACAGCCTCCACAAAGTTACGTGAATACTTGGTGGATTGACCTGTGCTTATTGATATATTGGTGTGACTTTTTGTGCGAAGGGAAATTTTTTGGTTTTGTCTGTCTGTAAGTATTCGGATTTAATTGTTTTTGTGAATGTTTTTTTTTGTTTATGGAATGGTGTAGTCGTTTTTTTAATACGATGGTATCGCAATGCGACGGACTGAAACTATTGGTTAGTTATTGGCAAGGTACCTAATTAATTAGTATTAATAATTACTTTCACAAACTATCGGAATTGTTTTTTTCTTACTATTTTCTATGGTCCTGTATATTATGGGGGTGTAGAAATTTGTAGATGCTTTCTGTTTAATAGTCCATTTCTAGTTTTTTTTCTCAATCTATTCTTTAAAATAAATAAGTAACATATTTTTTTATTTATTTTCATAGTAGAAATTATTGATTTATTTGTAAATTTAGCCTTAACATAAACCCAACATTAACTTAGTGACATTAAAATAAAAATTTGATGTTAGTCAGAGGGTGGCCCTTTTTATAATTACTGCCGATTTTCTTTAGGTAAACAAAACTGAAAGTTAGTTTTCATGGCTGTACATTTAAACGTTTTTATTTATATATTAAACGAAGTATTTAACGTTATACCTTCTATTTGGGTATAAATAACGACCCAATAATTCTGCTCACATTAGCCTAGCTTGCTTTCAAATCACGAAGAAGGTTATATTTTCTTATGTTGGTCAACCGCCCGAGACTTTCGATTATAAGATTTTCATTTATAAGAATCCGGAGTAAAGATATCTAGATTCTTTAAATTTTTCATCAGGAAATAAAAAAAAAATTACATCAAAGCTACCAAAAATTTACAATTCGAAATGGCTTTTAGTATTGATAGATTGTGATTGTGACTATATTTGATCTAACTCTCAACAGATATGACTTTAAATCGTTAGGGGTACGATCGAGACAAAAATCGAGCAAGCCCAAAACTGTAAAAGACAATTTTTGATCCTTCAATCTCTTATTTACACATTTACACAAATAAACTTACTCTATGTACTCCATACACAAACGATCTAATAATTACACCACAAAAATTCAATCTATACTCAACTGATTAGGGATCTACTTCATTCGGCCATGGTGGGTATTTACTAAAATATTCATAGAATCGGCTTTAAACAGTCAGATTTAATTGGTTCGGGTCATGCAAGCGAGTGATCAGTGTGCCTTGAAGTATGTGACGGAATGACAACTATAACCTTTCTTTTTAATTCTAGTTTACAAACAGAAATAGCTTTTCTTTTTAATTTTAAGGTAGCTATGCAAGAAGGTTGAACAAAAACAACGAAGCATGTTATTCTACTTAGGTTTAGTTTACAAACAAGTATTGTCGTTATAGTTTTTCTTTTTAATTTTAAAGTAGCTGTGCAAGAAAGTTTAATGAATAAAAGGAAGCCTGTTATTCTAGATATGACGTGTAGATATTGAGATATTTTAAATTTAGAACGTAACAATCTACCTAAAACTTCATTACCCTTTTTTGTCATTGACATACGAGTACAAGATAATGGCGCTAGTGTTCGACAGGAACCCTTAAACGGCATATTTTTCCTTCAATTATTAAAAAGAGGATCAACAATATATATTTCACTTTAGCAACATTTGAATAAGGAACGCGCTGTTCCTAGCTGACTTCCAGTAAAATTTCAATTTCAATCAACCACCGCACCGCACTGGGCCCGCGTGGTGGTTTATGGCCCGTTTTCCCTATCCATCCATAGGGAAGGCTCGTGCCCCAGTAGCGGGGACATAAAATAAGCTGATGATGATGATGAAAATTTCAATCAAATTCTATATTATTTTTTGGCGACAAAGCTGGTGTCGAGCTCTGGCATTATTACGTACCTATATTGATCATCATTTATTTATTTATTTTTTATTGCACAATAAAATAAAGTACAAAAGGCGGACTTAACGCCAAATGACATTATCTATCAGTCGACCTAAGGGCTAGACAGAAATATTGGTAAGCGGTGCGACAAAGAACGTAAATGAAACATATACTATATAAATTTGTAAGAACTGAAATATACATATTAAGTTTATAAAATTAAATGATAATAATATTAATAAACATACTATAAAATAAAAATAAAAAACTTAAATAAAAATAGACCACATAAAGAAAAGATGATGGGAATCTCTTACGTGGGTGTTGATTCCTGTAGAAACAGTATATACACCATTGTTTTAAAGACCACATCACCACAACAAGCATCACAACGAATATCTAGCCCATTAACTGCTATTTAGGTGTTAACATTGGCATTCGTTAACATTCTTCATAGCGTCAATGTTTGTGGTATTGTTGTGTTCCGGCAGCCAGTGCCTCAGTAGTTGAGGAATCCGAGTGAAGGGTGCCACCTTCGGCCTTATCATCATTTCACATCAGGGTGCCTAGTGTAAATTTCATTTGACATCCGATCACGTAAACAAAAACGAGTATTAGTATTGCATTGAGGCAGCGCCTCCTGGAGACATAAAGGAACAGTTCAAATTTTGCAAAATATAAATTTTCGATTTCGTAATTGTAATCGAATGAATATGGATAGTAAACAAAACACACATTTGGCACGACTTGGAAAAGAAGGCCAGGTGAATCATTGTTAAGTTTAGATAGACATTTTCGACGACTAATGCTACTACCTACTACAAACAAATGAAATTTATGAAATAAGTAGTGGACCCGGCGGACTTCGTACCGCTTTGACAGTTTCAAGAGTTTGTCAAAATTTCAATAAAAAGTATAAAAAAATACCAAATAGGTTCTATCTATTCCTAACATGGAATCCAAGACCTAAGTAGTAAATTGTGGAACCAAATATAGAGAAAAGATATAAGTTCCCACGGAAATGATTCCGTGGGAATATCGAAATAAAAACTATCCTATGTATTAATCCAGGTTATAAACTATCTGTCTATCTATCTTTCATCCAAATCTATCCATCCGTTGCAGCGTGAAGAAGCAAGAAACACACACACATACACACAAACTTTCGCATTTATAAAATTAGTGTGATTGTTCACGAATGTACTAGCATTTTATTTTATATTTTTATCCTGACGTTTCGAACCCTTTGCGGTCACAGAGGACTGAGGTGTTGTTCGTCTCATAATTTATTTGTAACTTGCAAACCGTCATTTAGTTTTCCTTAATTTTGTTCAGTTTCCTGCAAAATGAGCTAACAACATCATTTCGTCTTGTGATCCTGGGATCCCATCATCCCATCGGTCAATTCTAATAATCTTTATTGAAATTGAAATGTTTTTCGTATCTATAGTCTCCAGTATCATGATGATTTAATTTGATCTAGAATTTATAAAAAGATAAAAAAGCTTTAAAAAATCACAACACTAAGGTTTCTTAAAGAATATTTAACAACTAATAATATTATTTGGGACTCTTTGTAACATGAATTAGAGTATTGTAGCAATAAAGTGAACTTCAAACTTGAAGGTAAGGCAGATAATTATAAAATCGATATAAAACTCGAACGATTTATCGATCAGACAAACACAAAACAAGTAATGTTTCAATATTAGAATATAATTCAATTAAGTACGACAACAATATTCGCTTCAATATAATAATTGTATTACATTTTTACAGACTGTTGTATTACAATAGCTTTATGTAAAACATTATTAGTTTTGCATCATCAACCTAAACGTCTCACTGCTGGGATCAAACATGAACAATAGCACATTTGGAGATAGGACCATAATGTCGATAATATTTTTACAAATATTAAAGATCAGTTAAGAAGTAAGCAAGCTATTTATAAATGTTCAAATAATTTTTAACGCAAATTGTGTTGCGAACAAATTACAAAAACACAAATGTTGAAAAAATTTCCACGAGCAGGATTTGAACCTGCACCCTTCTGACATTCCGGGTCAGGTGCTCTTCCAATTGAGCTATCGTGGTTTTAACCAGCCCGCCGAAACCAACCAATTAACTTAACTACAAATCGTCCGTCTCACAGTTTCGATTTATCGAGCGGTTTTTTAAATTATTATTTTTTAAATTAACGCGTTAAATTCCTCATACAAAATTAGTAGTGCCGCGTGGCATCAAATAAATATGGGCGAAGACATTTCAAATAAAATATATGACACTTGACACTTACGGACGGCGCACCCTTAAGCTTGCGGAAACAATAAATATTAAAATAGCTGTTCCTGAAGTATAGCGTGTGTGCTTCATCAACAGCGGAAACTATTCTGGCTGACGTATTGTGGAGTCTACTTTTTTAGAATAAGTTGTTTCAGCGTTAGTTTACTTTGTTTTTCAATTACTAAGAAACTAATCAATACATATATATATTTTCTATGTTTTTTTTTGTGTCGTAATTGAAATTTGAAAATTGTTAATACTAGATTATTAAAGTAAAATAGATATAAATAAGAGGGTTCGTGAACATTTTAAGTTGTATTGTATTTTGAAATTTACGTACACATTACACTTCATTAACTAAAAGGATACGTCGAGGGGTTCGTCATGTCAGATCAAAAATAACCTAAAATTCAACGAAATTTAATTAATTCGGAAACAGTGTTTCTTTTCACATTTTTGAGTATACTTTAAAGAATTAGCCATATGTAAATAAAAAAAAATATATTTAGCAATGACCAAACCACGCCATTTGTTTTTTCATGACCAACCTACACAGTATGACAAAACACCCCTATCCCGCTTTGAACCGACAAACAAAGAATGAAAACAATGGAAATGGCCCAGTATGATTTATGCGTTTGAATACTATTGAGGTGTCTATTAAAGACCTAGCCCGAACGCCATAAATTGGGAAACATCTACCCTTTTTGATTTTAGTTATCATAGACAAACTTCAAAAATAATAAAGAGTATTAAATAATTTTATTAACTTTAGTATTTTAGGATTTTTAACTAGTAAGTGCATTGTTGCAAGTTTAAGGCCTGCCTACGCTGCGCTTGCCGGTACGCGGTCGCCACTCAAGGACTATTTCGCCCCAGCGGACATTAGTCCTGCGAGCAATGTGCCCTGCCCACTGCCACTTGAGTTTAGCAACTCTTTAGGCTATGTCGGTTACCTTTGTTCTTCTGCGAATCCCCTCATTTCTGTTTCGATCACGCAGAGAAACCCCTTGTAGGTAGGTACAATTTACTAACCACTAGACCACATCGACATAATGTTATTCTAATGAACGTTCGTAGCCTCGTAACCTCTCTCGTAGCGAGTATTCGTAACTCTCTATCGTAGCAAATGTTCGTAGCTGCTACGGATAATGTAACGGATAATAATAAACTTTTAGAATTGTGTGGCTTATTTTAGTCATAACCCTTTTGAGTAATTTTATTTACGAAATAGCTTATTTAAAAACAGTTTAAATACGAAATCAATGAGTCAAATTAGTGTGCTATTAAATTCTTGTATTACAGCGAGTCCGAAATGTTATTTTATATTGCAAAAAAAATACCTCAGTTGAAATATAACTTGCGGAAAAAAAATCATTAGTCTTGATATTATCCAAAGGTGTAGATTAACTTTTGTGTAGCGTAAATAGATTTAAGAGCGAAATTGTTATAAGCTTTGTGTAAAATATATTATACAAACTGTGTCTATTATCTCCTTACTACCTACCTACCTATTCATAAACGCCTCGATGGCCGAGTGGCAAAGCGCTCGGCTCGATGCCCGATAGTCCCGGGTTCAATTCCCATGTCAGGCAAAGTGTGTTTCGGATTTTTTCGATGCATAGCCGCATTATTTAACTGTTAACTGATGTAAATTTGTAAACTTAGATAGGTATTATTATTATTTCTCTTTTGTTTTTTTTTTAACTTTGAGTCCTTATTTTGTGTTTTTATTTGTGATGGAAAATGTCCTTTTATGATAGGGCATTTTCCAATATTTTTGACGCTGTAAGGGACAAAAGTGCTTGACACTTGCTGTGTTTCTTGCCGGTTCTTCTCAGTACAAGGTCTCCCGCCCAGAGTAGACTTACAAACCGATGGCATAATGACGTTCATAAGAGCTATTTTGTAGCCTAAACTGAATAAATAATTTTGAATTTTGAATACGCAAGAGTGGTGATTAAGCCAATACCCATCAATTGTAGCGATGACTTGATTTCAATGATGGAGGCCTTTGCCCAGCAGTGGGATAGTATTGGCTATTTACCTGTAGTGTGTGCCTGTTATATTTTATTGCGTCAAATATTCATTCACCATATTATTATGGAGTACTGCCTGGTCTACACGAGGTTAATGATCCGTGCTATGCAGACGGTCCAGGGTTCGATTTCCGCCATAAATTTGTGTGTTGAACATAATAAATATAATCTTGTAGTTACAAACATAAGACGTAAATATAATTAACATGCCGTTGTGGTCTAGTAGCAAGTCCACAGTCTCAGATCCAGAGGTCCCGGGTTTGATTCCAAGTGCGTACATGTTATAATCGGTGGACGGGCTTGTTTTAAATCAAACTGGTGAGCTACAACCATCTTTTCAAATCTATCGCCCTAACTTATCGGTAACTTCATTTCAGGCCTGCAGTCTAACTTACTACCTTATCAGTAGTATCAGTAGTAATAATAAAGCATTTAATTACAGTAACTTACATAATTACACTTATGATTTATCTCACCCAGTATAACATCATCATCCTCATCATCTCAGTGAAAAGACGTCCACAGCTGGACAAAGGCCTACCCCAAGGATTTCCACAACGACCGGTTTTATGCTGCTCGCATCCAGCGGCTTCCCACGACCTTTATCAGATCGTCGGTCTACCTTGTTGGAGGCCTGCCCACACTACATGTACGTGTTTGTATTGTACATGTTTGTACTCGGTTTGGTTGGTGGTAGGACTTGTTTGCCCACCTGGCTAGCTACCACCATTTTATCTAGATATGTCGCCATAACATCAATGTTTGTAGCATTGTTGTGTTCCGGCAGCTAGAGATAAGATAGCCAGTGCCTCACTAGTTGAGGATCCCGGGTGAAGTGCGCTTCCATCATTGGCCTTATCATCACTTAACATGAGGTGAGATCAAGGCACTGTGCTTACACGTTAATATAAAAAAAAGCACTGTACTTTTCGGTATGCGGTCGCCACTCGAGAACTGTTCCGCCCCAGCTAACTGCCATCAGTCCTGCAAGCGATGTGCTCTGCCCGCTGCCGTTTGAGCTTAGCAACTCTTCGGGCTATTTCGTTACCCTTTCTTCTTCTGCGAAACTCTTCATTTCTGATTCGATCAAGCAGAGGAACCCCGAGCATAGCCCTCCCCATTGCTTTTGAGTGATATTAAGCCTTCTTATGAGGCCCATAGTGAGTCCAAGTATTTGTTATCCTTTTTACAGTCAGAGGGATGCATATTCCCACCACATTTTGAACTTTATGTGGTTGAGATAAGATTGAAAACCAATGAAATAATTAAACATGTTCTGTTTGTTAAAGGTTTAACCCTAACCTTACTTCATTTTCAGTATTAGTACTTTACAATGTGTTCTTTCTTAATCACTCAAAAGTTTTAAAATCTTTAGTCTGTGTTAGCGAGTTGCATAGCTTTAAATCCTTACGTATTTACAGAGAATTCTTACAGTGTTTCCAAGCAAACCGGACATTGTTGCAACACTTACAGCCACTTAGAGGCTTGTTTCTGTTTTTATGGACTAAGTTTTGCGGCCATTACAACTGGAGTGGGATAATGCAAGCGTGGACTAATATGTATCCTTTGTTGAGATAAGATAAGGTAGTGACTACAAAACACTGAGATGTTAAGTTTCAGAATTAAAGATAAAGTAAGGTTTCAATTGTATTTGCCTGTTATATAATAAACACAGTATACGTAAATTTTACTTTTTATTTTTAAGTGTTATTTGCTGCACTGAAGCTGAATTAAATATTTATAAAATACCAGCCAGGAATCGAACCTGGGTCTTCCGCAATCCGGGCGGCTGCACTGACCGCTATGCTACCGGGAAGGCTGACGTAAGCGCTGAATTTTGTCACTGCTCTTTAATTTTTTTTTTGAGTGCTTATTGCGGCACAGTTCCAAAGGTTATTGCAACCGATTTAATTTTTTAATGGCGTTTCATTTTTTCACTGTATTTTATAAATATTTAACACAGTATACGTATTTAAAATAAGGTAGAAAAAAAGCCGAGTGACTTTTTTTATAATTAGCACGGCAAATGATTCCATTCCACCTGATGTTACGTGGAAATGAAGTTCAGACGCAACCGCAAAGGGAAAGCAAGGCAAAAAACTGGTGCAGCGTGACAACAATGAGGCATCAGTTAAATACTTTAGTTGGGAATGGAAGCTGCGACCTTTTGTAATCCTGACAGAAAGGTAGAATTGATAAAACAAGACGAAAATTGAAATATTTTTATGTTATTTCTCTTTGTTATTTAAAGGACAATGGGCAAATATCTATGGGAGCTGGTGGTCAAACACTTTATAATTTTTGCGTAACACCTTTTTATAGCGGGCTTTAACGCAAACTGCTTAAGGTATTATAAGCATCACAAGGTGACATGAAAAATAGTTATTTACTTTTATTAATCAATAATCTTTTGCAAATCGAAGAAAATAAACACAACGATTTTTGTCCAAAATTCTTAGAATCGAAAAATGTTTATTTGGTACAAAAACATTACTCATTATACAAAAAATTCACAGATTTCGCAAGAATCGGAGCATTGAAAATGAATACAACGATTTACGAAAAAAAACCATTTTATTTTAAATAACACAACTCCAACTTGAATGCACTTTTCGCCTGCATCCGCATCTTTTAACACCATTACTATGACGATCGGTCAATAATCAAAGAAGCTACATCACTTTTTATATACGAAAATACCCGTTTTTCTACAATACCAAATCTAAAGGGACCACCTACAGGTCACAATTATTAACCGATTTTAAAATTTTTTTCGCCATTTTGTAGCTTAACTAATACCCTAGGACCTTTTTTTCATTTTTTCTTAAGTCGTTTTTTTTTTTAATATTTACAATTTAGTATACAAATACCACCCAAAAAACCCGTTTTTTTACATTTTTAAAAATTCCAAAAAAAGTTTCCAACCGATTTTCAATTCAAACGCTTTTGGTACTATTTCCATCTCGATTATCTCAAAATCCTCGGTGCTATGGCCAAATATACGTCTCAGGCGATTTGCATCTGATGGCTCATTTGCATAAAACCATTTTCAATGATAAAAAAATATAACTTAGGATAAGGATTGTATCAAAAAGGTCTCCACGAAGTGTCGCGACACAAATAATATATGCGCATGGCGCTGGGCAAACAGCTTACAACAGAAAAAACATACGTAAATAAACAAAACGTTTTACTTAATCTTATTTAACATTAATTACACTATACTTCTGTTACGAGTAATACATATTATTTTGTGTTATGTACTATCCGTATTTTGTAGATCCAATAAGTATCACTTGAGATTCAATTTAAAAGCATAAACTGAAGAGCTTCTAATAGGCGAGTTTATTGTTGTGCATGTTCTTCAAATCTAAATCTGCGATATTTGTAGTAGTAGATTAGCCAGATTAACTAAATTATAGATGCCGTACATAATGTAAGTGCTTAGGAACTTTAAAATAAGGAGTGCGAGACTTCCAAGGCTTAAGTTGTCAATGATCGATAGAGTGCTGTAATAAAAAAATCAGGCGGGAGCGAAGGAAATGTTGGCGACCCAGAATACCTTCTTTTTTATTATCACTAAAGGAGGATTTAACTACGAGTATATGTGATTTTACGCACTTGCGATTCTTTCTTTGTACCTAATAGCTGCTGAAAAAAGAAGTACGTGCAATAGATAGATAGAAAGATAGATAATACCGTTATTGCAACACTTTATAACAAAAACATGAACAAAAGAAAAAAAAATACAAAGTTCCAATTTGGCGGTCTTATCGATTTCTTCCAGACAACCAGTAGGATGGAGAGAGCTAATAAACTGTAAGATCAGAGGTAAAACTATGAAAACAAATTAGAATAATGTGTATTTTATAAATGAAGCAAAATAATAATAATATATATAATGATAATGATAATCATATATATATGTTTATTACTACTACTACTTAAACATAATAGTAGTTTCAAGTAGGAAAGAAGCGGATATGGCAGTTTTGCAGCAGGACAATGTTAATCGGAAAGGTAGAATTTTTCACGAGCTCAACGAGAACACTGCGTAATTCACAAAAGGGTTTGGTAAGGTTTTTACATTGTTTGTACTTGTACGCGGGGGAACTCGATGGCACAGTGGTTAACCCGTTCAGGCGCGTATATAGAAATGCTACTTCAATACGTCCTCACCGGTTGAGACAGTTTGAGACAGTTACCATTTTCAAACGTTAACATCCGCAAATCCTGCTCCATACCGTTATTTATTATTATTCCAAATTTAATACAGAAATCCTTACTGTTGGTTAGGTTAAGTTAATGTTTTTTCCCGAGCGAAACGCAGCGTAGCGTGGGCCAGTCATGGGGGGAGCGGCATAACATCAGCCGCATTGATATCTTTAAAAAAGACGTCGGCACTTCTTTGCCCAGTGCAAGATATGCAAGTTCTTGTCGATCATTTTCAGACGGCAGTAACGAATGTTTGAGTATTGCAGTACATCACCGTCTGAGACGTATTAGAGCAGGATTTGTGTGTGTTTATCGTTTGGAAATGCTAACTCAGTTTGTCTCAGCCGGACGGCGGGGACGTTTTGAAGAAGTATTTCTTTATACGCCGCCCGGTCTGCGATTGCAGTCGTAAAACAATGTTCACGAATTCCGGTCAATGGGTGAGTGACTTAAAATGCATCTTGAGCTCCTCCGCGCTTTGGAAGGCACGGTGGAGCTGCATATACACATACCAATCCACAGTGGGCTCACCTGGTAGTTTATTGCCCGTTCGCCCTGTCGTGTATCCATCCATAAGAAAGGCTTGTGCTCCAGCTGTGGGGATCTAAGATAAGCTGGTGACGATAATGACTTTAGGCGCTGGACACACAGAAAAGACGTAAGACGCGGACGGACGGGGTGCAGACGGGGCGCCGTCGCGACTTTTTAAAACATATAGAAAAGACGAGACACGAACGTGACGCTGGGCGCCGCGAGAGATGAGAGTTTTCAACCAACTTCATTTAGCCGTCCGATTTTGACACGATAACATGTTTTCTTCCGAAGATGAAGATGTGTTAGCACTGGTGTATCTTGCTAATATGCAGAGGGTTAGACGTTACTGGGTACATCCGGTAGAAGCAATGAGACAATAGATTTTTTAAATAATGGAGGATCTACATTAATTATTCAAATCGTTTTCATGAAGTATATGATGATTCCATAATGTTTTAACTTCATTCTGTCCAAGGTGAAGAATGCTCCCCCGTCCCTACTCGTTCGCTCGCGCCCGTGCCTTGTAATTTCTAATAGGGCGCAGACGAGTAAGCGTCCGTCGTGTCCGCGCCTTGTCTTATCTATATGTTTTGCGTCGCGACGCTTTTATACATTTTGTATGAAAGGGACGCGGAAGAGACATTTGTCGCGCCCCGTCCGCGTCTTGTGGCTTTTCTGTGTGTCCAGCGCTTTATATACGATATGTCGTTCGCTAGGCAAGCAGTGTTTTCCTTGCAAACTTCCTTGTTTTGTAATGGACAATTGGACATCCATAAAACCTACACAGTTTTCGCAAATATTTTTTTTTTCCTTTTAAGCCGTTTTGTCAGAAACTTTTCTCTTCGCATCAGGGTCAGTCTCCCTCAAGATAAAATCTATATATTAAAAGCTTTTTTGTAACAAAGTCAACTGACAACGCGGAAGGCAAGCCCAACAATCAGATTATCCTGCACATACGGTACATAATTTAAGTATGTGCGGAGTGAAGCCACTGTCTTTATCTCGCGGTATAAGCGCGAGTGGCACTCATTCCGGGCTTAAGGGCTCAACAAACAGGATGTAAGACTTAGGAGGCTCAACGTTTGATGGATTAATATGTCTCGTAGATACGTCGAACGAGTAATTGGGGATTTCATAAGGCATTTATAATCGTATAATGGGTGGGATGAACGGAGAATCGTGCGTATCCCTACTTTGTTAATTTGACAAGTTGTGTGACTTATTAAGCTTCATTGTTAATGTAAGTTGAATTGGCGTTACTTATGTTTCAAGAAGCAGGAGCCTTTAGGCAGAGGTAGGTATATGAAGTTTCTTGAGAACGGGTTTTATGAGTCGAGATCTTTTGTGGAACGACGAGGGCGAGTTTACCGCATTCTCAGGTACTGAGGGAGCTTCTTATTCTGGCCTTGGATATTTGCTTGAGCTGCGAGGACAAACCTTCTTTAAAAAACGCGAGTAGACAACCTTAGCAAGATAAAAGTAGTTAGTTAGAGCTGTAGTAGGTGGGGTCTATTCGAGATCACTGCAGGGAAGTAACGCTTGTTCAGCCTTCTGGTAAGTGGACGCTAGGGTCTAGGCACTTATCAAAGGCCCTGGGAGGCAACTGAAGAGGTTTGGTGGAGTCATCCAGAGGCTAAGCCGAGAGTATCCAAAGCCCACTTGGATTAATGGCGAACGAAGAACCGACACCACCGTCACCCTTTTATCATGGACCCTGCATAAAATAATATTGTAGAATAGACGCGAGCAATAGATCCGTAAAAACTTTATTTATTATTATTATATTATATTATTGTGTAGAGAAAAACTTTAGATAGATAAAATTGTATAACGTGAAACAGGTATCTTTACTTTCAACTTGAATTGGTATTGTAAATAAGTCCTGTTCTCTTCTCCTCTTTGTATTGCAGTGTTTTCTAAAGTACACTCCAACAGAATTAATAGTGCACTATCCCCGTGAAAGCTACATTACAAAGCAGGCAAAACATCTTCAAGGAGTACATGGCGTTACTGAAACTTAATGTACGGATACACTTATGTACGGAAACCCTATGTACGGTTATACGTTTAAGGAGGTATATTTGGAAAAAAGGACAATGCTCTTTGTTTTTTTAACCTCTTTGGTATACTCGTTTAATTATTTAAGAAAAGGACATTGCTTAAACTCGACCTTCTTTTTAGTTAAAAGTAATGTGGTGAGCTTTTTACTGTAAAAGCCTCAGTGGTGCAGTGGTTAAAACTGGTCTTAGAAGTACAGGGTTCGATTCACAGCGAAGGGTTATTTTATATAATTACTAGCTGTACCCCGCGGTTTCACCCGCGTTATTAGTCATAGTGTGATGTAATATATCTAGCCTATCTCTAGCCTAGCCTTCCTCAATAAATGGACTATTCAACACAAAAATAATTTTTCAATTCGAACCAGTAGTTCCTGAGATTAGCGCGTTCAACCAAACAAACAAACAAACTCTTCAGCTTTATAATATTAGTATAGATTTTCGTTTAAAGCCCACATCAAAAGTTATTTTAATATATATTCTGATTATAATAACAAAATTAAACCTTTCTTAGTGTACATTTTGAACTCAAGTGAGCTTCTTCCTCGTATACTGCCGGAGACGATATTCTAAGATTAGAGTTGAACCCTTGCCTCAAGGTGAACTGTTTTTATTGTTCATGTCAAGGTTTAAAGATTACCTATTTTAGGAATGACTTTGGCTTAAATTATTCGTCAATGTCTCAATCAATTAGATCATAAATGTGGTAAATAATTATAAAATATAGTGAAAAAATGAATTGCCTACCCGAACCAGCCAGGAATCGAACCTAGGTCTTCCGCAATCCAAACATATTATCCAAGCATATAAACATAATTTCCTTTTCCAGAGGTTTGGACGGTGATAAAAAAGTCAACCTGTATATACTTACTATCGCGCGTTTGGACAGTATATTATATACAGCTCCACTGCTGGGCAAAGGCTTCCATTACTGAAATTTTATTGATGGAACGCCACTCTTGCCAAAATGCGGATGCGACTTTGTTCGCATAAACTCTTACCTCGTTTAATGTTAGATATTGGATTATGTAGCCTATCATCATCATCATAAAAAAAATTAAAAAAAAAAACAAAAAACAAGTAAAGTAAAAAAAAGTAAATAAAAAAATAAAAGTAAATAAATAAAATAAATTGAGTTTACAATTTTAGAGGTTGCCATTGATAAAACTAGAACTTATCTATTAAATTACAATATATAAAAAATATAAAATCGCGGACTTCGTTGGTTAATGAATAAACATACAACTGTGGAAGTCCTTCTCTCCATAGGGAATAGCGCAGATGTTCTCGGCCTATTATGAACCAATGGTTGTGGTAATAGCCCTTATCCACAGCTTATATGAAAAAGCTTATACAGCCGAACGTTTGTATGCTAATGACAATGACATAAGCCAAAATGTTTTAAAAAAAATATACTGAAACTTGCAATTCTATTTTAAAAGACTCGACAGAAAGCACCGTGTGTGCCTACAAACAATTATTACGAGTCGTATTTAGCCAAAGCAAATTGACGTTTTCGTTTCTCCCTCGTTCAGCAACAAACAAAAAGCGGCGTTCATTTTTATTGTACAGTAACAACCTTCCTCACTCATCTTCTGCGTGAGTGGGCAAACAAGGGATCTGTTTGTGAAACCACTTTAAAAATCACGAGTTGGAGTATAAATTGCAAATATAAATAAACTTCAAACGGCAAATAAGGACGTATTTACGTTTCGCTAATTCGTATGGAGTTAGACGGGTTGTTTTGATGATTCGGGTAACGCTATATTGCCAATCCAAAACTCTGTAATTTGAAAACATCACATACAATGTTCTGATCCCAAGGTAAACAGCTAAAGCACTCGTTTTATGGAAATCAGAAACAACGACAGTACCACAACCACCCAGACCCGACACAATATCGAAAAGTTCGTTTTCGACATTGACCCGACCGGGATCCGAACCCGGTACTTTAGAGTTAGCGCCGCACAAAGTAATTGAACACAAAAATGCAATTGTAATATCGCAGTGACACTATATTTATGACAAATGCATTTTTGTGTGCAGTAGATTTCCGCAAAGTAAATATTACTCGGGGGGTTAAAGTTACTCGCGTACGTAGGTTCCCTTGAGACCCTACACGTGACCCCTGGGTGGTGCTAACTGAGTGAAACTGTCTGAGTGGTAGAGCCACGCTGCGTTGCAGCACGAAATGGGCCGGCTCGCCCGGCGTAATACCACTCTCTCACAGAATATCGGCGTGAAACAATGGCCGGATGTACCGGAGCTCCATCTCTCACCCCTCCCCCCTCTCAATTCCTACTCCATCCTCAAGATCCAACTCCTTCTTCAAGGCCGACAACGCTTCTGCGATTACTTTTGGTTTTGGTGTCCATGGGCGGCGGTGATTACTTTCCATCAGGTGACCCGCCTGCTCGTTTGCCTCCTTTTAACGTAAAAAGTGACGCCTGTTTCCATTAATAACTGTAATTGAAGCTGTAGTTTCAGCTTTATGACTTAGCTGTAAAACTGTCTCAAATTACAGTGTTTTGGCTTGGTACTGTAGTGATGGTACCACGGCTTCTACTTGTAGGAGCGTTGCCGGGTGATTGCCTTACTTACTTTCGTTATATCAATTATTATAATTAGAAATGGATTGGTATGAGCACAGAGTTGAGGAGGCATCTCATAGGCATCTACATAATTAAAAGAAAGTTTTTGTGTTTGTGTGTTTCGAATTTTTTAATGCATAGCTCGGGTTTGTGATCATAACCCGCATTTGGCAAGTGGTGATTAAGCCTATCCATCAGTTTGGTGTTGACTTGATTTTAACTTTAGAGGACACGGCTCAGCATTGTCGTGGCATTGGACTAAGAGGTTTTATAATTATGATAGTAGTCTAGTTTATTAAAACTAAACTCATACATATTCATCATCATCATCATCATCATCAGCTCATTTATGTCCCCACTGCTGGGGCACGAGCCTTCCCTATGGATGGATAAGGAGAACGGGCCTTAAACCACCACGCGGACCCAGTTCGGATTGGTGGTTGTTAACGACTGCTAATGCAGCCGGGACCAACGGCTTTACGTGCCTTCCGAAGCACGGAGGAGTTAGAGATGATACTTTTTTGGTCACCCATCCGATGACCGGCCTTTGCTAAAGTTGCTTAACTTTAGCAATCGCAGACCGGGCGGGTTAACCACTGCGCCATCAAGATCCTCAGCTTTCGCTTCCAATTCCGCTTAACATTAGGTAAAGTCATCTGCCTTTTCTAGAATAAAATTAAATTTTGACCATCTATTCTTAAAGAAGTCTCAAAGATCAACTTAAAGAAGATCGAGCAACGATCATAGGTACAAGCTTTTTCAAACATGTTTTAGAGCAGCGCTTTATAAGCTCTAGCTTAGAGCGATCACTGCATCATCGAGATCCTCAGCTTTCGCTTTCAATTTCGCTTAACATTAGGTAAAGTCATCTACCTTTTCTAGAATAAAATTAAATTTTGACCATCTATTCTTAAAAAAGTTTCAAAGATCAACTTAAAGAAGATCGAGCAACGATCATAGGTACAAGCTTTTTCAAACACGTTTTAGAGCAGCGCTTTATAAGCTCTAGCTTAGAGCGATCATTCTCTTTGCCTCGAAGCTAGCAATTGATGTTATTGACTTTGCACAAGCCCAGATACGCTCACAATTTAATTTCGAACGCCTTTTACGTGAAAGATAAAAGAAAATGAATTCTCGCAAGCCAATATCGAGCCGTGGAAACAGACGGAAGTGTTGGTGACTGATCAATTGGACACATTTAGACGTATCCGGAAAAAGACCGACCGCGACGTTTGGAACGGAACGTTTGGTCACAACGCTGCCGGCGGCGTCGAAGTCAGACCGTCGAGACTAGTTTTCTTTCAAATACGTTATAATAGACAGGTAATATAAAAGAGTTTTTAATGAATATTTACTTATAATATGTTTGAACTACAAATAGTGTCGTAAATAAATAATAATTCGTGACAAGCGGGAATCGAACAGGAAGCTCGAGTGGAAATTCCTGAGACTGGTTGAAGTTTTCTAGTAAAATTTTATCTTGTAACTATATATAGCATTCCTATACGGCTGCGAAAGTTGGCTCGTCAAAAATGATCTCATCGGTAGACTCCAGGTGTTTGTAAATAAATGTTTGCAACGCATCTTGGGAATCTTCTGGCCACGAACCATCACGAACACAAGACTGTGGGAGCTGACTGATCAAAAGTCGATTGACTGGAAGATCCTTTTAAGGAAATGCCGCTGGATCGGGCATGTGTTGCGAAGGCCGGATAGCCATATATCCAAGCAAGCGTTGGAGTGGCGCGCAACTGGTAGCAGAAGACCAGGCCAACCACGCACTACCTGGAGGCGGTGGGTCGAGAAGGAGATCGCAGCAATTGGTAGTAACTGGCGGGACCTCGAAGCCACAGCACAAGACCGCGACGCATGGAAGTCCCTACTGCGAGCCCTATGTCCCTGATGAGGGATCACAGGAATTCATCATCATCATTATATAGCATTGTGAATGAAAAATTCGAAATATTAAAAATATTTATAAGGAATTACGTCTTTATTGATTGTTAATTACTTGCAAAAGTGTTTCTTTCGATTGTGAGGGTAGTAATTTCACAGTGACGTAATACCGCTGGCTTGCAATTTAAATCAGAAACTACTAGAAAAATTCAACGAGTCTTCTGGGGCCTCGGTAGCTCAGTCGTCAGAGCATTGGACCAGTTATCAAAAGATCGTGGGTTCGATTCCCACTCGAGCTTCCTGAGGCTGGCTAATTTTTTCGTGTATAATTTTATCTTAAAACAAAGCGTGGTAAAATTTTACAAAATCTCGTTTTTATTAACGTACCTATTCGAATGGCAAATAAAAATCGCGTTAGGCACCTTCAACGCTCGTACCATTACACGTTCTCGTCCATGCATCGGCACATCGCATCAAAAATTAATTTTCTACCAGAATGGAGACGGGCTCTCCATAATTTTAAAGCCTTTTGCTACAATCACTTGTTACCGTTGACTGGTTGACATGGACTTGATGTTATTGCATTACTAATTTTGTTATTGAGTTGTAACGTATGTTTAAATATATTTTACCCAACTATTAAAATGTGTACATTGCTATGATAGGGCATTTTCCAATATTTTTGACGCTGTAAGGGAGAAAAGAGCTGGACACTTGCTGAGTTTCTTGCCGGTTCTTCTCAGTACAAGAGTAGACTTACGAACCGATGGCATGTGACATTCATAAGAGCTACTTGTGTAGCCTAAACTGAATAAATGATTTTGAATTTTGAATTTGATTTTTTTTGAATTTTGAATTATTATTTATTTTTGTTGACCGTTAAGTAGAAGACCTTTTTATTTTGGGACGACCTTCATTTTACCTTATGACTATAGACGATTAGGCAAAATTAGACCAAATGAAATCGTTCTTTACCATGTAGTCTAACAGCTAACAAACTGGTTATCTTATCTCTTAACGTCAGAACACAACAATGATATTAACATTGTTTTTAAAGCGATTGACTTAGATAAGACAACGGTGGACATAAAAAGATGCTGTGTCACCAATAAAACCGAGCACAAAAAAATATATAACTTGAGTCTCGGCGTCTGAGACCGATGTTAAATCTAGTGGTTGAATTTAACCGCTTATACTCGTAATGGTCTAGTGAACATTTGGTAGCGGTTAATTTCGAAATTTTGAAGAAGAAGAAGCAAAGAATTTTCAAAACACACACATACATAATATACAAAAAATAAATGAGGCAGACAGTGTACACACAAGAGAAAAAATAAGATGACACAAAAAGAGTAATAAAAAAGTAAACAAAGAGTGTGAATTTAATGGGTCCTGTCTCAGCATAAGCTTCTGTGTCATTCGTGTCAAACGAGTATAAAGTGCGGGTGGGGGAAGACCGTCAGTGTCACTTGCCAGCGGAACGTTGAAGCGTACGGACGTGCCCACGCCACACGCCTAAACAGGAGCTAAGAGTAGTTCACTATAGCCCCTAAAATAGAAGACACTACAATTACCAATAAGTTACTTAGCAAATGCAATGCTTAATATGCTATACCAGTAAATCCATCGGCATTAAATTAAATACCTTCATTATAAATGTGCAACCACAACAAAAGCTTTCCATTAACAGTTTGATATTTAGAACTAGTCGATTAGTAGCCTACCATTCACACCACAAATTTAGTTTAAACTGTTGACAATGAATACAAATTTAACCCTAAAAACAGAATTTACATTGCAATTCACCCATACCGTATACATTTTAGCTACGCAGAGTAGTAATGAAATGAAAATCTATTTTCCACTCAGCTAATAGGCGTACGCTCACGTGAGCCAAACGGGCACAATTGTTATAATCCGCAATTAATTATGGTATTCATGGTAGCTGAACTGGAAATCCGTTGAACTATTGACTCTAGTGTAAACAATATTTTAAGAGTGATTAAAGTTGCGTTCTAAAGTAAACCTAAAATACTAGTATTAATTGACGTGCGACAGTTGACAAACAGCGTTGGTCCTAGTCTTTGATCAGGGTAGAAAAACCTAAACTGCTAGAATTAATTGACGTGCTACATGGTTAACAAACAGTGCCGGCCATAGTCCAAAAACACATAAAAATAAAACAATATATCACTCATTCATTTCAAAAGGAGCCATCAAAAAAAAATTCTTTGCATGAAGTTTTCGCACTTAGCTTATTGACGTCCCTTGCCACCTCCTTTCACGGACACGGATCTCAGAACAGCTCGGAACAGTCCGACCGCAGCTGCTTCGAGATTTCGTGTTCGTGAGAGGTTCTATGTGTGTTGATCGAGCGCGATTGTATGAAGCAGTCTCCTTATTTTGTGCCGGCGCTAAGAACGACCACTCCACTCGATCTACCCTTGGGCCAGCGCTGTTGACAAAGCTAGTCTAATATCTCGTGCACAGATCTACTAAAAACATTTTTGGACGGTGGTAGGATTCAGCACAGCATCAGATTGGATGGCGACCGATTAACACCTATATCTGCCGTCAAGCAGAGTTGCTTTTTGCATTGCTCTGTTCCGGTTTGAAGGATAGAGCATTGATATAATTGATGCTGACTTAATTTACGGAATAACTTATTTATGTACAACACAAACTTGTTAGAATTTGTTAATTTTATTTTAAAATTCTACAATTTTATTATTTTACATGATTCTTTCATAAACATTATAGTTTATAGCGACTCGACTATAGAACTTCAAAACATGATACGCAACACTTTAACTTTCGACTTAACAAAATCGTATTTTTAATACTTCACAGGTCCGAACTTAAATATGGGTAGCATTGAGTTTTAATTAAAGACTAATCGAAATATTGCAATATAGAGGTAGTATTTACCTATTAACCCTTACTGATCAACGTTTAATTGGTTTCATTTAGGTCACCGAACTTGGTAACGAGCTGAATGAATCGGCTGAATGAATCTGATCGTTTTCATATACATTTTGTAATCGAAATATTGGCAAAAGACTTCTCTGTACTAGTTGTTAAGTAGAAGCAGAAGCAGTGTCTAGATGCGACAGCTAGTTAAATTAATTGATCACCAAAAGCCTTGCTGACCCGCTTCATTATTTTATAACGATACTTACGCAACATTAAACTTTATTTTATTTTGTTACAGGTAAAATATGAATAGTCGAAAACGTCAAAAGAAGCGAAGAGTGAAACACGGCGTCGTGCGATGGACGTGCCACATGAAAGTGTAACATAAAACTTTCGGAATAAGAGTGAAAATGGCACGGTGTCCGACAATGTGTAGACCTAGTAATAATTATCTGATAGTGTTAATTCTGTTTCTGTGTCAGACAATAGTTTGTGACGGACAGTGTCCCAAGTACGCTGAGAAGCCGCTGGAGACGCGAGTTCAAGACGCTTCCATAGTTTTTAGAGCAGTGGTTATACAGGCACATTATTTGGTAAGCATATTCTTTTAAATTTTATAAATAATAGCAATAACTTTATAAAATCTATATCTAGGTACCTACAGTAATAGAAATAATCTTTTTAACCATAAAAACTCGCATACTATGTGACAATGATATACAACGTGTAACAGAAAGGTGTGGTCAAAATAAAAAGATCCAAAGTGTATCCGATTTAGATCTAGTATGCAGAGTTATTAAGACATAACGAGGAGCTCGATGGCGCAGTGGTTAACGCGCCCGGTCTGCGATCGCTGAGGTTAAGCAACTTTCTCAAAGGCCGGTCATAGGATGGGTGACCAAAAATTTATCATCTCGAGCTCCTCCGTGCTTCGGAAGGCACGTTAAGCCGTTGGTCCCGGCTGCATTAGCAGTCGTTGATAACCACCAATCCGCACTGGGCCCGCGTTGTGGTTCATGGCCCGTTCTCCCTATCCATCCATAGGGAAAGCTCGTGCCCCAGCAGTGGGGACATAAATGAGCTGATGATGATGATGATGATAAATTATTAACATTAATTTGTTATGCAATTTTTAATAAACATTTATATTGTGACGACACATCAAAATAAACAAGTCACAGCCGTTAACATAGTGGTTTAGTAACCTATGTGTACTCACATTTATGATCACTGCTGCTTGCTTATGCGCACCTATCGCGCACGCCTTTACTAATATACATATTTAATTTACAATTGCATGACAAAATAAAGTAATTGTTATGTCTTAGTGACTTCTTGGCTAAATGTGCTAATCGCACAAAGCCATCAACTTAAGAAAAAAAAATTATGTCTTAGTGACAACACATACAAGATCTAGATCGGATACACTTTTCATCCTTTCAATTTTACCACACCTTTCTGTTACACGTTGTATAAACGAACTATAGACAAAGTTAAGTAAACAAATAAAATAATGGGTTTACAAGAAAACGAGAGTATGCCTGTCAATTATCTTGCGGGTTAGCACATAGCCTTCATCTCACCTGATGTTAAGTAGTGATAGGGCCAATGGTGGAAGCGCACTTCACCCAGAATCCTCAACTACTGAGGCGCTGGCTATTTTATCTCTTTGCTGCCGGAACACAACAATGCTACAAACAATGATGTTATGGCGACATATTTAGATAAGGTGGTGATAGCTAGCCAGGTGGACCAACAACCCACTATCACCAACCAAACCGATTATACAAACATGTATCCGCGCTAGGAATCGAACCCTGGATCTCTGGGACCGGTGATTTTATCCACTAGACCACAAAGGCGGTTAAAACATTCGGAGAATCTAGTATGATAGAAGGACACATTACAGAAAAGTCCTTAAATGACTTACTTCAAGAATCAATAAATCCAGTCAAGTTGTATCAGTCAGCCAACAGCTAACATGTTAAATATTTCAAATTCAAAGTCAAAGGCAATTTTTTTAATTCAAATTAATTTAAAAAAAAGTGCTTTTCATTCCGTCCAAACCTTTTTTACCTTCTACCCATTCAGGACGAAGGAACGAAACGGACCCATTCTGTGGAAAAGAATGGGCGCAGGAAACTACACAGCTTTAATAGAAGTAACGACATTTACAAAAAAAAAAACGACGGGTTGCACTCTGGGAGTGCCGGCAGAAGTGAAAACTTGAATATTAACGTTGTGCATTTTTGATATTTTGGAATGGTTAGGGAATAATTTTGCACGAATTGCTTTAATTATCAGTATAAAAGTACTTTCATTTATGTGGTAGAATACAATATTTATTTATTGGGCTATCGTACACAAACATGACAATTTATATTACATTAAAAAGTTATATTAAGTTATATTAAAAAATTATATTACGCCGCGCCAGCTGTCTACTCTCCATCCGTCTTACGAATTTTCGATCAGGTCACGTGTCCTGACGGTCACGTGTCCTGACGCGAGTTTAACATTTTTTACCCATTCCAAAAAGTGCACAACGCCGCTAAAGAAGTTTTCACTTAAAAAAGTATGTCGTTACCCAATTATACAATATTTAATTTAATACAAATAAACCAAGCAAAAAAAAATACGACTATAAGCAGTTGAGATACGTAAAGCATAATCACAAATGTGGCTTTATGTTAAATCCCCCGGGGTTTTGCATGCAAATACCAAAGAGAATTATGAATTCGACCATTAAAACGGACTCATTTTGTCAACCTCATTAATTGCAACCTATCGCTAAATTATTAATTCGTGTTATTGTTAACTCATTTCTCATTGCTCGTACTATAATCTTAACTAGATTAAAGCTAAAGTTTTCTCTCAAGGCAAATAATATAATTATATACATTTTTATATTCATATCCCAACTGTTTAGTAGAAGTCGTCAGTTATCCGTTATCCGTTGTCCTTATAAACCTCAGAACAATATGAGGTATAAACATATACGATTTCTGTCAAAGCAAAATGTAAAAAATGTATGTGAAAAGGAGTGTAAGTTACTTATGAACATTGTCTTTGAGTAACCTAATCATTAAACATTTGAATCCCCAAACACTCGCTAAATACCTACCTACGATGATTGGTAAGCGAAGCTACCGAGTTTTAAAAATCAATATATTTCCAATAAAAAAGGTATTTAGAATTTAAGGAGCTCATTGTGCGTAAAACGGAATACATAATATTTTTGGAATTCCCGAAAAAGCATTTCAGACTTTGCAATGGTTCGAAATGTAGATAAAATAATAAAGGTTAATTTCTTTATGTAGTATTCGTCGTAGTCAATATCATTAATAAAATAAGCGAATGTTACGAAATTATGGAAAATAACGAATTTTTTACAATATTTATTTATTTATTAGTATCACCAACATAAGGTACTTAAATTAATATAAATATAAAATGCAGAGTTGCTTAAAACCAACTGTCCTTACAATTACAGGTAACCACAGCATGCATTTAATATGGTAGATAAAATTAAAATTAAAATAATTAATTAATAAAATTTTATATTATTTAATTGGGATAAAAATAAAATTTAACATAACACCTAACAAGCTACCAACACAGTTTGAGGTAGGTACGTAAATTTTTTTAATTATGTTTTTTAAAAGAAGCGAAGAAATTAACTTAATATAAAAGTAAAAAAATTGCCAGTATAAAACTGTAGGTTTTTATAAAATACCCGTAAAGGCTCTGCCACAACGCCCCATGATGACGAGCGTCTTGCGACACGGCGAGCGGATTTCTAGTTCATTGCGCGTCATACTACGCTCGTCTTTAGTCTAGAACTAGAACAGACCACTAAACCAAACCCCCTTTCCGCCGACTTAAACTTAATTATGTCACAAATACAATGCTGTTGCTAAAAATGATTTAAAGAGCCAATGAAACCTTTTAATAATTATTATAACTACTATTACTTTGCTAACAGATCAACAAAGAAGACTATTAATACGATTTTTTTCTAATATACTGCATTTATCTAAAATACAGTGAAAAAATTAAACGCCCACCCGACCCAGCCAGGAATCAAACCTGGGCCTTCCGCAATCCGGGCGGCTGCACTGACCGTTATGCTACCGGGATACTGCATTTAATAAATTGTTTTAGGCTTGTTTTAATCTACCTATGAATACGCTTATCTACGTTATAATGGTTTTGTTAAATTTGCACTTTATCTGTGGTTGTCTCAATTACTGTTATTAACATTGTCGGCATCAACGTCAACGGCGTATACATCACTCACCTTCGATTTGCTGACGATATAGTGGTCATGGCTGAGACCCTGGAAGACCTCGGCACAATGCTCGGTGACCTCAACAGAGTCTCTCAACAAGTGGGTCTTAAAATGAACATGGAGAAGACGAAAGTTATGTCAAACTCACGTGTCGTACCCACTCCTCTGAAGGTTGGGGACTCTGCCCTTGAAGTTGTGGACGATTATGTTTACCTGGGACAAACGGTCCAGCTAGGTAGGTCCAACTTCAGCAAAGAGGTCAATCGTCGAATCCAATTAAGCTGGGCAGCGTTCGGTAAGCTACGAAATATCTTATCGTCCGATATACCGCAGTGTCTCAAGACGAAAGTCTTTGACCAGTGTGTGTTGCCAGTGATGACATACGGGACTGAGACGTGGTCGCTCACTATGGGCCTTATCAGAAGGCTCAAGGTCACTCAAAGAGCAATGGAGAGGGCTATGCTCGGGGTTTCTCTGCGAGATCGAATCAGAAATGAGGAGATCCGCAGAAGAACAAAGGTAACCGACATAGCCCGAAGAGTTGCTAAGCTCAAGTGGCAGTGGGCAGGGCACATTGCTCGCAGGACTGATGGCCGCTGGGGTGGAGCAGTCCTCGAGTGGCGACCGCGTACCGGAAAGCGCAGTGTGGGCAGGCCTCCAACAAGGTGGACCGACGATCTGGTGAAGGTCGCGGGAAGCCGCTGGATGCGAGCAGCACAAAACCGGTCGTTGTGGAGATCCTTGGGGGAGGCTTTTGTCCAGCAGTGGACGTCTTTTGGCTGAGATGATGATGATGATGATGATAATTAATAAACTGTAGGATAGTATAGGATAGAATTATTTCGGCGGGCTCGTTAGAACCACGATAGCTCAATTGGAAGAGCACTTGACCCGGTATGTCAGAAGGGTGCAGGTTCAAATCCTGCTCGTGGAAAAAAAATTTCAACATTTGTGTTTTTTTTTAACTGCAGGAGCTTTAAATATCTGACGTGGGAAATAATGCCAGAAATCATATCGAGTAACAAGTATGTCCGCCTTTTCTCTTCGCCTAATGTGTGTACAAAATAATCGTAGAGCGACTCATGTTTTCATTGTCAAAACAAAATAAACTCAACAGCAACAGAATAGAAATGAATTTGTATTGTGCTGCGTTGACGAAAAAAAAATTCTTACGGGTAGATATATGTTTGTATCTGTCTTTGGCGGTAATACGAGAGGGTTGCGAAAGAAATATTAACACTCTTAGAATTTCTTGTGCGTGTCGTTTTATTGTATATGATGGCGGACGGGAAATTCATACTCTGCCAACATTGGCGTTGACTATGACAAATAACGTACGCCGGGGTACAAACAATGATTTCTTACTATTTTCACGTAAGCAACGTGAAACTTCAGGGTAGTTAATGTAGGGTTAGACTATATTTTTCAGACTTAGTTACAAACTCTCCTTCAAAGTCTCGGCATATAAGGCTAATCGGTATAGTATTTATAGGCTAATTACTATAACTAGTGGTCGCCCAGTGGTCGAAATTCGACCGTAATTTTATTAAGGCTACACGGATTATATCCTACTGTGTACTCTAAATCGAAAACTCAAAGCATACAATTGGTCCGACCTATAAATGGAATCCAGGACGTCCAAATATTGTGCTGAGTGCTTTACCAATCAGACACCGAGGCGAGGCGAATTTATTGATGATTAGTGGTGGCGTCGCACAGCCGCCATGTTTGTTTTTTTAACGTCACCTATCTAAGAACACTTAGGCAGCTAAGACGAATCTAACGATACCTCAATTATGTAAATCCGTTCAGCGGTTCTGGAGATACGAGGTAATAAAGAATATTATATACAATATAGGCGCGAAAAACATAACCCTTCCTTTGCAGTCGGGTAAAAGATAGAATGTGAGCTTGGATTGGCATTGACAGATTGCGGCCGCTCCTCTTCCATTTTTGAAATTTTTGAAAAGTGTATCAAACAATGTTTATTTAATTTAATGTATTTTTATGCATAATAATAATAAAAAATATCATTCTGCATTCCTTCTCTATATAAACTATAAGTGTGCGAAATTTCATACTCCTTCGTCCGCGCAATTTGCTTAAAAAGGGATCCAAAGATTTCGCTTCACGTATTAATATATAGATAATGGATAACATACTAAAGATATCCACGTACTTTTGTTTATATGTCAAGGCCTGAAACCAGCTCTGGGACATTTCTAACAAACATTCCTTCAAAACAGAAAATAGTATTATCTGAGGAAAGCTAGAAAAGACAAATGCAGTCGTTATCTCGCCTCATTTGCGCCAACCCAGTTGTTGTTTATGGTAGAACCTTGCCAAACCAATGTTCTAGCTCATATTGTAGATACTTCTAATAAGGTATTTTGTTTATATTGTGACTTTATATTATTATTTGTAAATAGGTATAAAAACAAAAGGTTGGCGACGTAGCTTCTGTGGACTTTGTTAATAACTTTAAACCAGTTCAATGCTTTTTTATTTTTATTTATTTATCTTAACCTATATGTCACAGCAATCACAGCATTTCACAAAATTGTTTTTTTTTTTTATATTGACACGTCATAGTGACCACATCCTGCCTGATGGTAAGCAGCCGATGCAGTCCAAAATAATGAGAGCGCTCCTCACCGTGGAACACGCACGTTAACAAGCGCACCCATTCATGACGGCCTGCATAAATGCCGTTTCACGCCCCGCTTAAAAGACCCGGGACTATAGGAGCTGGGAAACACATGCGCCGGCAAAGAATTCCAAAGCCGAATGGTCTTACAGAGGAACGACTTGCCAAATTTTTTGGTACGAGTACTGATTGTCTGTACAGTATGATGGTGGTTCCTAAAACCAGCACGTGTAGGAAAGGAGAAGGCGGGATTAGATCAAAAAGTTCAAAAAGAAAAAAAATAGATACTTACCTACAAATAGTTTATTTTTTATTTTTAATGAAATTAAAGTTTACATCAAAACCGCCTCGCTGCCTCCGCCTCTGTGGTCTAGTGGTTAAGACAACCGGTCTCAGACCCAGATATCCCGGGTTCGATTCCTAGCGGGGGTACATATTTGTAACTCGGTTTGGTTGGTTGGTGGTAGGACTTGTTTGTCCACCTGGCTAGCTATCACCATTTTATCTAAGAATATCGCCATAGCATAAATGTTTGTAGCATTGTCGTGTTCCGACAGCTAGAAACAAGATAGTCAGTTTCCCAGTGCAAACTTGGTAAAGTGTTTTTTTTTTTTAATTTTTTATTTATTTTAAATGAACTTTTTCAAGTATTTTTTGAACGTCAATTCAAAGCGACTTCGTAAACTCTACTGTGGATACCTTGTACGGAGAAGAAGCCGGAAGTAACTCGGGTTGTTTTTATTATTCATATATTAAAAAAAAGTACGTCTATCTATGTATTTGTATAGAATATAATATGTAGTAGTATGTGTAGTATATATGTAGAACAACTCTATATTCAATATAACAAGTCTATATTACTAATATAAAATAATAAATGAATAATGGCATCCATTAAGTAACTTCGACGGATACTTTATCATTTAAATTGTCCCAATATTTGCTTGAAACCCTAAGATTATCGAAACCCCAATAAAATAACCAAACGCAATTAATAGCTAACTAACCCCAATAATCGGGAGACCGAAACGTTTCAGGCCCGAATTAAAATGTATTCAATAATAGAATGGACGAACTTTTCGATAACAATTAATTGGAATCAATGAGACTAACTTTGGAGCAATTAAAGCTGTTATATAGTTAGCTGTTTACTTGTTAGAAAAATTAAAAGAGTTCGATGGAAAAGTTTTAATATCGAGTGTACACGCAATGCAATGTCTTTAATAGCATAAACTCTTATAACTTTACAAACAATGTTTAATAATTTAGGTAGTTGCAACTTTTTGTTATTTATTTCCACACTTTACTTTTATATCTAATTATGTGTCTGAAAAAATATTGATTGAATTCAATTATTATAAATGTCACATCGTCATTCCTTACTTACTTTAAAAATTTATATAGTCACAGATACATTAAGAGTAACTAAACATTTATAAAATATATATAAAATACAGTGAAATAATTAAACGCCCACCCGACCCAGCCAGGAATCGAACCTAGGTCTTCCGCAATCCGGGCGGCTGCACTGACCGCTATGCTACCGGGAAGGCTGACGTAAGCGCTGAATTTTGTCACTGCTTTTTAATTTTTGAGTGCTTATTGCGGCACAGTGCCATCTATCCAAAGGTTGTTGCAACCGATGGCCATGCAGATTCATCTTTTCAGATGAAATACCATAAATTTGATAACACAACGCTAATAATGATAATTATGTTTATTTATAAGTTCTCTAAGCTGTTTGAAATAAATTATTGTTATGATCGCGTGTAGGTCTAAAGGTTTTGGGTGTAAGGGATTATCTACATAGCTTATTTATAAACGCACGCAAGCCTTGTCGGTAATGAAAATTTACCCTATATAGGCACAATAGAGCTGACCTATATTGGCGCAGTCAGTAATATACCCGAGGTAGTGTTGCATGGCATAGTTCGTTTATTAAAAATTATACTATCGATAAGGTTTATTTATTTATTTATTTATTTATTTATTTCTAGGAAGATTTACAGACAAATAACATCTAAAGTTAAGGAGAATAAATAGACATATGCTATTAACAAATCTTCACAATTATATAAACAATAATGTTCAGTTAACCAGCTGTGGAGACTACGTTAAATTTAGTTAAAAATAGAAAAAAAAAACAAATATTTTAAAGTGCGATATGTATAATGAATGAAAACATAAATATGTATTTATGTTTACATTCATTTGAATGAATGAGTGAATTTACAGCTTACAGTAGGTTGTTGCTGTATATTTAACTTATACCTATAGATTTCTACGATATTCCTTAAACTATATATTTTATTATATTTATTATATAATACTAATACTTATTCACTATTGTACTATTTTTATTTTATTGCTTGCTGTCAATAAAAAAATTAGAACATATAATCTCTTTTACTGATGAGGCGCTGGAGCAGAACAAGTCGATATCGCATGGTAAGAGGTTAAATGATTTACAAGCACGTATCATAAATGTATTCGCTCTATATTTAGTCTTTGCTGGAGGGACAATCAGAGCTGATCTTTGTCTTAGTCGGAGTGTGTTGGTTTTTAAGCTGATCTGAGATAAAAGATCAGGACAATCGACATTACCGTTAGCGATGTTAATGAGATAACAAACGTCATTAATCATTCGTCTGGTTTCAAGTGGTAGGAAGTGATATTTGTTGCACCTGTGGTAGTAGTCGGTATTGTATTGTCGAAATTTAAAATCAAGATATTTAAGGAATTTTCTCTGAACACGTTCGATGCGCTTTATATATATGTCGTATTGAGGATTCCATATTTGAGATGCATACTCAAGGTGGCTACGAACGTAGGCACAGTAGAGAACCTTCAACGTCTTCATGTTTCGAAAGTTAGAGGAGCTTCGCAAGATGAAACCTAGGGCCTGTAATGATTTTTTAACAACGTAGTCAACATGCTTGTCGAATATAAGTTTGTCATCGTGAATAATGCCAAGATCCCTAATTTCGTGCACCTTTAACAGAACCTGGTCCTTCAATGTGTATTTCGAGTCAATTATTTTATGACATCGTGTGAAGGACATATAAAAACATTTAGAAACATTAAGATCCAATTTATTAATAAAGCAATAGTTTTCAAATCTTTGTAGATCAGCCTGAAGATCCTCAACATCGCTCGGATCACGGACCACTTTAAGAATCTTCATATCATCGGCAAATAAAATGATTTTTGATTTATGAAAACATTCTTTTATGTCCATTATGAAGATTGTAAAAAGTAGTGGTCCGAGCAGAGACCCCTGAGGCACCCCGGATGGTATTGGAGCCCAAGTTGATGTGTAGCCACTTAAGACGACTGCCTGACTACGATTGTCAATGTAGGATGAGAACCACCTAAACAGATCACCATGAATCCCAGCCAACGATATTTTGCTCTTAAGTACGAGATGGTCAATTCGGTCAAAGCACTTACTGTAATCAGTATAGATTACGTCCACCTGAGCACGTTTCTCCATACCTGCAGTTATAAAATCATTCGCGAGTGAGAGATTAGAAACCGTTGAACGACCCTTTAGAAATCCATGCTGAACATCACTGAAAGAACACCTTAAAGCACCATAGACCTGATTATAGACTACTCTTTCTAATATTTTGGCGAAAAGGCAGAGTTTCGAAATTGGTCTATAGTTTTCAACTAATGTTTTATCCCCTTTTTTGAAGATCGGTGTTACGAATGCCGATTTCCATATTGATGGAACAAGGCCCTCCGTCAGGGAACGCTCAAATAGAATACATATCGGGATCAATAGACTATCCGCACAGCTAGTTATAAAAATTGGTGGTATGTTATCTGGACCGCCTGACTTGGACAGATCCAGAGATTTTAAAAGTTTAAGCACTGCTTCTGGACTTACCATTACTGAGCCAATACTGACACCAGAATCAACCAAAGAACCTGTGGCGATAACTGTTTCCACTGATTCAACAACTCCAGGATCATTAAATGTTGATACAAAGTAGCGTCCAAACAGGTTGCTGATAGTCTGTCCCGTGTCCGCGGTTTCGTCTTTATAGAACATTCTGCTGGGATATGATCCCGATTTTTTTTTACTTTTTACATAGGACCAGAAACATTTGGGGTCTTTCGCTATATGCTCTTCAATTACGCCTATATAACGATTGAAGCATTCTTTTTCTATATGGATTGCACGTTGGCGAAGAAGTGAAAACGAGTGATAATCTGTTAAGTTTCCGTAAGTACGGTATTTGCAATGATATTTATATTTCTCTTTTAGTACTTTTACTAAAGCAGAACTGTACCAAGGCGGATATGATCTAGACGTGACTAACTTCTTAGGCACATAGTTATCACGGAGCTCATAGAGACGGTTATAGAAGAAGTTAACGGCTTGCTCAAGCGAAGCATGACATCCCAAATGTTTATCCCAGTCCGTGTCTTAAAGCTCAGCTGATATAGCGGAATAGTTAGCTTGGTTGAACAGATAACGAATCCTATGTTCTTGTGAAAGAGTATGAATCCTTACAAAGTCGGCATGTATACACACTGACTTATGGTGAGCATCCTCCTTCACAAGGGGAGAGTCACATGCCCGAACTGTTACTGTGTCGTTTGATAGTACAAGATCTAAGAGGCGTTGGTTGCAGTTTTGTTCGTTATTGTATTGACCAAGATTGCAGATGTTAAGGGTATCGATAAAACCTAGAATGTGTTCTTTATTTGTGGCCAATTCCGGTGTCAGTTCACTATCATCGCGTTTAACCCAGTTAATATAATTTTGTAAGTTAAAATCACCTAGAATGATAAATTTATCAAGGGGATGTGCTAGCACCAATTCAGATAACTTTTCCATAAAGTTTTCTAGTTGTACCTTGTGTCGATTTCCTCCTTCTTCATCTACGATATAAACAGTACATATGTGTATATTATAACGAATTGGTGGTCGCTTGTTACTGACAGATAAGGTCACCCAAACATCCTCCGCAGAGCTGGCCCAATCCTTTCTCTCGGTAATTGAGAGATCGCGTCTAACCGCTAACAGAACTCCACCTCCCAAGCTTTGCCCTGTACGCGAGTAGTCTCGGTCGCGTCTCCAAACGAGGTAACGGTCGTCGAATAACTCCATGTCAGATATACCGTCATGTAACCATGTTTCAGACAGCGAAATGACGTCATATGCACTTAGACTGACCATTCTATATAAGGCATCGGTTTTTGTGCGCAAACCTCGCACATTTTGGTAGTATAAATTAAGGCCCGCCATTGAGACAGTTAAACAATTGGGGACGATATTTTGATAAAATTAGACTATATATGTATTTGGCCACTAGATCATGAAAATGTTCCTCCAGCAATACTATAACATATAAATATGTAAACATGTTGTTTGAATTTAATTTTAAGAATAAGTTTTCAAATAAGATATTAATAAGAGCGGCTTGGCAATTAAACTCGTATAAGAAATGACTCATGTATGCACAGCACCTTACGGAATAATTATACAGGTTTGAATTAATATTATTGTTTGTTTTGAAAGAAAAAGTTAAAAATACTTCTTTCAAAGTGATATTAAAAAATAAACAGTTAATAATAAAAAGAAAGGTAGAAATAAAAATAAAAGTTGAAGTAAAAGTTCGTACTACATACATTATACTAATTTTGACAGATCCTTTTCTGACATAATCAGTAACACCGGCGACGTAGCATTCCGGCGAACATGTATCTTGCAGTGTTTCACCCACACGAATTGAAACCCCCGTTCAGTGGCAACTTTCTTTGTCGAAGATAGAAGAGTTTTGTTTGAGTTGGTAAGATGGTCGTTTATGAAAATCTTGTGGGTTCCTTGAAGGCCTAAAGCTGATGGTAACAGTGGAGTTGCTTTCAGTGTCGATCTTGCAGCAGCAATAAAATCTTCTTTAATGTATTTATTATTAAAACAGGCGATTATTGGTTTTGGTTGGTTTGTTTCTCTGGACTGGATTCTGGTCACAAAATCTAATTGATTTTTGGTAATAGGAAAGTTTATTTTTTCGCCGAGTTTACATACAATATCGAGTAGGTTTTCATCTTTTATTTGAGGTATGGACTTTATCTCAATGTTCTTTGATCTAGCCCTTTGTTCTTTTGCGCTGATTTCATTTTGGATGTCATCTAATCTTGCTTGTAAATTATTGTATTGTTTTTACATAGACTTTATAACTGCACGATCATCTTTTCTTTGCTGTTCATGTTCCAACAATGTACGTTCAATATCATCATATTTTTTTGAAAGAAAGTCTAAAGATTTTTCAATTTCACGGTTCGACTCTTCGATGCGCGTATTTTGAGTCTTAACTTCAGATATGTCATTAGCCAATCTATTTAGTAAGCGGTCCTGATCAGCCTTCCATCCCGACAGCATAGATATAATAGATTCTTGAAGAGTATCCGATGAAGTTTCATCCGTTCTTGGACGTTTCTGCCTTCGATTTATAAAATCAGTGTTAATATCATAGTCGGATATTTCATTAATATTAGGCACAGAAGCGCTGAGTGATGGTGAAGCCAGCGACGTATTTGGGGGTGTTCTTTGCATCTTTGGAAGTTAGTATTTATTTATTATAAGTATATAGGTAGCAAATGGCAATGCTAATAGTGTTATTAAAATAAAGCAGTAAGCAGACAATAATCACTAATATACGACGTTAGTCACTGATGCTTGACAAGTTTCGCTCACAATGCGTAATCCTTGAATAGATTTCAACAACAAATGTTGGTAAAATAATAGAAAATAAAACAAATAAATTTAGAACTCCCAAAAAGAATTTCTTGGCCGCTGGATTTGAACTCCGATCTCCAGAAAGTGCGCCGCAACGTGAGTCTGTCTTACGCACCGCGCCACGAAGTGGATATTGCAAGTGACAAATTAAGCGAACTTAATGAGCGTAGATCGATTCCGCAGTGGGGTAGTCAATGACCTTGTGAAGCCACACAATGACACAGCACACCGGAGATTGATTTTATTGCCGTTAAATAAGAATCTTTGAGATATATTTGCTATTATCTTCGGTTTCACTGTACTGATCACAACACGGTTTTCACAGGTATCAAGTAAATTCTATGAGGTTTAAAATGGTGCAAAATTTACATGGACATAAGCACTTTAAACCATTAATTTTTTAAAGATGTTCGGAGTAATGACAAACGTGTGCTAATTAACTGGAACTCGGACGACGTGTGTCGAAAAGGTTTCGATAATATAATTTATTTCAAGAGTATATAGATTCAAGATGACGGGTGAGCACTTGGCTTTCATCATACCTGATTTTAAGCGATGATTAAGCTGAAGGTGGCTAAGTAGACCGTGAGAAAGACACTTCACTCGGAATCCTCAATAATAAAAGAACTGGTTATCATATATCAACCTATCGACATTGTGTGTAACGATATAGGATAGTTATAATGCTACTAATATATTGTTATGGCAACCTTATTAAGGAAGATAGTGGATATAAGATAAGCCCACTACTAGACAAACTAAGCTGAGTCGATTTCAATGCGTAGTACGTATCGTACATATCGTTACTGTATAAAAGTAAAAGAGCAACTAATATGTTTCTTGCAGTGACATTTTTTCGTTGTCTATTATATAGGTAGTTTTGTCGTTTACTAATCGATATCGATAGATCGGGATCATCGATATATTGTTATCTATATTTAGCCAACGCACAACACTAACCTGAGGTAAGCCCTAAGCCTTGCATACGTTCAACTTTCACGGAACTTTCTCAATACCATTGACTTGATTTAAAGTAATAGAATATTGTAGTTCCTAGCAGATATTACTACGAGCAACTTTAACAATAGTTGAAACTAAATCCTATCATGGTAACACGTATGTTGTACTTTGTCATTATCGTATGGGGCAGTGCAAATGCGACTGGTGCAATTCAGGTTTATGTAGAACTATTTTCTACAGTACGTACGTAAGTACATTTATAATTATCTTTATCTATATATTAATACGTGAAGCAAAAACTTTGTACCCCTTTTTATGAAAATTGCGCGGACCGAGGAGTATGAAATACCGCTCGTGGAATTTTTTTCAACACTTTGTCTTTTTTTTACAAAGTACATTATCATACATCCATCCATTTTATTTTATTTATTTTTATTATAAATAAATAAAAATAAATCAAAAATCCAGAATTACCTATGTGAATCATACGCTGTTAAGAGTTCTATGAGTGTTCTGTCAGTAAAATATTAAATTATACACTTTTATCAACTAGATTTTAATCACCATTAAAAACCAGATATTGACTACTATACAGCAATTATTGGTTTTATTGTTATTCGTCACCGGCCTATTTATGAACTCACGCTTATTTGAAACTTGAAAACTGTTTACATTTTGACAGTAGCGGGCTAGGTTCTTTTTTGTGATAGATTTTGCCTTTTTTAAATATATTTTTTATATTTTACGGGTAAGTACAGTGCCTTGATCTCACCTGATGTTAAGTGATGATAAGGCCAATAATCGGAGCGCACTTCACCAGGGATCCTCAACTAGTGAGGCACTGGCTATCTTATCTCTAGCTGCCGGAACACAACATTGCTACAAACATTGATGTTATGGCGACATATTTAGATTAGATGGTGGTAGCTAGCCAGACGGAGAAATAAGCCCTACCACCAACCCTACCTACCCCATCTCCCGCTGGGAATCGAACCTGGGACCTCTGGGTCTAAACCGAAGGTCTTTACTACTAGACCACAGAGGCGGTCGAAACTTAAGCTTAACTTTCTAAACTAAACTAAACTTAAACTAATACTTGCCTTTGGTTTACTTACAGCGTAAATGGGATGGGTAGCAAGGATAGTGATCGAAGAAGGTGGATAAGAAGTCCCAGATAACACGTGTAAGCCTTGGTCCCGTTATAACCCTATTAAAAAATATAGTTATCTAGTTTCTTTAACGGCATTATCATCATCAGCTCATTTCATGTGCTCCACTGCTAAGGCACGAGCCTCCCCTATGGATGGATAGGGAGAACGGGCCATAAACCACCACGCGGGCACAGTGCCGATTGGTGGTTTTTAACGACTGCTTATGCAGCCGGGATCAACGGCTTTACGTGCCTTCCGAAGCACGGAGAAGCACGAGAAGATAAATTTTTGGTCACCCATCCAATGCCTTTGCGAAAGTTGCTTATCCTCAGCACTCGCAGACAGGGCGCGTTAACCACTGCGCCATCAAGCTCCTCTAACGGCATAGAGACCCGAAAAAGTATTTGTGTAAAAGTTGGGTAGAATGGGACCTACTTTTGAATCGGGTGTAACATATATCATAATAGCTCCTGTTCTCTAAAGTGGTCCTGGAAATGTAATTCCACGGTACGGTTCAGGTAGAGGTGATCACACTAGAGACGTCTAGAACGCTAGGGATACCTATTTTAGCAGCTAAGGAGCTTAGCTGAGATCAATGTTACACATGCCTGATTTCAAAGAAGACCCCTATTCTAAGGTAATATCACGAAAAAGATTTAATAAAGCTACTTATTGAAAAAGCATATTACACGACCACTGAATTTCTCATAATAATATCTTTAAAGTATAAAATGCTCTCGATAATGATATGTTGTAAATTTGAATTTACTATAGCACAGTTTGATTTATATTTATTTTTTTATTTCATTCTTGATATTAAAATTTTTATTTATACCTAACAATTCATATTTTGGCATTTTATACGGTTTGATGTCTAATAGTGAATTTTACATACATGTAATACTTTGTAATTTTAGATTATTTTATTTTATTGATCCTTGTTTGTAATTACTGTGTACCTTGTGAAAAGTGGAAATGTAGTGAGACATAATAATAAGAAATATTAACATCTATTTATAAATATTGTAATACTAACCTACATTTCACAAAAAAGTATACTATTACTATTACTAGAAAGGTTTTAAAATGTTTGGACACGGTTGTTTAAGTTGATGTCGCTAAGGGGTCACTAGCTTAACTAGGAAAAAAATATTTAAAATCATTTTCCTTTGTTTCAGAGCAAAACACTAGATTTAGCGCTAGTGTCGATATACAGAGGAGGAGTAGAACTAGCTTCAGTCAGCCAGTATGCTGGCTCACCATATAATACTACAGATAGGTAAGTGGATGTAATTATTGAGAGCAGTTCGCGCGCTAAAGCTATAATTAAAGTGCAGTGATGCTAGTAACTGGATTAGGTACTTAAAATTTTGATTTATGCTCATTTACAAAGTGTACAAACCATTTTGTATGAAACAGTGTTATTATACTTATTATTAAAAAATAATAAATGTTTCTCACACTCACACCAATTATCTAGCCCCAAGAAAAGCTTCCTTAAGAAACTCGTTATATGGTTAACTAGACAACGGATAAACATACTTAATATACTTAAATACATACTTATTATACATAGGAAACATCCAGACCCGAAACAATATAGAAAAACAGGTATTTCTAAATTGATCCGACCGGGGATCGAACCCGGGACCTCAGAGATAGCGACACCATGAAAACCGGTGTGCAAGCCACTCGACCAAGGAGGTCGTCAAATTATTAGTTTTAGTATGGTATTTTGGATATTATTTAAACGGAAGTATATGTAACAGTAAGCGTGCGCCATTTTGTAAATTTAAAATCGATTTTATGAACATGACATATTATTATTTTAAGCGACATATTGTGTCATTTGACTATCAAAGGTCATTTTGATATGTCAAGTGTCTTCTAATGAGTATTTACTGCATTTATTTTATAGTTATAAAATGATGTAATACCTGACCCATTTTTTTCAGAATATAATGTTAGAATTGCTTATTACTAAGGTGAGATGTCAAATATTACACATCATATGCGACTACTGTAAGGCTTGATCGTTTTTATTTTTAAAGTAGAGAGAAACCCGTGTGGTGCCGGGGTTAAAGAATTGCACCACCCCATCTCTTCCCGTGGGTGTAGTAGAAGGCGACTATGGGACCATTCCAGAGGATGGGCAGCAGCGTCTCTCTGTGATTATTCTCACCTTACTGCGATCGCCAACCCGCCTGCCAAGCGTGGCGATTATGGCAAAATCCCCTCAAAATGATTTATCCTTGAGGGAGGCCTTTGTCCAGCAGTGGACGTCTTTTTGGCTGAGATGAGATGAGAGAGAGAAACATCTTTTGTCATCATTACGGAGCTTTTGGTAATCATCTTAATGACAAGTGACGATAAAGCCGAAGTAGGAAGCGCTACTAAGAAACTGGCTGTCTCTCCTTCGGAAAACAAACAGTGCGATCATTATTGTTTTGGTAAATATGATTTCAATCAATCAATAGAAAATTTAACATGTTAGTGCAAAGAAAAGAGCTCGAAAACAGCGCTATTATAAAAGAAAAACATTCGTCGATAAAGCTTGGTGGATATACCAAAATTTTGTAATTTTGGAAAAAGTATTAATTATTGGAATAACAAAATAAGCTATAAATGTTATCTCACAAACTACTCTAACTGACACTACCATTATACTTGCAGCTTAAAAAACCTATATACGTCCAAATCATTCAATTTTGGTTCCGTAATTATTCATCACAAACTTCCACTACCGTACAATGGTTGGTAACTACCTAATATAAAACGATTGTAGAGCATATTATATATTTACAGAATATAATGCAAAATAAGCATCTACGAGTATATCTATACATACCTACCTTCCAATACATATGTACTTAATAGATAATAATTACATGCAATGCTACTTGGAGAGTTCGAAGCGTAGCCAAATTGTAGCCGCTATAATTTTGCACGTAAAACTAATTCTGAAAGTCGGTATCGTCAATATTTAATAAGTTTCGAAGCAGCTTGAAGTATGGGAGAGGCGGCGCGTTCTGCCAAACTGTTTCGCAACCGCGCCCCTATTAAGATGTTCCCTCGCCTGGAGCGTTCGTCTGTAATGTAACGTTACAAGACCGAGCATACATCAGTTGGAGAAGAGAACCGAGCATTACGCTTACGATTTGAGCTTTACATTGGTGAGTGACTATCCGATCCGAAACCCTCGGAGAATCTAGTAAGGCACGGGGACACGCACTGGTGCGTGATGCCGGTCCCTCTAGAAAATCTTTGCCGGTGCTTCGTTTCACACGGGTTGAGAAACCCTTTAAGTTACTCGTCGCCCTCAAAAAAGCCCGGTGAAGCTGAAAATTCCAAGTGGCAATCAACAAATACTCTCAAAAAAACTTGATGGTACAATGTGTAATATTATTATATTACAGCCGAATGCTTTTTAAGTCAGGGAGGCAGTATTGGAATGTTATACTCAAAATCAATCTGAAATGTTACATTACAGACGAATGCTCCTGGTGAGGGAGCACCTTTACGGTTATCCGAAAAGCCCGCAACTTGGTCAGCTCGTATTCATACGTTTTATGTTACTGTTGCCATTATCGAGATGTGCATTCGAGTTCAATAATATGTAAGCACTTTTGTACCTTGCCAAAGTAACTTCTGTTAACTTATATTCTGTGGCAACCATTAACCCGTCCCACGCCGTAGGTATAATTTGCAGGCCACCTTATGCACTACCGGTAGTGCATATGGCGCGAGAGGACGATAGAGCGGTTGACTGCTATAAGACAATCATGGACTCGACTATGCTTTGTTACCTGTTGGTAGGATTGTGCACATAATCAGACAGGATGATTTACTCCTTAACAGTTTGATGTTACTGAGTAAATTATCATCATTATCATCAGCCCTAGGCTTTATCAGCATTAGGCTCCGTCAGCATTAGGCTGGGCAGCGTTCGGTAAGCTACGAAATATTTTCTTGTCCAAAATACAAGTGTCTCAAGACAAAAGTCTTTGACTAGTGTGTGTTGCCAGTGATTACATACGAGACTGAGACGTGGTCGCTCACTATGGGCCTCATAAAAAGGCTCATAGTCACTGAAATAGCAATGGAAAGGGCAATGCTCGGAGTTTCTCTGCGTGATCGAATCAGAAATGAGGAGATCCGCAGAAAAACAAAGGTTATCGACATAGCTCCAAGAGTTGCTAAGCTCAAGTGGCAGTGGGCAGGGCACACCGCTCGCAGGACTGATGGCCGCTGGGGCGGAACAGTCTTTGAGTGGCGACCGCGTACCGGAAAGCGCAGTTTGAGCAGGCCTCCAACAAGATGGGCCGACGATCTGGTAAAGGTCGCGGGAAGCCGCTGGATGCGAGCAGCACTAAACCGGTCGTTGTGGAGATCCTTGGGGGAGGCATCTGTCCAGCAGTGATCGTCTTTTGGCTGTGATGACTCCTTTGTAAATTGTACTTTTTAAATTTGTCTATTATCCTCAATGTTTCTTCATCTTTTTTTTGCTTTTCCTTTGCGCTTGTCATCGTTGTTTGGTATGTTTTCGCATCATAATTTTGTTCTACTTTGCCTTTTCTTTCTTAGTACAGACAGATAGATAAAGGCTAACTATCTACTTTACTTAGTTCTTATAGCATGGACAGACCTTATCAGTAAGGACCTGTTTAATCAAAAACTACTTACTTTTCGTATCCAAAGCATACTGAATATTTTGTTGTTTTCTATTTATTGTTTTGTTTTATATAATAAGTAGTTAATTGCTGTGTTTTGCTGTTATCGGAGCCAAGACTAACAAAAGATTTAAATTGTTTTTTATTACTCATAAAGCTATTGTCATTTTATTAAATAAGTTAATAGCTTCAAGATTGGTAAAGCTTATTATGTGTTGCGATAATGAAGATACATTCCCCAAGAGGGCAAGTATAGAGCTGGCTAGCGCCATTTCTATGATAGCAATCCAAACCCAATTATCGCAGAAACACAAAGGCATGTACTATGGGATATGGTGTTAGAGATAGACAAATTTTTTTAACTTTTAATTTTTAAACTCCTCAACGCCTCGGTGGCCGTAGGGCGGCTGAATATCTAAAGGTCCTGGGTTAAATTCCCAGGTCAGGCAAAGTATGTTTCGGATTTTTTAATGCATAACCTGGTCGGTCACCAACAAGCCAATACCCATCAATTGTAGCGAGGATTCGATTTCAATGATGGAGGCCTTTGCCCTGTAGTTGGACAGTATATTATTATCATCATCATCATCAGCTCATTTTATGTCCCCACTGCTGGGGCATGAGCCTTCCCTATGGATGGACCCTTTCGGAAGTCTACTCGAGTCGGTTACATCATACGCAAGTCGTTGTTATCAAATCGTTATTATTGTTATTTTGTCGTTATTGTTTTTGTTTTTGTTATCGTTATTTATCATGGCCTCGGAATACAGTAATCGGGAATATTACTACTAGGGGATTAGTTTCGGGAGGTGTGATAGTGTCATAACTGAGGCTCGAGAATTGTACCGGCAAAGGTATTCAAACCGTCCTCTTCCATCGTATCGGTGTCTTCGACGTTTTGTGTATTGAACGACAAGGAGGGCATTAAATTAGAAGTTCAGAACTAAGTGTTAATTCTCTACGTCTTAAAAATTTGTATGACTGAAAAGCACAGTGTAGGTAGGTAGGTACCTACCTCTGTGCTTGTGTTCTAATTATTCTCGCTTGGATGTGCGCAATCGCGCAAACCTACGAACAACGGCGCTATGAACATTAGAAAAGGTTAGTTTTTATTCGAACTAAATTTTATTTAACTGAACGATAACTAATTTATCTCGTCAGGGATTCAGATGTAAGTATTCCTAACATGAGACCTAAACGGCCTAGTACTACCTACCTACATCTGTCAACGAAAATGATTTACGACATGCGTGATTCCCGCCCCTATTCAGGGTTGTACATTTTTTAAATTACGTACCAAAAATTTATTTTGTATGGAAGTAAATATGAACGTTTTTCGCAATGCTTATATTTGCAATATAACAGTTGATAGTAGTTGTAAAGTGAAGAGTCGTGTTTGCAATTTTGTTTTATTTTTACTGAACTTGTCGAAGGTTATTTCAAAATAATGTCGGTTGTGAACGTGCATGAGTGTTGACAATTGAAACAAAACCAAGCCTAGGGTTCGATTCCCAGCGGAGGTACATGTTTAGTTGGTATAGTATGGCTTGTTTGTCCGCCTGGCTAGCTGCCACCATCTTATCTAAATATGTCACCATGACATCAATGTTGGTAGCATTGTTGTGTTTCGATAGCTAGAAATAGAAATAAGCCAGTGCCTCATTAGTTGCGGATTCCGGATGAAGTACATTGTCACCTTCAGCTTTATCATCTCTTAACATCAAATGAGATGAATGCCAACTGCTTACCTGAAAGGATATATTAATAGCAATAGCATTTACAATATAACTAAATAATAACAACAAGACGCTCAAGTACCGTGACTCGATCGATTTAATCGTCTAAAAGGACGTCCGCCATCTTGTATTTACAATTGACGTCATATCTTAATCACTAGAAACCTTTATAAATAAAGAGAATTATAGATTATTCTAGAAACATAGAACATAAAATAATAACAAATCCAAAAGACAGATAAAAAAATATTGATTATTTATGCCTTTACTATTCAAATTCCCATTACATTCTAGAAGTTGTATTTGTAATCCCTTCCGTATAAATGCAACTTTAAAAACATTATAAACAACATACGCATTTAGACATTTGGAAAATAAGATTTAATAATATAAACAAAAACACGGCTCGCTTGAACAGATTTAGTGAAAGGCTGAAGTATGTTTGAACAATAAAATAAATAAATAATTTTTACCATTTTGGATTTTAAAGTGGATGTCAATATATTGTAATCTTAGCCGTTGTTATTGTTGTTGTAAGATACAATTCGTTGAAAATAACCAACCTGCATTGGGCCACTTTAACGGATCTGAGCCCCCCACGTATTTTGAATAAAGTTTTTTTAAATAAAGATATTAACACATTAATAATAGCAATCCTGTTAATCCACCTAGACAGCTAACATACTTGTGTCACGTATGGGTTCACGTCAATATTCTAACGGAGCTAAGGAGATTAAACCACGATTACTATCCGTCGGCTTCAGTGGGACAATTAAGCTGATGATGATAGACTTCACGTTAAATATCACGAAAAAAGACTTAAAACCAAAAAGTTTTTAATAAATACGTAGGTACGTTAACAAGCACATTTCCAGAATGAAAAATGTTCAAGTTCCCACTAAGTGTACCAAAAATGTGGTGCGAACGTGAAGTGGCAAAGTTTGCCTCCAACTTTGGAGCGGCATCGGCACCTCCAGACGGGGCCCAAGTTGCGAGAGCTTTAGTGTAAAAACAGTTCTTTGCTTTACGACTGGATTTTCTTTTTTTTTGTGTGTGTGAAGGTTTTATGCTGAAGTAAGCTACTTTAGTATAAAACCTTCACAGGCTGTACGTCAGGCTGTTGTATTGTGTGGTAACTGTTCTGCGTATAAAAATGTACCGTCTGGAGTTCCGCAAGGATCCCATTTGGGACCTTTACTGCTTGCGTGTTTGGGTTGCGACGTTGTAAATTAACTACATGTATATGCAAACAGGTAAAGCCTTCATTTTACCTGATGTTAAGTGATGTTAAGGCCGAAGAAGGAAACGTACTTCACCGGAAACCTCAACTACTGAGGAACTGGCTATATTATCTATAGCTGTCGGAATACAACAATGCTACTATAATTGATTTTGAAATTCAAAATTCAAAATTCAAAATCATTTATTCAGTTTAGGCTACAAATAGCTCTTATGAATGTCATTATGCCATCGGTTCGTAAGTCTACTCTGGGCGGGAGAACTTGTACTGAGAAGAACCGGCAAGAAACTCAGCAAGTGTCAAGCTCTTTTCTCCCTTACAGCGTCAAAAATATTGGAAAATGCCCTATCATAAAAGGACACTTTCCATCACAAACAAACACAAAAAAAGGACAATCACAACACCCAAAAATACAAAAAAAAAATTAGTTTTGCAAAAATTACATCAGGTACCTACCAATTTCAATTTTCACATTGTCATACAGTACTAATAAAAGTCAAAAATTATCTAAGAAAACAAAGTTAAAGTATACGAATACAATAATAATAAAATAAGATAAGTAAGCAAGAGCAGACCTGCCTCCACAGGAGGCACCCGTTCACGAGTATGACATATGAATCAGCCATCGCTTCACTCAACCATATCTTAGGGAATGTAATAGCGACATATTTAGTTATGATGGTGGTAGGTAACTAGCAGCCACCAACCAGCCCTGCCTATACAATTGGTTGATCGGTGTGGTGAAGAATATTGTTACAAAAGTTCAAAGTACAAAAGCTTGTAAGACAATATATGTAATACGCAATCCAAAACTAACTATAATAAAAATAAAACAACAAAATTTGAAGTGTCAATTGAAAAATTTAAATGGCACTGGCATTGGTAACAACACGAAGATTACCAATATTATTTTGAAAGTCAGTATCTGATGTTATGCCATATTTGCGCTACTATCACGGAAGTGTGTTTTAATAAAATAAAAAATCGAAAATAAATAAAATTCCAGTATGATAGAAATCACTGTTCAACGAAAAGTCGCTTCAACGTATTCTAATTCTATAATCATACATACTTTTGTTAAATTAGTTCAAAAATGAGCAACCATAAACTATAAACAGATCGACAACAAAATCTATACTAATATTATAAATCTGAAGAGTTTGTTTATTTGTTTGGTTGAACGCGCTAATCTCAAGAACTGCTGGTTCGAATTGAAAAAATATTTTTGTGTTGTATAGTCCATTTATTAAGGAAAGGCTATATTACATCATGCTATGATTAATAGGAGTGGAGCAGCAATGAAAAATGTTGCAAAAACGAGAATATCGCTAATTAACACGGGTGAAACACAGCTATTCAGAAAACAATAAAATTTGAAGGAAACACAAGATATTCCTTAAAAACTAAAGAGGTCCATTACACTGTGTAGTGTTGTGTGTATAAACAATATAAAAACAGATAGGTACTCAATTCTTTTTTTATAGGGTCAAATCCCCAGCCTTAGCCCACACTCCATGATACGTCGGAAGCAAGTAAAGATTAGTGTGGAACCCAATTAAACCGCCAAGTTGGAGGCCACGGCCCGTGTAATTAAATTTTCCACACAAAAGTGGTCCGTGATTAGTATATTTTATTACAGTTTCGTTGTGTGGCTTAACTAACACTATTACACCATATTTTCCCAAAGGTTCATATGATGTGTTAAAGAACCATAGATGAAAGTTAAAGTTTTTATGAAATGATTAGGTAGGTCAGAAAATACACTACGGGGTCATCAATTTAAGTAAATAGTCTATAACTGTCCCACTGCTGGGCATAGGCCTCCATCATTGAAATCAAGTCATCACTACATTTGATGAGTAATGGCTTCATCACCACCCTTGGTAATCGGGTTGGTGATCACAAACCCGGGCTATGCCTCGAAAAATCCGAAAAATGCATTGCCTGACCTGGAAATTGAACCCGAGATCTTACACACAGTAAGACATTTGATTATGTTTTTCTAAAAAAAATCATACTTATAATATTACTTGATATCACGGAACATGGTAATCAACAAATAAATATTTCTTGACCCACCAGGATAATGATTTCTACTGAAAAAGCTTAATATAAGGTACTATAGTACTACCTACCTATTGTTAACGTTTCGAAGTAACTTCTAATGAGAATGCTTTAGTTGTATAGAAACGTTTTAAGTGGTAGGCAGGCAATAACAAAAATAAAACTTTACGGCAGTAACGGTATAATGGGACTAATAACAGTAATGGCTTTCCAGAATGTTCTTGCAGAAGCTTTTCAGTAAATTAATCTAATCGTATGGAGTAGGATCATTTTAGCCAAGTGATATGGTCGAGTCGAGACGAATTTAATATGCTGAGGATAGTAATCTCCCAGAACAGATAGCGTAATAACGTTCATAAGAGCTATTTGTAGCCTAAATTGAAAAAATGCTTTTGAATTTTGATTTTTTTTGAAGGTTCGATCTGTCTTTATAGTAAGCGCAGTTTACGTTGGGTAGATGGCACTGTGCCGCTAAAAGCACTCAAAAAATTAAAAAGCAGTGTAAATATTCAGTGCTTACGTCAGCCTTCCCCGTAGCATAATGGTCAGTGCAGCCGCCCGGATTGCAGAAGACCCAGGTTCGATTCCTGGCTGGGTCGGGTAGGCATTTAATTTTTTTACTGTATTTTATAAATATTCATAACATCAATGTTTGTAGCATTGTTGTGCTCCGGCAGCTAGAGATAAGATAGCCAGTGCCACACTAGTCACCTTAAAATATTTAAAAACAAAATTTACCAGTAATAACACTATCATCATTTTTTTTTTTTAATATTAAAAAGAGGCAAATAAGCAGGCAGGTCACCTGAGGCCGCCCATGGACAACCCACAAAACAAAAGTAATCGCAGATGCGTTGCCGGCCTTGAGGAAGGAGTTGGCTCTTGAGGAGGAAGTAGGAATTGGGAGGGGGGAGGGGTGAGCAGAGGCCTCCGGTACTTTCACTCACCGGACGAAACACAAAAGCAACGAGTGCCATTGTTTCACGCCGATATTTTGTGAGAGGGTGGTATTACGCCGGGCGAGCCGGCCCATTTCGTGCTGCAACGCAGCGTGGCTCTACCACTCAGTTACTCTGCTGGGACAGACGTACGAGTCTGCCATATAAAGAGATAGGGTAAACCACCACACGTCCACTAGCGTGGACTGGTGGATGTTGACGACTGCTAATGCAGCTGGCCCAACGGCTTTACCTTCTTTATTAGTAGTATTGTAGTTTTTTTTTTTTGCGTTTTTGTTATTTTGAATTTTGCATTCACAATGCTATAATATATAGTTGCAAGCAATGATATGATAATTAAAAGGTTACAAGATAATAATACGTTTCCACTTAGGTACCGTCAGGGAGATAAAAAGAAGCACATTTTTTTGTTGTGTAATTAAAACAACTCATGACTAATGGGTTGGTAGCTGCACACGAATTTTACAACGACTAGTTACCTATTGTATTGGCATCAAAACGGTGTTTCTCCAAAATACATAAGTCAAGATGTGGTTCTTCTTTGAACAAACACATTCGATTGTCGAAATATTTCTAACAAATGTGTCACGTCTTTCTGTTGCAGACAGGTGAACCTAAAGATCAGTTCACAGCTAGGGGACTGCTTCAACTGGAGTATGGCGCCGTCGCAAAGCGAGCTGGTGGTCTTCTCCAGAATAAGCGACCCAGTTGTGGATCTGGAGACCACGCCTCCAGACGGGCCATGGCTGGAAGCGACAGCTGCTGCTGTCCCATGGAGTTTAGGTGTAGACATTGCCATTTGGAATGCAGTAGGTTGGTATAAAATTTAAAGAATACAATAGAGTAGACCTCGACTTTATGGAGGGAGTTTGCTGATGATTGCCTCATGTGGCATTTTCAGCGTCACCGGACTTTTTGAAAGCGACGAGAAACTTAAAGGGTTCCTCAAGCTGTTTGATCAAAACCCCGTCAGATATTTCCTAGTAAATTCCCTAGCGCCTCGTTCCCAAGTAAATTCTCCGAGGGGTCTCAGAAAATTTACTAGGAGGACTAGAATTTACTTTTATAGGGAGCGGAACAACCCGAGGTTGCCTCTATCTAGGCTAGGACCTCGGCTAGGACTAACCGAGTCGTAGGGAGTAGACCTCGATGGTAAAGTGAATTGCGCGATCAGATCCTTACTCTTAAAGCAGTGTTATTGCCATGTTATTGTAGTTGTGAAAAGGAGACGTGAATGTAGACGCCGCTACACGCGTCTCGTTTCTCTCTAAGCTCATGGTAAGCTACATGGTTGCAATCAAACAATATTAGAAATTTAAAAAGCTGGGTCACCGATTTTTTTAAAGTTGAAAAATATCAAGCTCCTCCGTGCTTTCGAAGGCAAGTTAAGCCGTTTTGATCTCGGATGTTTTATCTGTCGATATTCGCAATCATAATCATTGACCGTTTTTATAGTTCTACTTCTTAGTCGGGCACTCTTGGTGCCCTGTCTGTGCTGGTGAATGACGGTTCTTGCAATGCGCTTTTATTCGGCTTTATTGCAAGCTTTGTGAGAGCAGTCATCGATTGTTAATGTGGTCTGCCCATCAGGTTACCGAGCGACCACGGGATCTCTAGCGCTTTACTCTACCCTGAACTACCATTGAGTCTTCTTTGCGAGTTATGTGCCCTAAGACCTTCAGTGGTTGTATTTAAACAATCGACGACAATCTCATATATCTCGTTTTCATTAAAGTCGTTTTCTTTTGCATTTACTTTAAAAATTACCGGACATTTATTTGTATCATAATTGACGTTATCATGTACTATCTGATTAATTTCATAAACGATTCGGAAAAGGGAACCATTACAACCAAATGTTTTAAGACCAGAAATCGTACAGACAGCAGCATAAAGACATCGTTATATACAAAAGAAAAAAAATCGTTGAACATTTCGCAAAAGGGAAAGTTGTCCTTAGCATAGTCATCGGAAAAATGTTACGATATTTCTTTTTAAAGTCTCGACGGGGCGTAACAAGATAAATTATTTGATGTCAACTGGGGACAGAAGAGATGTATTTATTCATTTTCAACAGTTTCGAAGGGAGGGTATATGCTGTAAGCTTTAATGATACTTTCATAATTTTAATTGAAATTTAATGAACGTTGCATTTATTGCTTTTTTATTCAAAATAATTTCCTAAGGAATTTTTAGGCTGTGTACGGTTCGAGGGGGCTAGTACAATATCTTAATTGTTGCCTGTATTAGTTTGTTTTTGTAATGTTTTTAAATTGTTATCTTTTTGATCAAGAACATTTTTTCTTATATTTTTACATGTCATCGTTTTTATTTTAGTCTGTAACAAAAACAGTACTTACAACAACTCGTACTCTTTTAAGTTAAGTTTACTTTATTATTCCTAAGATTTCTCGCTCGATGGCGCAGTGGTTAATGCGCTTTGTCTGCGATTGTTGAAGTTAAGCAATTTTCGCAAAGGCCGGTCATCGGATGAGTGACCAAAAATGTAGCATGTTATGTTAGCAGTCGTTACAATACATGTCAACTAACCCGTCTATCATCACCAGCTCATTGTCATGTCTCCACTGCTGGGGCACGAGCCTTCCCTGTGGATTGATAGGAAGAACGGGTCATAAACCACCACTCGTGCCCAGTGCGGTTTGGTAGTCGTTTACGACTGCTAATGCAGCCGAGACCTACGGCTTTATGTGCCTTCCGAAGCATGGAGGATTTGGTCACCCCGATCCGATCCGGAGGCCGGACCTTTGCGAAAGTTGCTTGCAACTTCAGCAATAGCGGGCGCGTTAAAAACTGCTCTATCGAGCTCCTCACTATTCCACTATTCACTGTTCCATGATCAAAATAAACTTTATGTACTTTCCAAAGGCGTTACACCTTAGGAAACTTCCCTTTCATCGTCCATTCTAACCTACATCCGGACCACACCTGCCAAAAGAATAAACACCAAAAGTTTCCTAGAAATCGTATCGACACCCAATACATAAAGAGTTCGATTCTTGGATAAACCGTATAAGCAACTGGCGGTTCTAAAAAGTTCTTCCCCAATTTTCCCCCAAAAGTAAGAACTAGTTTCGGACAACAACAATGCTCATCTATCAAATTGCAGGCTGGGCCGGGTGGGGCGAGTGGGGGGCATGTAGCCGGACCTGCGGGGGAGGGAGGCAGATCAGGAGGAGGTACTGCTCTAAGGCAGTCTGCGAGGGGTACGGAGAGCAAGGGAGGTCGTGTAACTCCTTTGATTGTGAAGGTTAGAAACTTTTTTCGAACAGTTTTTTTTTAAATTTCCATTCTAAATAGTTCTGTTTATAGCTTCCTTTGTGTGTTTGCTTGTATACAAACTCTTTTTATAGTTAATCTTGCAGTATTTAAAAAGGTGGAAACTGTTTTTTTAAGTTCTCAAACTGTATGCGTTGGTTTGTAATTCTAAATGAAATTATGTTTGGTTTTAGTGTAATTGTTGTTATTTTACGATTGTATATTGTGTGTGTGTGTGTCTATATGTCCGAAAAAAGATTTTATCTGTCTATCTAGATACTTTGGTACTAACAAAACAGTGAACAGCTAAACGTTTACCAAAAATTACTTAAAATTGTTGAAGTTTTAAATAAATTAATGTTCAAGTTTAAAAGCAATTAAAATTAGCTATAAAACAGATTATGAAAAAAGTTTTAAAATTTTAAAATAGCGGTGGAATTTATGTGTTCAAACGCAAACATGTTGTAACGTATCAAAGAACCACGTTGATTTAAAGTGCAAACAGGGTTCAAAATAAATATTTAAATTGCTTTACAAATTTACTTTTCACTTACTACCTAACCAAAAGAAAAAAAAAACTTGAAATAAAATCATATTGCAATCAACAATTTGGAATGTGTACCTAATGTGTATCTTATGTGAAAACTAGTATCAAATTGTAATAAATGAAAAATATTTCGATGCATAATAATTAGAGTTTGTTATCCACCGATTCGCATTTCGGAAACGTATTGATTAAGGCGAAGGGTAAGGCACACTAGCGCCGCTAATGGATTTAATTTGATAACTGCTAAACTAGATTTTGTTTCAAACATTGCGGACCTTCCGACACTAGTCAAACATCTATTATTTAATAATTGTACACTACTTTTAGGTTTCTTTTTGTATTCATTCGCTAACACCAACAGTGGCCATTGTTTGTGAATAAATGCGATAGCCCGTTTTATGAATAAACCACGCAACAAAAAGTAGTGCACAATTATTAAAAAAAATCTATGGGTGCTTTCCTGTTGTCGGACGGTACGCAATGTTTAAAAAAGATCCGGTCAGTTAGTAATTGTCAAATTATCAATTGGTGGCGCTAGTGTGCCTTACCCTTCGCCTTAAGTAAATGCCCATCAATTGTAGCTATGACTTAATTTCAATAAGGCCTAACAGTAGGACAGTTTCATCACATTGTTTTCTTTCTCAGGCGCTATAAACCCCTTAGCACCGGGTGCAAGACGGAACTTCCACCCCGCACAGGCCCGATGGGGCCCGGTATCAGATAGGCCTCATGCCTTCAGCCTAAGGCCAAACTCCTACATCTGGATCGCGTCTTCAGAGCTCTTCGGGGCTGGGAAGACCTTTCCTAGGGAGTTCACACTGTTCATCTCGTTAAGGCTAAGGCCTGAGGTAAGTTTTATATCGAACTTATTATCAATTTAAAATTCAAAATTAAAAATCGTTTATTCAGTTTAGGCTACAGGTAGATAGCTCTTGTGAATGTCACTATGCCATCGGTTCGTAAGTCTGCTTTGGGCGAAAGACCTTGTACTGAGAAGAACCGGCAAGAAACTCAGCAAGTGTCAAGCTCTTTTCTCCCTTACAGCGTCAAAAATATTGGAAAATGCCCTATCCTAGCAGGACACTTTCCATTACAAATAAACACAAAAAATATAAAAAACAAAGTGTTGAAGAAATTTCGCGAGCGGGATTTGAACTCGAACCCCATGACATGCTGGGTCAGGTGCACTGCCAACTATTCTATCGTGGCTCAATCCAACTCGCCGAAATTAATCAATACTATCGACTTTTACTTTATAAGCCAAAGGAGCCTATTCAATGTCGACAACTACGTCATCAACATCCGATCTTAATATTTTTACAAATATTGAAAGATCAGTTAAGAATTAGTCAAGCTATATTTATGATTATTTACATATAATTTTACGCAAATATTGTTGCGAACAAACATCACAGTACTATAGTAAAAGTCAAAAATTGTTTAAGAAAAACAAAGTCACACTATAGTGAATAATACTAAAAATAAGATAAGTATGCAAGAGCAGACCTGCCTCCACAGGCGGCACCCTTTCACGAGTATGACATATGAATCAGCCATCGCTTCGCTCAATCATATTTTAGAGTTCGGTTTGGTGGTAGGCCTTGTTTGTCCGCCTGGCTAGCTACCACCATCTTATCTAAATAGGTCGCCATAACATCAATGTTTGTAGCATTGTTGTGTTCTGACAGCTAGAGATAAATATATCCAGTGCCTCACTAGTTGAGGATCCCGGGTGAAGTGCGCTTCCATCATTGGCCTTATCATCACTTTACATCAGGTGAGATCAAGGCACTGTGCTTACCCGTAAAACATTAAAAAAGTACATTAAAATTAACTTATATCTCATACAAGTTATACGTTTGTGTGTGTTTGTGTGTCGTCGCCTACAGTTCTATTGAATATTAAGGCTATTACGAGTACTACCTACTAGGCCTACACAATTCTCAAAGAAATGTTGTTCTTAAAAAAACAATACCGAGAATTACTATTGAAAGGGAATTACTAAGAAAAGCTTAATAGAGTCCATTTGCCGGTGAGGTCACAAACCGTTTACTGTCTGTAATCTTTGAAAGAGCTTTTCGTCTAAGATAGTGTTCTTTGCCCGGAAAAAACAACATTCTAAGTTTAATTAACTGAACAATATCGCGGAGGCTTCTTTCCTCGTTACTAGGTGCCGTAACACTAGAGCGTAATCAGAACCTTATCATTAGTGACCGGATTATATGCATTTGCATATTTGCATATACATTTGCATTTTTAAGCCATCCTCAGCGGTAATAGCATATTTTACTTAGGATCTAGTTATGATGCATATTATTGATACATTTACAATATTTTTCGAGCGCAGCGCACTCAGCAGCCACGCGTCGTTTGTTATGGTACCTACGTTTGTGTCAAATTGATAGTTTTATTAATGGGACGGCAGAACTTTTGCCAAAAACTATAAGTGCTAACATAGCACCAAAGTTCAAATTCAGCTCAGTTACCTCAGTGGATGTGGAGCGATACTGAACATTTGGAACAATACTTGATTGTTTTCGTTTACAAAAATATGAAAAATTGTAATGTAATATAATGCTATTTAAATGAAACAACTTTTACGGATCTACTCGCGATTATTTTACTATACATTATTTAATGTTTATCCTGACGTTTCGAATCCTTTGCAGGGTCCGTGTCACAGGGAGAGGGAGGGATGTGTAGTGTTCGCGTAAACTTTAGAAAACAATATATAATGCTATGTTACTTCACCTATTATCGTCTAAAACTTATCATTTAATTTTGCATATTTTACCTATTTTCATGCATATTTTATGTATATTTTAAGCATTTTTCATGCATATTTGCAAGCATATAACAAGCTTTTTAAGTTGCATATAATCCGGTCACTACTTATCATTATAAGCATAAAGAGTACAAGCAAACCAATTTCTTTCTACGATCCCTATAACAACTTGCGGGTTAAATGTGACATAATTCAGTTTTTCATCATCATCACTATAATGTCCCCACTGCTGGGGCACGAGCCTTCCCTATAGATGGAGAGAGAGATTGGGTCATAAACCACACGGGCCCAGTGCGGATTGGTGGTTGTTAACGACTACTAATGCAGCCAGGACGAACGGCTTTACGTGCCTTCCGAAGCACGGAGGAGCTCGAGATGATAAATTTTTGTCACCCATCCGATGACCGGCCTTTGCGAAAGTTGCTTAACCTCAGCACTCGCAGACCGAGCGCGTTAACCACTGCGCCATCGAGCTCCTCTTTTCATGCTTCTCCTTTTTATGTGTACAATAAATTATTTTATTCAATTTTTTATTGGATATGTAAATATATCTGATTAAAACCTCCAGCCGAGTGGCTTGCACGCCGGACTTTGGGCGGCGCTAACTCTGATATCCTGCCCCCCAACCGCCTAACTCTTTCGCTTTCGACGGCTTTGAGGGCGAGGCCCTCGCCTCGCCTTCTAATATAATATCGAAATATAATATCGAATAATATCGAATATTCCTTTCGAAATGACAAGATGACGCCTCCTCCTCACCTCGCCTTCAAAGCGATCGAAAGCGAGAGAGTTAGGCGGTTGGCCCCCTGGCTTCGATTCCCGGTCGGGTCAATGTCGAAAACGAACTTTTCGACATTGTGTCGCGTCTGGGTGGTTGAGGTACCGTCGTTGTTTCTGATTTTCATAATACGAGTGCTTTAGCTACTTACCTTGGGATCAGAAGAATGTATGTGACGTTGTTTAATATTGTCTAATATCTATTGTTTCTCCACCAGAGTGGCGGTTACGGGCAAGGCACTTTGTTCTCGCTACGATCAAGGCGCAGAACTGGTTCGTTCTTGTCCCTGGAGTTGGCTGGGAGAGGAGCCGCAAGACTGGTGCACGCTGGCGCCGGCAGCTCAAGGTCCATCTACCTAGCAGTGCCGTTGTATGACTTCCGTTGGCATCACATTGCTATAAGGTTGGCATTACTATTACTGATTTTAATTAATTATCTTAATTAATGGCTTTGCGTTTAGCATTTAGCCAATTTCAAGTGTTTTTTTATTATTAGTGGTAAGGGTACAATTGTACGGTAGATAAAAATTAAAATGGAGTCTCACAACACGTGTTATTACGGGAAGAAATCGGGTGAAACTCCACTATTACTGATATCATAACCAAAGACAATTTGTCATGCTGTCAGGCCGGCTCCATCCAATACACGTAAGGGTATCTACATCAGCCATCCTAACGATAGTTTAGCCAATCTGCTCCCTCTTAGACTATTAGATGTGTGTGGCGGTAGTTTGATAAATACACCTACCTACTTACATAATAATTATTGTTTTGTTAAACGAAGCCACAGTACATAGATATTATTATGTTTGTACGAAAATGCGAACAACGTAGTAAGTTATGCATTTATTCAAAACAACGCTATAATATCAAACTACCATGTATTGGTTATTCCTAATAAATAAAATAATGTGATGGTGGGTGAAGACTCTGCCGCGCAAATGAATAACTGGTCGGTGCCTCTAATAGATCGTCAAAAGATTTTTTGGAGTCGGTAACGCGTGACTGTAGCTTTGATGTTGCAAACGTCCTTATGTCCATATACGTCGTCCATTGGCTGGCCCGTGGCCGTATATTTCTACCTTAGTATTATAAAAAGTTTCTAATAACGATAAAGACTTTGTTAAAAAAATACAGCAAGTGCTATTTCATTCTCCAAATTGTAGTGATAGGCCTACGAGGACTGATAGCTGAAAAACATTCAACTTATCCTTTACAAGAGTGTAAAACCATAAAACAGTTGAAAAGCTAGAGCTGTCAAAAGAACTGAGCTGAATAATGTGATTGCTTTAAAACAAATGAAAATGACACCGAATGTGAGAGCTCCAACGTCAGAGGAACGAGGTTCATTACACTAATGTGGGCCAAATGGAGTGTTAATGCGAGATTATTTTTCATCAACTTGCTATGGTTTGTAATTTTTTTTAGTCTACATGGAGAAGGGCTTAGCCTTCTCGCCTGCCGGCAAATATGAATGAGCTCTTCACACGGAATTCACACTACTAAGAAACTGGTGATCGTAACTATAACTAGCTAGACCTAGCACCATTGCTCGTCGACATAATTTTTGTTGCCATACATACATACATACATACATCACGCCTTTTTCCCGGAGGGGTAGGCAGAGACCACCTCTTTCCACTTGCTGCGATCCTTACAGACTTCTTTCGCTTCATCCACATTCATTAGTCTCTTCATACACGCTCGTCGGTTTAGGGTACTCTTGACCTGACCTTTTTTAAGGACTTCCCCGATTTGATCCAGGTACTTGCGTCGAGGCCTTCCCCTACCAACATTTCCATCCATACTCGCCCTATATATACTTTTAGTCAGCCTGCTTTCCTTCATCCTCTCAACATGTCCGAACCATTTAAGCATTCCTTTTTCAACCCTAGTCACTATATCTTCTTTTACACCACAACGTTCCCTAATCACACTATTCTTTATCCTGTCACTTAGCTTGACTCCAATCATACTTCTTAACGCTCTCATCTCTACTGCATTTACTTTGCTTTCATGCTTCCTCTGCCATACCCAACTTTATCAATCATACTAATATTATAAAGATGAAGAGTTTGTTTGTTTGGTTGAACGCGCTAATCTCAGGAACTGCTGGTACGAATTGAAAAGTTATTTTTGTGTTGAATAGCATAATTTAGTTAATCATTGTTTTGTCTCTTTTTCTCAAATTCAAAATGACGTTTGTGTGACGTTGACAAAACAATATTTAACTAAAATAGTTTTTATGAATAAGGAGGTTAGCTTAATCACATGATAAAATCAAAGATCAGACTTTTAATGGAAAAAAAGTTATGACATGACAAAGATAGAGTACTTAGTAGTAGTACAAATAAACAAAGGAAGACATAATTCCGTCTTTTCTGCAGTAGGAATACATAATTTAGCTGTGACAAGCTTTAACACAAAACGCCGGAGTTTTCGGACATAATGGGCAAAAATACCTTGTTCGTAGTCAGCATAGTCTAAGGGATTTATGTTATACTATGCCAGGTACGATTTATCTCGTATGTATGACGGCATACAGCAAAAAAAATATTAAAACATTCATGCGCTGAAAGGATTAAAACCCAACTGGGAATCGATACCTGGACCTGTAGATCTGAGACCGGTACTATAATCCCTAGACAACAGAAGCGTTCGAGTATGCTACTATGTAAAAGCTTAAAGTGATAACGGGATATAGGTCTATATTGGAATAACCGCGTGGCTGCCATTATGGACAATAGCCAACAGATTAAAGCGGGTTTCAAAGCGCGAAGTAGCTTACCATCTTTCAGACTGAACAATCCCAACATTGCTTAGCTATTAAAACTAAACCTAAGTGCTCGGTAATTAGTGCTGGTTTAGTAACGTTAATGAAAACGAGTTCATTTTTTAGTTGATGGCTTCGTGCGATTAGCACGTTTAGCCAGTGTCAAAGTAGTTTTTCATAGTAATACATAAATAAACAATATTTCTTTCCTGTATGATGATGATGAATGATAATAGAAATGAGAAGTGAGAAATGATATACCCCTTACCCCCCAACCCTTCGAGTATTTCAGTAAAGATGTGGGGCTTAACTAAGTCCTCGGGCGGACTTGAGAGAATTTGAAAAGTGACGTCGCACTGTTTTGTTTCATTTGCCAACACTCATGCACACTCAGGAACACTTAACCCTTTAAAGGGCACAGCATGTTCAAATTTATCATTGGTTTTCGACCATATCTCAATTGTATAAAGTTCAAAATATGGTGGCAATATATATGCCACTGCCTTGTAAAGGGTTTAATCCACCATTATTTCACATTAATATTCGACTTAGCACAAATTTTAGTAAAATAAAAACAAAACCGCAGACATGGCTATTCACTTTCCCGCCAAGAAGTCCAAAACGAGAATGGCAAAATTGCCACTCACCCTGTTTGTCACCTAGACTCTGCCTGCTGCCGTGACAGCTGTAAAAGACTTGCTAGCTAGTCGACTTCCTACAGCCAACCACTCGCGGTCATCATCATCATCAGCTCAGTTCTATGTCCCCACTGCTGGGGCACGAGCCTTCCCTATGGATGTATAGGGAGAACGGGCCACAAATCACCAGTTTGGATTGGTGGTTGTTAACGACTACTAATACAGCCGGGACCGACGGCTTTACGTGCCTTCCGAAGCACGGAGGAGCATGAGATGAAAAGTTTTTGATCACCCATCCGATGACCGGCCTTTGCGTAAGTTGCTTAACCTCAGCACTCGCAGATTGGGTGCGTTAAACACTGGGCCATCGAGCTCCTCTACGGTCATCATCACCAGCTCATTTTTATGACCCCACTGCTGGGGCACGAGCCTTCCCTATGGATGGACAGGGAGAACGGGTTATAAACCACCACGCGGGCCCAGTGCGGATTGGTGGTTGTCAACGACTACTAATGTAGCCAAGACCTTAGCTTAGCGTGCCTTCCAAAGCACGGAGGAGTTCGAGATGATACATATTTGATCACCCATCCGATGACCGGCTTTTGAGAAAGTTGCTTTACGTCAGCAGTCATAGACCGAGCGCGTTAACTACTGCACCATCGAGCTCCTCAACTCGCGGTCACGTAATTGGTTTTGAACCCCTCCGTTTTTAGTGGGTATGTCCCTCGCTTTTGATCCATGGACGCAGTTTTCTTAGGCTTCACATAGCAAAAGGACGGAAGAACCTCCACATAACTTGGGCTCCCTTCATAGGTTCTCTTAAGAAGGACTCACAGGGTAAAAAAAATGCCCTGCCTGCTTCAGTCATACCAAATCTCGTTTAATGACAAAGAGAATTTGCACTAAGCACCCTGATGTTTCTATGTTTTAATGGTAATTTTTATAACCATTAATTTTACTGGTGAGCATACCCACCAAATATTTGATGATACTTACATTCAAAGTTGAAAGGGTGAATCCCGCAATATCTTTTGTCAATTCAGTAACTTTACATTAATTTAGTAGGAGTACCTAATGAATAAAGAAAACTTCTGTTTCCTGCACACATTACATCATTATATATTTTAATTATGTCTATCATGATACCGAAATGGTGCTCAAATAAAATGTAATTTTCCTATACACATGAGACTAATTCAATTAAGACTCGAGGAAAATTGTGAATTCGCAACAAAAATTAACTGTTCGAGACATTTAATTAAAAACTCCCCGATATTCGCGTTTTATTAATTCCCTGTGCAAGTTCGGGAGGCGAGTTGTAATTACCAGAGAAAAGCGATGCTTTGGTTGGTTGGCGAATACTTTTTCACGTTTTACCTTTTCTCTCATACTCTTTTTGCCAGCTTTACGTCACTGACCTTTTAAATTGTAATTCATGTTTTCATCACTCACTTCGATCGAACAGATTTTTGATATTTTTATTATTTTTGCATTTTTGCATTCAAAATGCTATATACCTATAGTTACAAGATAAAGTTCACATATTAAAATTCCTTAATTAAAAGGACACTCGAGCTTCTGGTTATTTTTTTCTAGTAAAACTGTATCTTACTTTTTTATATTTTGATATTTTTCTACAACAATAAAACACGCATAGGGTTTTTTTTAATAAGCTCGTTTGCCATATATTTATCTATTTATTTAATTAATTGGCACAACTACAGAGTATAATTCAAAACATTCACAACATGTAAACTAATTATTATTCTCACATTAAAATTGAACTCCGGTAATTGTTGCGCACCGCGTTTACATGGAACAAGTAGTTTAACAAATAAAAAATAATAAATACTTATACTTTTAATAAACAAAGTCTAAAAAAGGGTTAAAAAACAATAAAAAAAAACAATTTAAAAGAAATAAGGACATAAATTCTCACATAATAAAACAGTTACTTTTCTTTGAACACATCATTAACTTATATTATCGATTGTAGTGTGATGTTGACTTACAATTTTAATGTTTGTGTATAGACTCTGAGAAAATATATCTCAATTGCTGACATTATTGTAAGATCTACACATACGATATAATGGATCTATACTAGATATTATAGATATGTATATAAAAATATGTAGTTAGATACGCATTTTAAACGACAAGGATACCGTCGTTACAAACACTTCATTCAATATTAACACTTTAAACGCCATATGTCCGCAAACAATTGAATTTCTATCTGTGTCTGGGCCTGTCGGCGGTCAACCTGTTATTTATAAAGAAATCTTAAAGACAGACAAGCATGCAACATATTTAGAGACAATAGAGTCAATATAAATTAACTTATAGTATTACAGTCACATAAATTTTACAATGTATGTCTAAATGTAAATAAAGTAAATGATGTCGAGGGTCTGGTGACGTCACAGATAACAGAAACTCCACAATTCATGAAAGCCTCGAGTTTACGGTCCTTACGTCACGTGTGCTCTGAAGCGTGAACCTCCCGTAATTATAGTCAGTCACATATCCACCAGACCGGCAATTGCGAAATGTACTTAGTTTTGTCGAACGTAAAGAAGGAATTTGTACAACCAAGTACGACTAGCTTTGGTGGTTTTTTAATTATACTGAGCCGATAAACGAGGATGGCTTGCCTATTGGAAAGCGACTTCCACAGCGCTGCCGACCCTGAAACTTCAATTATTATGCTTCTATACCTTTTTTTCTAACTTAGTAAAGAAAAAAAAAATTATTTTTACTTATTTAAATGCTGTCTTACGCATGCTTCAGTGCCAGGGAGAAAACGATGTGGGACTCTAATCCACTTCACTCGTCCAGAAATAAAACGCTCGAGGGCTTATCCACAAAAATACCTATACCATCCTTTCTCAGCTACGGGGATGGCTCGGGATCACGAACAGCAAGAACTGAATTCCCTTCCGCAACGGCCTGCCAGAGGAGAGACGCCTGATGCTTATATACCCTGTAATTAAATTGGATCTAGTCATCCAGTAATTCAGTAGTATCAGGTCCTGGCTGCATTTTATTTATTTATTTATTTACTTAGGTACATTAACAGGTCACATCCGAAATTACATAAAACAATTAATATAAAAAATATTGAGCTGGGATGCAACCCCAAACAATGTACACAGTTTGTCCAAATTCAACATTTAAATAAAAAAAAAAAAAAAAAAGCATTAGCAGTACTTGACTACTGCCAATCTGTACTGGGCCTGCGCCCGCGTTATAGTTTATGGTCCGTTATCCGTGTGTTTCCATCCATAGAGAGGCTCATGCTCCAGCAGTTAGGACATAACATATGAGCTGGTAATTAAGATTTAATAAAGCTAACCTTAACTCTTCTTTCATTGGTCAGTGTTCACGATGACAACACAGTAAGAGCGTACGTGGACTGCCGTTGGCTACGGACCGATGTCCTCGAAAAAGATGCATTGGACACACCGAGGGACGCTGATCTCATAATAGGATATCTCTTTTCGGTAAGTGCGCAAAATAAACTAGACTCAAGGTCGTGAAAAGGTCCATTTCATAATGTTGATATAGGATTTCGCTCATTGTTTATTTTTTTGTAAATCGTTTTCTATGAAAATCATGTCGGCAAGTCTATGTATTTTTAATGAGTGAAACGTAACATATAGTTTAATGAGGTAGGTACGTATTGTATTTGAGTGGAGCTGAAGGATATATTTTTATGAAAAACATTAAGAAGGTGTAGATTGGATGAAACATGTTAAATACTCGTAATTTACTAAGTTTCTTGATCAAAACAGTAAAATAAAAAGTTTAAGCATTAGAGTTGATCGAGACTTCGAGCATACATGAATACTCTTTACCTTAGAAATTTCTTCGAAAATCCCATTGAAATTCTCTTAATTTACTACCTGTAATGTGATGAATGCCGGCAAGTGAAGCTACAAAACCGTTTCAAGGGAGGTGTTACTCGTTCCGAAATTCTGAAACTTCGTAATATCGTTGTATATAAGATCCAAAGTAAAGCATTGTTTCTGATAAAATCTCAGAAATCATTGTCGCAAAAAGTTCCCAAGCGTATTCTTAAATAAATAAAAGAACTGATACGACGGACGTCTTCCGTGTGTTTGAAGAACATACACATTCCATTCGCAAATACTCATACTTATCCGAATTCGCGAAAAACTTTTTGGCGGTATCAAAGAGAAAATTCCGCAAGTAATCAAGTATTCATAGCGGAACAGGAAGATAGAACAACGCCATTTATACCGCCAAAAGTGAATGTAAATGTGAAATTTAGGATAAAACACTTAAACCAATTGCAAATAATCTGTTTGAACAAATTGATTCCCATAGCTTTGTATACAAATCTTTGTAATAACGCAAATTCATTGGAATTCCACTTAGGAATTCCAACGAAATTGGTTTGGTGTTTCTGAAATGATACAATGGCATCGATTTGTTTTCAAATCAAACAGTAGTACCAAAGTTCTTTTTTACTTTTAAATTTTTATGTTTTTAATTGTAATGTAACTTTTTGCCTTTATTACTAGGAATTAAAATGATGACATACTATAAAGTATTGGCAATTTTTACGTAGTCTTTGATTAAATTTGATAATTTGATAATTTTAAATAATCATAAAACAACATTTATTTAAATTTTGAATTAATTTTTTTATGTCGGCCTATATTGTATACCTACCAACGCTGAGGAAAGTGTTTCCTTGCTGTATAATTAAATGGCGAATCTCTGCACAAAAAAAGTTTCCAGCTTTGGGTCACCAGAAAGATGTATCAAACATTTCCTGCAAATTCCCTGTTCGAGACAGATAATCAATCCTAAATTACTGTCAGACAGATCCTTTTATAGGTATATCCGTAGCATCAGCTATTGAGTCATTCAGTCAGAGAGCGACATTGCGTTGCATCGTAGCAGTTAGTTCGTAGCATCGTAGCAAATATTGTAGCTGCGGTGATTAGCGTAATCTATCTTATCTTATATTATCTTAGTCGTATCCCTACGCGCTTCCCTACCGGTCTTGTTCTGTGTGCACGCAATAGACGTTTAACCCAGCAGAAATAATTTTGTTTCCTTTATTATTTCATACCATCATCTTATACACCAACAGTGACTACGATATCATGGGTCACTAATGTAAATCCAAAAGATTTTCATCACAACGAACACCAGTTGCTCTATTGAACGATGCAAAGAGTATAGAGTATTCGTAGTATTAAGGCATCGTTCGATGAAGCAATTGATCAGATGGCTTTCGGATTCTCATGGGTGATTCCGATGTGATACGCGTGTGATCTGAAAGGTTACGACTCCAATAGAAACGACCCGTTGGGACCTCTGTAGGGATTTGACTAACCACCTAGTTACAGCAAACGCAACGATGCAATACGAACGAATTGCTAACTTAAGCCAATGTCGCTACGACGTATTTTCCTACAATAACTTTATCTACACAGGGCGACCTCGAACAGCTGGTATTGGTGCCCAACGCTGGCCAAGCGCAGAAGCAGTGCTCCAGCCAGGTCAACGGCCTTACCACACCGTACGTCACACTCCACGACTCGTAACCAGAAGACAACGGATACCAGCTTGAGTAACAGTCTCCCTATCTATAAACTCCGTTATAGTCAACTGAAGTGTGCGCATGACCTACCAACCTCATACATAAAACAAATGAACATCTTTACCTGAACAAGATCGATATGGTTGAAGCAACTTTAGTAAGTAATTTCGGCCATGTGAAACAGTATTGTAGACTACGAACTGTTATAATAACCGTCTCTTAGTGGTTGAAAGTCCTGAATCTACCTATCTTATGACAGAGTCAACATTAAGTCGCCATGAATCACCTGTCTGATCATCAGCTGCGCACTTGCGACCAAGTCGCCTTGAGCGACCGTCTTGTCAATAGATGGCGCTGCTTCTGTCGCATAGAAATGGTAGGGTAGTTAACGAAATCTCGATATGAATAGAGAAGTAAACGGACACACAAAATTCTGGCCTTTACCGTTGAAGGTTTTATATAATGTGGCTGCCCTTTTTGACCCTGGCTATACTACAGATGCAATGGTAGGAGAGTGGTCATAGTTGTATGGAAAATTGAATTATGTTTTTGTAAGTAAATAATTATCAGCGTTGATAAGAACATTCGTTTGATTGTAAGATATAGGTTACCTACTTAGTTATTTAATAGATTTTAAATTAATAACTGTTTTGTTATTAAAAATTAAACTTGTTGCTTTGTGTTTTAGTAAAGTAAAACTGTTTTGTTAAAATTTTATTTTGTGATAAAGCTTGATGAAGCCATTGATTTTCATTACGTTTACTATTCACTTTAAATAGAAGAATTGTCATAAATGTGTGATTGATTATAAATAGATTGACGAGATATAACTTACCAGATGTATTGATTGTAAATTTAATAAAAAGTATGTTTCTTTTTATATATTGACGTGAATTACGTAAGTGTGGAAAAAAGTATAACTATTGAAACTGTCTACATACGTAATAGTTATTTTAACAAAAAATATAATTATATTTTTTTGCATAAATCAATCTTTGAATAATAAAGTCATGAAACACTTACCTACAGTAAAAGTATTATGTATTCTCTTATTGTAAACTTTTGTAAAAAAAAATACAAATAGATTATTTACGAACCTAAGCATGTTATTTAAAGTTTGATGAGTAAAAAAGGTATAAAAATAAACATCTATAAAATTGTCTAGTTTTGATTTCTGAATACATCTTGTATATTAGCCGATTTACAGACATTACAATTTTAGTTTTCTTACTACATAGCTGGCCTAATAAACTGTACCTACATTGTTTATATAATTATATAAGTCATATAAACATAGTAATATTAGTTGTCTTGTATGTTTGAGTAAAAAGGATTGAAATAATTAAGAAGTATCCACCCCTTATTTAAGATAACTATAAAACATTGTGTGATTTATATAAAGAAAGCTAGTTCCAAAGTAAATTGCAACTCACATTCACAACGTATTCTTTTGTAAAACATACAACTGTTACAATTACTTAGCATTTCATTATTTATTTAACGTAATCATGTAGATTTATGAAATGAAAGAACTGTTGTTTATATTTCTCTTGACAAGTAAATAAAGGAAGTTACTTACTTACTTTTAGTGTTGACTTTTATTTGAAACAGTCAAATCTATATATTTCAAACTCTATTTTATTATCTCTAACGGTAATAAAGCGTCGGTAAAAGAACGGATATATGCTTGGGTCTGACGCTAGAAATCGTATTTCAATCCCCATAGTTTCGTTCGACTCTACTGACGTGAATTACTAAATGACCTACGGAGCCGAGACGTGGACCTTGCGACTAATCCACAAGTCATCAGAGAACCAAAGTGATCGATAGCTCACACGATAAGCAAGCTGAAGTGGCAGAGAACTGATCACATCTGTACAAGAATCGAAGGTAAGAAATCTCTAGTGGAGATCACGACTGAGCAATACCTTTGCTATGAGATGCCTCCCGGCCAAATAAAGCGACGATCTGCGTAGAGGGGCTGGCAGAAACTAGATGCAACTTGCTGGTGGCTTTTGGCCGGCAGAGTGAGGGTAACTGATGCTGCGTTGTTTTCACACTGCACCGATTGTCTTTTTGTCTGGACTCAATTTCCACTTAACATCAGGTGTAATGGAGTCATTTGCTGTTATCATCATCATCATCAGCTCATTTTATGTCCCCACTGCAGGGGCACGAGCCTTCCCTATGGATGGATAGTGAGAACGAGCCATAAACCACCACGCGGGCCTAGTGCGGATTGGTGGTTATTAACGACTGCTAATGCAGCCGGGACCAACGGCTTTACGTGCCATCTGAAGCACGGAGGAGCTCGAGATGTAATTTTTTTGTCACCCATCCGATGACCGGCCTTTGTGAAAGTTGCTTAACCTCAGCACTCGCAGACCGGGCGAGTTAACCATTGCGCCATCGAGCTCCTCCATTTGCTCCTCCTCCATTTGCTGTGCTAACTATATAAAATGCAGAGAAGAAGATCGTACTTAATGCTCTAGAAAAGGCCTATGTCCAGCCGTGGACTGTGATAGGCTGATGATGAACGTAACGTTATACGTTAGTTTTGGTCACGCAGTGTAAGTATGTCTTGTCTTCCAAAATTCAAAAAATATTTTTGGTAATGTGACTTCGGTCACCCGTTCACGGTGCCGACATTGCCAAAAGTGCTTAATGATAGAAACCAAAACGCGCCAACCGCTGCGCCAGCGAAAATTTAATTACAGGAGGTATATTCACAAAGGCTGCAAATACTGACTCGAGCATTAATTAACCTGATTAATAAAGGTTTAACCTGAAATGACGAAATTCCTTAGCTTTTACATTTCATAAAATCTCAACAGTATTAGGGCGAGAGAGCTTAATCATTTTCAATGAAGAATTTAGGATATTTTTTTGCCAGCAATGTCCTTTGGAAATACTGCTTTTTATTGAAAACGTGTATTATACTTCTACAACATGTAGTTTGTTAGGAAAATTAGAAGGTATATGACCTATTTCTTTTTATTTCCTTTTTTTTGTTTCTACTGTTCTAAAAGAGAGATTGTAATTTACTAAGTAATTATTTATAATTAAAATACCAATAACAAATTGGTTGAAACCGATTCAGTATTCCATTTTTAACAAACTACTTTTAGGGTATGCGTTTATTATTTTACATTTATGTTTAATTGAAAAATATTTCTGTGATAATTCTTTTTAATTTTTTTATTAATAATCAGTTCAAAGAAACTTCATGGTAGCTTAAATATGTACTATGTCGATACATCTAACGGTGCAGATGGTGTGGGCATTCAAAAATCCATGACTACGCATCCAAAAAAGCCCATGGATGTTAAAAAATAAGGTTGACGGCGCGGTCCAGTTTAAAAGCGAATTAAAAACGTCACTCAATTTGGACGCACTCCAAACGATACGTGGATGTGCAAACTTGATTCTGATGTAGGTACATTATTTTGAATTAGACACTAACATGGTTGATAATCTTGATTATAAGCCAGAGTCGAGCATAAGTTAAGCCAATTCTAGTAGCGAAAACTTGATACTTTAGATCGATCGTCAATAAGCATTAATCCATTTAGACAGTGGCGTTTGATTGGACATATTATCAGTGCTTTAAGATTTCTTTTAGTCGGCAGCGATAGTGTGTATACTCATAGTACAACGGCTTTTATAATCTGAAACATAATTATATGTTATTTAGAGTTCATGATCGTAACCAGACCTAAAATAGATGCTGATTCTCCAACCTTTTTAGCGAGCGCTTTAGCGCTTTCTTTAACTACAAAAACAAATAAAGAGAAAAAAAAACGTGACCTCGTTTTTCAAGTAGATCTACGTCGCCACATCCCAGTCATTACGCATTTGCTCAGGAAACACGTGATTTATGTGACGCAAATATGCCTTTACAAGATCACAATCTCGCCGGGAATTCCAATTACTCGGAGCAGGTTGTGAGGGGAGCAACAGCCTACTAAGAGTCAGGATTTGGAGGTACGATGGAGATCAAAAAAGAAACTGGAGGCTTTGTGTGTGATTGACTTATTAATAATCCTTCCTTGGCCGATTTCGGCTACGGTGACCATTGCTCATCTATAAGTTTAACGGTGGGCCCTTAGGTATAATGTATTTTATTTTAGCAGTAAAGGTCCGTCTGCAATGAGGACATGTTAGGGTACCGTTTTTTTTTTATAGATAGCTCGGTAAATTACGCCATCCCACCTGATGTTAAGTGGAAATTGAGTCCAGACACGAAGATAACTGGTGCAGCGTGAAAACAAACGTAGCAACAGTTATCCTCACTCTGCCGGCCCACAAGGTGTTTTTTCACACCTCTTTTAAAGGACCCCATATCATAGGAAAGAGGGAAAACGTGTGCTGGTAGACTATTCCATCTTTTGGAGGTGCCACAAAGAAACGAGTTACCAAATTTATCGTTTATGTCATCATCATCATCATCAGCTCATTTATGTCCCCACTGCTGGGGCACGAGCCTTCCCTATGGATGGATAGGGAGAACGGGCCATGAACCACCACGCGGGCCCAGTGCGGATTGGTGGTTGTTAACGACTGCTAATGCAGCCGGGACCAACGGCTTAACGTGCCTTCCGAAGCACGGAGGAGCTCGAGATGTTAAATTTTTGGTCACCTATCCGATGACCGGCCTTTGCGAAAGTTGCTTAACCTCAGCACTCGCAGACCGGGCGCGTTAACCACTGCGCCATCGAGCTCCTCCGTTTATGTAATTATAGTTAATTGAGGAGGGTGCTTTATTTTTTAATAAGTCCCTTTTGTTATCTACTTCTAGCCTCCTCTGTTCCTTAAATAATGTTACTTACTGCTGCACTGTATGCCTCCATTGTGTCCGTTGTTTAACCAAACTATCCCAACGAGAATAGTCTACGTTGCTACGTAACGAAAGAGATGCTTCTCTTTATATGTCTTTTCAAATTATCTTTATATCTAAGGAACTGGCCGCCAGGTTTTCTTTTCCATTATTGAGTTCTGAAAAGAAAATGCGCTTTGCCAGTCTCTCGTCTGGCATCCTTGCCACGTGACCACACCAGCGCAACTGTCGCCGCAACTGTCCGTACAATATCTGTAATTTCAAAATTGTCGACTTATTCGTCTGTCTTTTCCCAAGACACTGAGATATCGAATTAAATAGTATCAGAAACAAAAAAGTAATTGGTGCTTTGGAAGTCACGTAAAGCCGTTGGTTCCGGTTCCTTTAGCGTTTTGTTTTAAATTGGTTTTAAATAAAGCTAAGCTTTGAAATCATTTTATAAAAAATAGATTGAATTTCGATGATGTAGCTGTGTGACATTAAGTAGTTAAATAGCATAAACTAAATATTATGTCGATCGGATACAATCACAATAGTCTAATTGGTAGAGTCAGTCTAATCTAAACTCCATTTCCAGAGGGTGTAAAAGTTTTTCGAATAAAAAAATATTTTAAATTGTCCTGTATTATAATATAATTGATTCGCGATAAAAAGTACTTGGGTAATATATATTGATGAAACATTATTAAATTATTTAAAACAATTAAGTCTGACCCGCTACATAAAAAACAAACGTACAATAAATAATGATAATAATTTAAACCATTTCGCTACAACGCAATTAAACTTTTGCGAATACCTATAATTTTTAACCTGCAAAGCTTATTTATTATATTGTTTAATGAATAACCTTGTTTTCAACAAACGTAGGTACTAGGTACGCTTTAATTCTTTATCCGTACAATTTCCTATAAGGGCAGCACTAAATCTCGCTATAGTATTTATGAGAGGAACGTGCTAAGAGAACGCTACCACCAAAATAGCTTTGGGCGACTCTAATACCTAAATGTTAAATTGTTGGAATTGTAAGCTTTCGAACTTGGTTTAAATTATGTATTTTAATAGCATGATTTTGTTTGTAATTCGCTTTGCCAACTATCGCAAGGCTAATGGTTTTTTTCTTGCTGTCATGTCTTATTCTTTGCATGAAGTGTTTACTTGGTTATACGGGTATAACTATATTTTTAGCATAACACAATTTATATTATTACTTTTTATTTTGGTACCTAAACAAACAAAATTAATACTGAATTATTAATACAAAAACTTTTTTGTGTTGCATCTAGACAGCATTATTTATTAAACAGGGTACAAATCGTTAACTACTATTGAATTAGTGAAATCTCTTTTAACGGTTGGCAAGGTAAGACATTAAATTTTTTTTTCAAACCACCTAAATATTTTTTTTTCAAACTACCTATAATATATAACTACCTATATAACCACAGTACATAAAAGTGGTCCTAAAAATGATGTTGAGCAATACCGACCAATATCTATCTTGTCTGGCTTATCGAAGTTGTTTGAAAGACTCATACACAATTATATGTACCCTATTTTACATAGCACTATAATCAAAGAGCAACATGGATTCGTCAAACGTAGATCAACCACTTCTAATTTACTAAACATTAGTAATTATCTGTTTGAAAATATTGACAATCGAGTACAAGTCGATGTAGTCTATACCGACTTTAAGAAGGCATTCGATAAAGTGGATCATGGGCTATTACTAAACAAAATAGCGTTTAACGGTATACGCGATAACTTGTTGTGTTGGTTTGAATCTTATATCCAGAATAGGTCTCAAAAGGTAGTCATCAATGGTTATCATTCCAAAAGTGTTTTGGTAACTTCAGGGGTGCCACAAGGCTCCATCCTTAGGCCACTTATGTTTATTTTATTCATAAATGATATGTATACAACATTGTTTTCAAAATTCAAAACTTTTATTGTATGCCGATGATCTAGCCTATAAAACTATCAAATCTATTGATGATTGCACCGTTTTTCAACACGACCTAGACAAGCTGGCTACTAACTGTGTTAATAATAAACTATTCTTGAGTATATTTAAGCATAGCTTCATAAGCTTTAATAAAATATTAAATTTATTCGCTTTCCATATAGGCTCTGCAGTGCTTCTTTAAGTAAGATAAGCACCGTAAAATACCTAGCAGTAACCCTCGACTGTAAATTATCATTAATTCAACATGCAGAAAATATAATTGGTAAAGCTTTCAAAATGTATGGCTTCGTAATGCGATTCTCCTCCGATTTTAAACGCTCCTCTACATACCTTTATTTATATAAAACCCTAGTCCGTTCCCAGCTTGAATATGCGGTACCCTTTCTATAAGAAGTTCAGGGAGGCGATTGAGAGCCTTCAGCGGAAATTCCTGCGGGCGATGCACTACAGGCGTGGGGCAGGTAATTAAATTTTACTCAACTACTCAACAAATATAAAATATTCACACTTGAGTGTAGACGTGTAGCTTGAAGTTATTACTTTGCATAAAATATAGTGCACAATGGTTTTCATTGCATTAATCTTGTGAATAACCTGTGTTATTTAGCACCAAGAACTATTCAAAAACGGGAGGTGCGCGCGGGTCGACTGTTCGCTGTGGGCACTTGTCGCACGAACACTGGCCAGCGCGCACCTTTCCGCCGTATGGTAGACACATACAATAAAGCGTTCGAATCAATCAATATTATTTTTGTATGATGGGGTTAAATTTAAATCACTCATCTTCCAATGTTTTATAATTAATTGACATATGTACATATATATAGATATATGTACATATCAAAATATAGATTTCGCTTGTTTTATATTTAGTTTTAAGTTCTTACTACTATTACTTACTTATGTGTAAATGTTTAAACTAACTTAATAATTTGTATTAAACTCGCACTTCAGCACCCTCTAGCGATTTATAGCTATTACTTGTATCACTCTGAGAATAGCGTTGTGGGTTAATTAATATATATATAGCTTTACTTTTATGTTATAAGATGTAATGTAACTGTTTGCTGTTCCTTAATAAAATAAAATAAAAATAAAATAATTCATAAAATAAGTCTATGTGGGTTTGGAAAGGCGAAGAAATCTTTTATTTGTTTTAGTCAATTTGCACTGCAAACAATTACCGCCAGTGTTGAGATATCGTTCCTCTCGCTCACTCGTGCCTTAGTGGATTGCTCTCATTTGTACTTACTCCTTAAATTAGGTACAGTCACGGGTAAACAATGTAACTCTTAATACAGTGGAATAAGAGTCAGAATTCCTCAAGTGTATACATGTTAATGCTCGTGACTGTACCGGTGTTATCATTCTACATTAATTTATAATACCTGGATGAACAAGTTTTGCCTGTTTTCTAAAAATGAAACCTAGCTAGATCGATTTATCGCCCCTGAAAACCCTTGCGTACTAAATTTCATGAAAATCGTGGGAGCCGTTTCCGAGATTCAGATATTATACAAAGACAAAATGTTTTTGGCCATTACGTCAGAAAAAGATAAAATATTTTACAAAATAACCTGACGCATTACTTACTTGTCATTTCGTCAATTAATTATTCATCGAAAATTTTCTTTTCAACCCCGATTAAGCTAAAGATTAATGAACAGATGCCGGGAAATATTCTTTGACTGTCTATTAGAAACGAGAATTAAAATGATTTAACATTTTTTCCTCGTTCACTCCGTAGCTTTTGCACTGTCTGCAAAATATTCACCCATCCAACAAATCTTGATATCTATTATTATTTTAAATTGATTATGAAAAATATTTCTATTGACTTTTGTTTTATAAGGAAAACTTTTCTCCATGATATATTCAGATGTATAAGTAGTCTGGCAAAAGATTCGACCTATAAAAGTCACTGCATGGTTCGAGACCACAAGGGAATTAAGCCATGAGCAAATATTTTCAAAAAACATAAAGTAACTTCAGATATTTGCTATAATGGGAAAGTGCTTGGCTGTCATGTCTCCTAGTTGTGAGAGGATAAGCTGATAAAGTATGTAAAGGTAGACTTATAAGATGGAAGCGCGCTTCAACTGGACTTTTTAACCACTCAGCCACCTTTAACTGAAGGAACACAACTGTACTTCTTATTCATATTATTGTAAAGGTAAGGCTTCGATAAGATAGTTGCATTTAGCTAGTCCAATTGAACTCTTCCAGTGGTCTGGCCACTATACCACACTGGCTAGATTATTCAACAATTTCCATGAAAGAAGTTTTAAAATTTATCAACAAACTTTTTCCCTTTTCACCAAAGGCTTTCTTGCAGACATTCCAAACTAACCGCGAGAACAAAGTTGAGCTATGATCCCAATAAGCTTGTGCCAATATTCTGTAACAGGAATGGCGTCACCGCGCTTGGAAATCGTCCAATATATTATGCGCCAAATATAATGTGAAAAATCGACACTCTAAGAACTTGTGGTTCGGACGTGATTTATAGGTGTGTATTGGAATGCATTTAGAATTTGAATGGCGACACAAAACAAGATGCAAAGTTTGCACTGAAGAAGTGAGAAGTAACTTTTTGTGCGAAATATTTTATTGTCACCGAAATGTTAGTTTTGAAAGTTTTGCGGCTTACAATGTTTGCTTATAACTTTGTGAAAATCGGTTTGCGATCTATTTTCATAATAATATATGGCGATGCACTGTTGCGAATAGCTTTTTTTACTTAATAGTGTTCGTACTCTTGCATACTTATCTTATTTTTAGTATTATTCACTAGTTTGACTTTGTTTTTCTTAAACAATTTTTGAGTAGGTACTGTAGTTGGTACTGTATGACATTGTGGAAATTGAAACTTTTACCTGATGTAAATTTGTTAACTTTGATTTTTTATTTTGTTTTTTTACATGTTGTGGTTGTCTTTAATATTTTTTGTGTTTATCTGTAATGAAAAGTGTCCTGCTATGATAGGGCATTTTCCAATATTTTTGACGCTGTAAGGGAGGAAAGAGCTTGACACTTGCTGAGTTTCTTTCCGGTTCTTCTCAGTACAAAAACTCCCGGCCAGAGTAGACTTACGAACCGATGGCATAGTGACATTCACAAGAGCTACCTGTAGCCTCATCATCATCATCATCTCAGCCAAAAAGACGTCCACTGCTGGACAAAGGCCTCCCTCAAGGATAAATCATTTTTAGGGGAATTTGCCATAATCGCCACGCTTGGCAGGCGGGTTGGCGATCGCAGTAAGGTGAGAATAATCACAGAGAGACGCTGCTGCCCATCCTCTGGAATGGTCCCATAGTCGTCTTCTACGACACCTACGGGAAGAGATGGGGTGGTGCAATTCTTTACCCCCGGCACCACACGGGGGAAGCTGTAGCCTAAACTGAATAAATGATATTGAATTTTGAATATTGAATTTTTTGAATTCTGATATAACTTCAACAGTTAAAATAATACGGTTTTAATGTAAAGTAGAATCTTTCAAAGATGATTAACGCTTTTCATTTATAAAATTTTGATAAAAACTAAGTAAGTAACTTGTTCGCAGTCAACTATTTCATTATACTTTTTATCAGGCAAATGTAGGGTAGATAGAAAGTCTCGAGCGGATCGCATATCAATTCCACCCGCTTTTTTCTTGTGTATCATCAAACTGACAAGATGATGTACAAACTTGTTAGTCAACTACGGTCGAACGCGCGTCATATTGCGATCTTTTTTATCTTCGTTTAAGCGATATTGCAGTCGCAAATACTAATAATTTATAATTTGTACTTGTGTTCATCAATCTAATTTTTCTGAGAACTCATGAACAACAAGATTAATAAATAAAAATAATGAGAACGAAAAACATAAATAATCCGAAAATATGCTATAAACGTCTACAATAGTATAAACAAACTTTTTCTCAGAATACCTCATCATCATCATCAGCTCATTTTATGTCCCCACTCGATTATCAGGGCTCGAGCCTTCCCTATGGATGGTTAGGGAGAACGGGCCATAAACCACCACGCTGGCCCAGTGCGGATTGGTGGTTGTTAACGACTGATAATACAGCCGGGACCAACGGCTTTATCTGCCTTCCGAAGCACGGAGGAGCTCATGATAATACATTTTTGATCACCCATCCGATGACCGGCCTTTGCAAAAATTGCTTAACTTCAACAATCGCAGACCGAGCGCGTTAACCACTAGAGCAATCTCATATTTAAGAAAAAATAAACAATTAAAGATGAAAGGAAGTTATAATTATTTTCTACTTAGGTCTACTTCCTCGTTTGTAATAGCCAAGCCAGTGCATTATTTGACTTACTGCGATTTTGACAAAATGCTAATTTGATCTAGCTCTAATAATTTTAAGATAGGTACGACAACGCTATGCTATATGAGCATACACGTATATATAACACAATTTACTAACTACTACATGCCATGAACTGTTACATACGTAGTAGGTACCTAATATGATTAAATACTAATGCACGCTTTCAGCGGCACGTCAAAAGCTGTAGCTGAGACATTAACGTCATATTAGAAGTCATGTTCTATGTAGCTGATGTGGTTTGAAATGCAATCGGTGTAGACACAGAGCTGCGTTAAGAAGCAGTGTTTGATGACATAATAATTATATCAAGCGAAGCTAGTGAAACCAATATAGACAAGAGAGTACAAAATTATATAGAAATAAAATAGAGAAATTATAGGTAACTAGCTGACCGGCGGACCTCGTACCGCTTTGACAGTGTTCATCAAAAACAAACAAATCATTCGTCCGCTTTAGAACACCCGTGATGGACCCCTATAGCAGCGCCGGGTCAAATTGTAAATCTAAACTATTCTGAGGAGCTCGATGCGCAGTGGTTAACGCGCCCGGTCTGCGAGTGCTGAGGTTAAGCAACTTTCGCAAAGGCCGGTCATCGGATGGGTGATCAAAAATTTATCATCTCGAGCTCCTCCGTGCTTCGGAAGGCACGTTAAGCCGTTGGTCCCGGCTGCATTAGCAGTCGTTAACAACCACCAATCCGCACTGGGCCCGCGTGGTGGTTCATGGCCCGTTCTCCCTATCCATCCATAGGGAAGGCTCGTGCCCCAGCAGTGGGGACATAAATGAGCTGATGATGATGATGATGATAAAACTATTCTAGAATCCACTTGAACACACACAGAAAATTTCATCCAAATCGGTCCAGCCGTTTAGAAGGAGTTCATTAACATACACACGCACAGAAGATTTATATATAAAGATAGAAAGTAACCCTGTATGATAGTAGCCGTGGATCGTATCGCTGTAAGGGTGAGTAATTCAAATGGGTCAGTTGGGAAGTGTAGAATTAATATAGAGGAACCATGTCGTCGATTCTAACATTCGATGGTAAAAACAGCATTAAAAAACCTGTAACTGGAAATTAACTACTGTTATGATAATCATATTAAGGCGAAGGGTAAGGCACACTAGCGCCACCAATTGATAATTTGACAATAACTAACGGACCGGATCCTTTTTTAAACATTGCGCACCGTCCGATAACAGGAAAGCATCCATAGTATTTATTTAATAATTGTGCACTACTTTTTGTTACGTGGTTTATTCACAAAACGGGCTATCGCATTAAAATTTATTCACAAACAATAGCCACTTTTGGTGTTAGCGAATGAATACAAAAACAAACCTAAAAGTAGTGCACAATTATTAAATAATAGATGTTTGCCTAGTGCCGGAAGGTTCGCAATGTTTGAAAAAAAATCCAGTTTAGCAGTTATCAAATTAAATCCATTAGCGGCGCTAGTGTGCCTTACCCTTCGCCTTAACTACTTTTTATTAATGTTCGCTGTATTTTTATTGAATGCTTTTGACGACCTAAAATTCCAAAAACGGTACAGTGACTGTATAGTACGGACTGACTGCTACAACGTGACCACGGCTGATGCAACTTGGTCGAAACATCGTCGAAAAATACCATATTTGTATTGACGTTGTTTATAATAAAACGCGATAGGTAATTGAAAAGCCCAAACCTTACACGCCCGTTCAAACAAAAAGAAGACAATATAAAATAGCCCAAGTTCCTTATTGTAGAACTTTATTGGCACAGCGTCAGTTTCATGCTCACTCTGCTTATCTCTATAATAAGCTAAATGACAGATATAAGATCTTTAACCTCCCATTCCACGAATGCAAAAATACTTTGGTTGAAGCGTTTGTGAAAATTGGATATTGTGACACAGAGGATTTATTATTCAAGAATGCTTTCTAAGTCGAACACTCACACTCACACACCCCCAAACACCCTCACATACACACCCCCAAACACCCTCACATACACACCCTCACATAAACACCCTCACCCCCACACACGCACCCCCCCCACACACCCACATACACACACACACACGCGCGCACGCACGTGCACACATAATATGTATCCACACACAGTTTTAATTGTAATTAATTAACCATAGAAAAAATAGTTTATTTATAACTGTACCTAGTTACTCTTTGTATCTTAACCTAGTTTATTGTATCTTGGGAAGAGCAGAACCTCCCACTACAAGCTTGGTCACATGTTTCCTGGGTTGGTTCTGGCCATTGCATATATTTTTATCTAATGTTAATGAAATAAACTATTTTCATTTTCATTTTTCATTTTCCAAACCCCTTATCTCCTCACTTCGAATAGTTAGTCCGTGTTTTGTAACTTTTACTCTAGTACGTTTACATGGCGAAACAAATCACGGAATATCCATTTCAAGCTGTTACTCTGTTTGATAATAATTTAGGGACGATTTTTCAATTGACGGATAAAATGACTTTTCTTTTTAAACAGGTGGCATTTTAGCTTGATTGCGTAATACTTTATTCGAAGGATAAGTTTTATTCGATGATTGAAAAATCAGCCCTAAGTATAAAGTAAATAGCTTATAACGGTCCTATATGGGCAAAAACTCCATCATTGAAATCAAGTAATCACTACACGGTAAAAACAGATTATTTAAAACAAGACAAATTTATTCCAGTGAAAGCATGTTTATTAAATTCAACAAAATGATTCACTCATATATGTATACTGAAAATAATATTTTCTCAAATATAAATTTAACATAATCTTGGTTATATTACTTTAGAATAAGTTTATTTTTGTTTGTTTCGAATAAATATTTTATTTTCTATTCGAATTATTATTTACTTGAATACCACATATTTACTTTTTTTAATTGAATCCTTGCTTTTTTGGCACAATAGGTGGGAGTATTATTCCAAGATTAGATGCAATTTTAAACAAAATATACATAATTTCCATTAACTAAATATGGTCTTAGAAGGAAACATTGTTTACTTAAAACAAAAACAGTTATTCTTTAACGAAGTAATCCTTTTTTTATTAATAAAATCGTTATTTTCATCCAAATAAAATAACACTTTTTAATGAATTGTATAATTACCGTGTATAATGTATAATTACTAATTAATTAGTTAATAATGTATAATTGTATACAATTGATGGGTAACGGTTTAATCACCACGCTTGCTAAATGCGGGATGGTGATCAAAAAAATCCGAAACACTCTTTGCCCGACGAGGTATTAATTTTTTTTTTTTGTAAATGTTGTTACTTCTATTGAAGCTGTGAAGTTTCTTGCGCCCATTCTTGTCCACAGCTAAAAAATAGACGTCCTGAATACCCATTCAGGACGTCTATTTTTTAAATTCAATAGGTAAAAAATGAATGGACGATTGAAAAGCACTTTTCTTAAGATTATTTGTTTTTTATTTACTTTGACTTTGACTTTAAAGGCTGTTATCACGCAATACCTTACTTACTAGACTAATAATAAGTAACAAAGCTTTATTTGTATAAATACATTGAGTACAGTAATAATAGCGTTCGCTGCATCCGTTAACAAAACTGTGTTACAATCACTAGCGCCCACCTCTAGAAACAGAAACAAATTGTGCTTTGGTAACTTATTATATATACCTTTCACTTTTTTTAAAGTGCTAATTGCTGCACTTAAGCTGAATTAAATAATTATAAAACACAGTGAAAAAATTAAATGCCTACCCGACCCAGCCAGGAATCGAACCTGGGTGTTTCGCAATCCAGGCGGCTGCACTGACCATTATGCTACCGGGAAGGCTTCAGGGAAGGTTTCCGGTAGGCATTTAATTGTTTCACTCTATTTTATAAATATTTAGATATATACTTTAATTATAGAAATTTGTGCAGCGTTCAGTGTCCCCGTCTCTCGGATAAGAGCCATCTGTGGTAGAATGTAACGATGCTACTCTGAGCTGATGCAAAAGATAGTTTTGCAATTGGAGTTGACAATTTCCCAGATACCGTGCGCTATCACATGCGGGCGGCTGCTTTGAGGGGCGACTGGCGTTATGCCAGTGACGTTCTTGTGTACAGTTCAGTACATAAAGAATTGTATGAAGTGAATATTTTTTATATTTTGTCTTTATCTTTATATCTTTATTGCTTTCCCATATGTATTACAAGGACCTTAGAATAATGTCAAGAACAGTATGGACCCTGTCGGGCACAGCAAAAATTAGGGGAGAGGAGGACGCTTTTGATGTGCTTTTTCATTTTATTTTTGTTTTTCATAATTATGTTTACTTTTTTGTTAGTTTACTTGGGATATACGAATATGTAACTGGTCATTAAAATCGGTGTGGCGTGCATCTAATTTTAAAATAAATTTGTCATCTAAATAGTTTATTTTACTTTAGTTACACAAAGACACTTCAGAAACATTAATATTTATATTTACATATTTCAATAAACTTATTATGTTACAATTTTGCTCTTTGACAAATTTCAGACAATAACAAAAATTCGCTTGTTAAGTTAGATTAGGATTTTGCCTAGAATCCTACTGGATGGCGAGATACCTAATTAGTTTATACGTACGTCAGAGAAAGGGCGATCTCAAAATTCTGCTTGGGTCGTGTTAAAAGTTTAATTGGCCTTTCTTGTAGTGTAGGTATGTGTATATAAATTACAACGTCGATAAACGAACGGATGCTAGAGTTGTATGCAAAAAATCGGGGTTCAATCCCCATATCCTAACCGAACCTGGTTAGGCTACTGACGTACAACCCATACCTAAACACGGCTATTAGAACACTAATCATCATCATCATCAGCTCATTTTTATGTCCCCACTGCTAGGGACGAGCCTTTCCTATGGATGGATAGGGAGAACGGGTCATAGACCACCACCTTGGCCCAGTGCAGGTTGGTGGTTATTAACGACTGCTAATGCAGCCGGGACTAACGGCTTTACGTGCCTTCCGAAGCACGGAGGAGCTCGAGATAATACATTTTTAGTTACCCATCCGACGACCGGCCTTTGCGAAAGTTGCTTAACCTCAGCACTCCGGGCGCGTTAACCATTGCGCCATCGAGCTCCTCCATTTGCTTCTCCATTTGCTGTGCTAACTATAAAAAAAATGCAGAGAAGAAGATCGAACTTAATGCTCTAGAAGAGGCCTATATCCAGCCGTGGACTGTGATAGGCTGATGATGAACGTAACGTTATACGTTAGTTTTGGTCAAGCAGTGTAAGGAGTACTAGCAGACCGGGCGCGTTAACCACTGCGCCATCAAGCTCCTCAGAGCTCTCCTCAGAGTTTCTCAGAACATTAATAATAAATTGCTAATCTATCATTGATAATGGTTTTTTAGATTATTATAATAAAACTTGATACTAATCAACACGATATTGCATTAAACAAACAGAAACTAATAATACGAAATTGATATTTATCTCAACTTCGATGTTTAATTAAACAAAATTGTTCAATTTTGATTCTAAATGATAACCATTTTGTTGAGAACTGTACCTAGCTCAAAATAGGTAATGTCTCCCGTCTCTCAGCAAGTTACGAGTCTAGTTACTTTGTAACAAATTCGATACCGTATAGTTATAAAATAAATAAGCCAAGGATTTTCGAAAGACAACGTTGGGTAATTGACGCAAAGATTGATCGTGGGAAGAAAAATGTATGTGGCAGCGAGTATCTAGCTTATAACTATAAGAAGTAAAGAATAAAGAAACACAATGATAAACTATGTTAAAATCTACAGTTACAAAAAAAGCAGTCAAAAATCAAAAAGCAATGAAAAAATTCAGTGCTTACGTCAGCCTTCCTGGTAGCATAATGGTCAGTGCAGCCGCCCGGATTGCCCAGTTTCGATTCCTGGCTGGGTCGGGTAGGTATTTAATTTTTTCACTGTATTTTATAAATTTTTATTTGTCTTAGTTAACATAATATAGGTCCAACTATTTTCTCGATGGTAATACTCTACGTAGCGTTGATAGCAACGCTCCATAGTGTTGACATACTATATCGATATACTCGTAGTTTCATCATACCTAAGTCCTAAGCAATAACTTTCCATTATCCATATATTTTTTTAAGTGCGCACAAGAACTATATTATCATTAACTATATTTTTTTATTATTTGAGTTTCTTGAAGTGTAAAAGAGGCACAGATAATGTGTTTTGAAACTAATTTAAAAACTTCAAAGAAGTATAATGTTTGATAAAATAAAATATATTTTATGAAAGAAATATTACCATATATTTCTATCTTTTTTTATAATCTTTAAAGATATTTATTCTTTAACTTAAAACTTAGCCGTTCAGTTTGCTTTTCATAATAATCTTGAAGATCATTTAATTATCTCAAGAGTAAAGTCTCAACAACATGTCTCGCTAGTTTTAATTTGATCACACTAAATAAGGTTAAATTTCTCATTTATTCAATGCTTTAAAAATTCATTATTTAATTTATATCACCGTAAATCATTCTTATCTTAAATAAAAGGTGAACTAAAACTAAACTCGGCATGTTCCGAAAAGTCATGGAAAAACATTTGCAAAACTTAACCGCCTCTATTCTTATAACAGTTGTAAAAGAGTCATAAATAAGTTATATAATTACTGCTACATGATAAACTACAATATGTGATTAAGATGAAAAACTCTCAAAACGGCAAAAGTTTTTCTTATATTTATCAGGCGTTTGGTAGCAGCGAACCGTTGTCAGTGCAAATACAGAATTATACATCACCTTAATGGGCTCAAAGGCCATATTAAGGAGATTTACTGACACAGTTCCATTAACAGATAATGCTCTCGTAAACATAAAACATTTGGACACGTTTTACTTTTATTTATACAAATACTTCTGTTCTAGATTTAAAGCTCACTATCACGCTATGAGAGTATCTCTAAGGAGAGTATATACGTATTGGAAATTTATATATTAATAAGTGAAGCAAAAACTTTGTACCCGTTTTTGCGAAAATTGCGCGGACGGAGGAGTATGAAATTTCGCACACTTGTAGTTTATATAGAGAAGGTTATCCGAATGTTAATATATTTTTTTAATTATGCATAAAAATACATTAAATCAACAAAAATAGCGTTACACACACTACCGTGTATTTGACACACACGTATATGTATTTGACACGTATTGTTTGTCTTTAATGCGGCCGACATCTGTCAATGTCAATCCAAACTCACATTCTATCTTTTTAAATTTTTTATTGCTTAGGATACAATCCGTGCAGCCTTAATAAAATTACGGTCGAATTTCGACCACTGGGCGACCACTAGTAATGTTTAGATTTTTAAGACAAGATCATTGTTCTGATGCCAAGGTAAGTAGCTAAAGCACTCGTTTTATGGAAATCAGAAACAACGACGGTACCACAACCACCCAGACCGAACACAATATCGAAAAGTTCGTTTTTAACATTGACCCGATCGGTAGTCGAACCCCGGATCTAAGAGTTAGCGCCGCCCAAAATCCAGCGTACAAGCTACGGCTACGGAGGTCGTCATATTGGGTTTTAAAATTGCACTAAGAATCAAAAACCAATGACGTCATCATGAAAATCATTCGGTAGAGGTTGTTAATTATAGGCTAAAATTATCTTTGTAACAAATACAATTTTTTATTCACTACGGTATAGAGCTTAAAGGGGGGAGCACGGTGCTTGCATTTCGTGATCCCGAGCCATCCCCGTGGCAGAGACGGGATGGTACTAGATTTATTTGTGGTATACCTCTCCTACTCTCGTCGTAGCTCGACGAAGGAAAAGAAGGAGAGTCGCACATAACCCGAGGTCACCCCTGGCCCCGATGTATACGCAAGGCATTGACTTACTTATTTCTTGACGATAAGGCATTAGATGCAAGTGTTTTTCATCCTTAATCTTCAATTAGTAAGAAAATGGCTAGCTTGCTACTAACTTTAAGAACATTTGCTATGGCTATTGTGGTTTTCATAGCTTTCTGATCTCTATGAAAGTCTCTTTTGAAGTATTTAGGCTTGGGTGTGAATAGGTAGTTGACTGGTTATTCAAAATAAACACTTTTAAGCATTTGCCACAACAATTTATTGTTTCATCGAAAATATACGGGGAAAAGGTAGTTATGACGTCATTATTATGTTGCACAAATTGGATGTGCTTTGGCAATGCAATCTTTTAGTCCACATAAATTTGAGTTCAGACCATTTCAAAACTTTTTAATTGTTTGGAGAGGTTTTGTTATTATTATTAAATCTGTGTTATCGATATTCGTATTATTAACTTTTCTACATATTTGATCGTCCTTAAACTTTATTAAGTTAATCGCGAATGAAATCTTCAAAGGACAACAAACTGTAATTGCAGTTTGTTGCAATTTTATTTCTTCATCTATGAATAAACTCATTTTCAGTTTTTATATCATATTGTTTTTTGTATCTTAATGTTTGCACCTACAATCGATCTTATAATAAAAGTTTAAGTTCTACCTTAAAAACAAAAACGAATCGTCCATCGACCACGCATCCCAAAAACAAAGGAATCGTCCCACTGATAAATCCTCACGTATGCCAATTCCTTCATAACACCGAATCTCCACATTAACGTCACGAATACTACTTCATATTGTCTTTCATAACCGCCTCCGGCATTAATATTGCTGCCCACAATCTCCTGGCCAACCATAAATCACTTCAAAGCCTTCTTCCACTGGACATCACGCGTGAACGTGAGTTATTGTCATTGTTATCCGATATAGCTTTCTTGAGGAAATTGCGCTCTGATGAGTTTTTGCTTGGATTTATGGTGATGGGGATTGTGACCGCAATTTATAGCGTTTTAGAAAGGTATTTCAAATCAAGTGGTCGTTTTATTTGATACACTTGCACGCGTGGTGGCTCGATATGATTCCGTGACTGGCAGTTAACCAACTAGTCATTTTATATTGGTCCTGCTTCATTTTATAAGTTAGCTTGGTAGTATTTATTCGTACGGTGTTATCAGAGCAAGGTCCATATAATGTAAAAACAATGAAAACATCACCATTTTTTCCGTATTGATTATTGATATAACAAACATTAATAATGTTTAAAAGAAAAAAAGTAGATTAGTTACAAGCGCCTCTTTTTGGCCTCAGTCGCTCTCGAAGAAGTTGACAGACAACTGGTCAGTTGACAGTTCTGGTTACAAAATCCCACATTTGTACGAGTTTTCGTTAGAAAAATGCCAAATATAAACATTATAATGTCTTTTTCGTCCTTTTTTCTTTAATTACGGTATCCCTTTTACATCATCATCCCTTTATAATATCATTAATCAGTTGTAGATCTGAAGTGAATGTTATAACTTTTAATAAACCTTGTTCTAAGATAAGTACAACATCGAGGATTACATGATGTACCTATATTTAGTATATGTACAAGATGTAGGATATAAACAGTTATAGGACTGCATGCCGTAATGAGTACAAATACTTGACTTCTAAGCAACAAAGAGCACGTGACGCTGTATTTATTTTGTGCTCGAACGAAGCACAACACAACAGTGTTTGAGGAGCCATACAAAATTGTATCTGTCTTAGACCCTAATGCAAAACGTACTCTATTTAATTTATTTTAATTCACTTCAAAGCCATTGTTCCTATTATTTACATCTCCAACTAGACGGCATTGTTGAAATTTCAATTCATTTCGTGTTTGTTCGCGCGCCCTATTCAACCTTTTGCGGGCTCAAAACAACAATAAACTTAACCCTTACTGCAGTTCGAGTACACTTCGTTTCAGTAATAAAACAGAGAGGCGCTGTCGACAAACATCACGGTTAGTCTGCGACGATAACACCCTCTTTATTCCTTTGCCTAATTACGAAGTTGTGGAAAATGTTCAGTGCTGAGACAGTGAGAAGTATAACCAACTTGGTCGGGTAATACCAGTTTCACTTGACCCACGCAGAAGTTTTGTGTTATACAACTATTGAGTGAGTTCCCACTACATACAGGTCTTAGCTAGTTGGACGGTGGAGTTTCGTCAAGTAATTTAAGTAAGCTTGTTCTCTTGCACATAAGATTGTTATGAAATTGTGATGAATACATCATTACACTAGTGCAACGGATTTTTGTTACTATCATGAAAGCTATTAATACGATTCAACTTTTATAGATACAAATATGTTTGTATATTAATGCCTCATTGTTCCGTTATAAGTATGATTAAACGGTTACTCACTGATCTTCAAGATCTAAGTAGCAAACAATTTTTTTTTCGGAAAGACAAAATGATACATGTGGAAAGTCCTGAGCCCAGCAGTAAGATATTTAAAGTCATATAACAGCGATATAATGATACTAAATATTCGGTTATAAAACTTTACCAAAAATTCACGGTTCATTTGTGGCGTACCATCTCACAATAAAAGCTTATTTTCTTTCTCCCGCCATATTGAATCACCATAAAAGTGGGGAGGCAATTAGCGAGCAACTAATTGGCTCTCTAAGCCTTTCTATAACAATCGGATCATTTGATACAACCGTTATTCGCCGTGGATCATCTGAACAATGAAATGAATTTAATTTTACTACGAATTTACTTGTTACATTTGAGATTAACCGTTTCAAGAATTCAATTGATAAAATGATTTGAATGAACGTAGTCTTAAAGAGTTTTATAACTGTATTCGTTTTTGAGAAATTAGCTCACAGTTTTACCTATGAAGGGATACAGGGTTAGGTTAAACTTAAAACTTGCACTTAAACAAGTTCCGGCTGCTTTTTGTACGCATACCACCTTTGCCGACCAGCTTTGAAGTATTATAATTTAGTATAAGCCAAGAATTTTAAACAATGTGCCTTCGACGGTCGTTTGGTGCTTTGGTACCTACTAGCATGGCAAACCACTTAAGGCAAATTATACAAGTGGCTAACAATTCACTAAAGTAAAGAGAAGAACTTCGCTGTAATAATGCCCCTTGTATGGCGTTCGTATAGAGCCCGTCTGAATACCTATTTCTGCTACAAAGCAGTTATGTGCAATAATGCTGTATAATGGTTTGCAGAAATGAGATTAAATAAAATCACCGCGCAAAGGCATTAGGGTTGGCAACACATGGTGTTTCATGACTCAATGCATTGGTAGCCATACGGATAACTTGATATGAAAGCGAGAAATCGTAGTCAAATCTCCGTTCCCACTGTCGTGTATTCATGCTTATGCACATGCTTATTTGTGTTATCACAAGCGTATAAGATTTTTGGATGGATACCAGGGCTATTATTAAGTCCTCGCGCGCCATATGTACGCACGGTCGTACGTAAGGTGGCCCGCTAATTATACCTACAGCGCGGGACGGGTGTTAAGTCCTCGCGCGCCCTGTGAACGCACGGTCGTACACAAGGTGGCCCGCTAATTATACCTACTGCGCGGGACGGGTAATAACGCATGCATGAAAATCTTTGAATTCATCTTAAGCTTCAATAACCGTTAACTGAGGCGTACTCTTATGATTATTTGCCATTGACACAAATAGTTTTTTTTAAAGTGATATAAAAAAAATACATTATTGAGTGTTACATCTGGTCGTGTTAAATTGGTTTAAATCAGTGTTAGTGAAACACTAAGATTGCATGCAGTCATTTTGCCCTAACCATTTAATCCGTTACGTGATGCCGCCCCTGTAACAACCTTTTTACGCTATTTTCGAAAAACTCTATGCTCTATTGAAAATAAAATTGAAAAGAGGTCTCCGTGAATTAAAGTAAAAAAAAATATTTTTGTTCGTTTTAATAAAACTGTATTTTCCATTTTTATAGAATAATAAATAAATAAATGTTTCCCACACTCACACCAATTATCTAGCTCCAAGAAAAGCTTCCTTAAGAAACTCGTTATATGGTTAACTAGACAACGGATAAACATACTTAATATACTTAAATACATACTTATTATACATAGGAAACACCCAGACCCGAAACTATTTAGTAAAACAGGTATTTCTAAATTGATCCAACCGGGGATCGAACCCGGGACCTAAGAGAGTGTTTAATGTTTAATTTAATTTTTAATGTTTCTTATTGAGTGATAATTTCTTGTACAAGCTTTGTTCTAAATAATGAAAGGGCTTTTCGTGCTTCTAATGAAAATTATGAAAAAGACCGCAAAAGACCGAATCAGCGGGTTTGATACCATACACCTATGATGGTATCAACTTTGGTACCACACACCTATGATACACATAGTATGTACTTGTTTGGATTGGTAGTATATGTAAGACTTGTTTTAAGTCTACCTGTCTAGTTACAGTTAAAAGTAAGATGGCTAGTTTTTCAGGCCGAGAATTTTTGATATAGTAAGTGCAGTTCTACTCCATTATCGCCTGTGTTTGAAGTAGTTAAACTATACTTAAACTTATTAACATCACGGTGAGATACAACATAGAGCTGTTAATACCTACCACCGATATAATATTTCTTTTTCTACGACTAAAAGTTTTAAAATACTTCAATTCGACAATTCCAAAGAATTCACTCTCGAATTACCGGTATCAAATTCGGTGGTAATAGCAGCTCGATGCTATGTCCCGTCGTAAAGTTCAGGTACCTATAGTCTAGGTACCTATTCTGATCTGACCATCACTATACATCAACCAAGAGTATTGAAATCAACAGGCTTCATCACCACGCTTGCCAAATGCGGGTTGGTGATCGCAAACCCAGGTTATGATGCATCGAAAAATCTGAAATACATTTCGCCCGACCTGGGAATTGAACCTGGGGCCTTCGGCCGGGCGCTTTGTCACTTGGCCACCAAGGCGTTCCGCCGAGAGTATAATAAATCAAAAACTTCTATGCACCTCTTATCGTTTCCACTGGTTTGTAAACAGACGCTCTGACTTAATCCTCTAACGGACCAGCCACAATTACTGAAAAGCCACTAAACTAGAATCTTCTAGAAAGAAATTTCTCAAGTTACAAACTAAGTTGCACTCGACCGCGAGTTGCAAAATATCCGTTGCGAGCAAACATAATACCTACCTTAGCGGTCGAAAACAAGAGGATCGGATTGTTTCTTCCGATTGGTGCAAATAAGATGATTATATTCTATACTATTAGTACAAATTACGCAACAATCATTGTTATTAACAAATTATAATTCGAGAATAGTGTTGAAAATTACCGAAGAAGGAAAATTTTTGATTAAAAAAAAATGGTTTTATCTCAAAAACGCACTCAAGTTTAACAGGCCTGAGTGTTGGCGGGATTACAGCTGGAAGTGGCGCAGTCAGCAAAGCGGTTCCGGCTTTAGATTTGAAGCGAATCACCGTGACTCCGCTTATGGGGCAAAACTGACGATTGAGACACACTGCTTCGTACGATACTGAACTGGGGACTAACAAGTCATCGTGCAATTTTCGTATCTTTAGAAAGTATAAATACCATTATAAACAAACTTGTAAAAAAACCATGTCTCGCAACTCAGTTCTTCTACGGTAAGAAGTTGTGAGTTCCATGTAATACCAAGTTCTCAATATTATGTTTATTACGTGTATTATGTTTTTAGATTGACTTGGCCATCGCATGAAAACACAATGTATCTCAAAAGTAATACATATATTAAATTAAAATAGATTGTTTAGTGCGATTGCCATTATGCGATTGCCTCAGACCCGAGCGAACTGTAATTTATTCATAACGTGTCATATACTACAAATTCAACCAGGTTCATCCTGCGCTTTTCAGACCTACCTACCTTTAGGAGCCTATATGGTATATTTTAAATGATAATTGGTCCTAGGAAGAACTTAGCATTATTAACTAGTTATGTGTCTGTGTTTTTATCACCAAGACTTACTAAACTTTAAAATAGTACCATTTCAATAAGTAGTGGTCGCGTAAATATTTGAAAAGAATTGGGTTAAAATAATAGCCATCCTTGGCGTTCTGTAGCGACCCACATTATTGGACGGGCCCAAGATTATTTCGCTATTGTGTTTTTTGCGCAGCAGCATCCCAAAGGTTTTTGGCCGGGATCCCATGAAGATACAAACGCAACGGGAATTCCGTCCAATTTTACTAACTGTTACTTGTGTTTTGTCTAACTTGGTACAAGCCGGCGGGCTCAACGTAATTGGAAATTTCGCGAGGATCCAGATTTGAATTTTTTTGCACGTCAGCTGAACGTTTGATACGATTCAAAAGACGGTAAGCTGTGTAAGCTGAAGTGTTGAAAAGTACTTACTATTTTAGTTATTGCTAACTAAATTTAAATTGACACTAATTGAAAGCGTTTGCTTGCGGCTTATTACCTAATAATCAATGTCTCAATCAATCTGTTAATCTAGTTGGGCTACGTAGATATTGGTTTTGCTGTCGATTTATTAAACAGTACTTGTTTCTTATGCTTTAAGCAAGCGTTATTCAAATTTGAAAGTTCTTGTAATATGTTGGCAGCTCATTTGGTAGAAAAGTCGCATAGATATTTGTCAATTAATATTTAGGTAAAATTATATTTATAGTTGATTTTCGTTTGAATTGTTTACTTAAATATTTTATCGAAAACTGGTTCGTTAATCCTAATTTAAAGTTTAGGTCGACCTTCATGAATAAATATTTAATAAATGTACTTGTTATATTATTATTATTTAGACATCCAAATAATAATGTCAAAAAGCATTTAAGAGAATGCCTTTGGTTGACAAACGCATTCTTTTAAATGCTTTTTTTTATTTACCGCTGCCACCAGTTGTGAGATATGGATAAATATTGAATGCAGGTTGCCACTTACTGTGTTTTACACTTGCATAGCTGAAGTGCTCGCCACCTGAAAATTGCGGGACAAAGCTGAACATTGGACAATTTTTACTGCAAATACGCAAATTTGCCAAATTGCTTGTAGACAGAAAATGAAAGCTATATTACTTTTTTAGGGTGTCGCACTGGTAAAAGGAAAAAAACGGAATTCATATTAAATTCTACTAATGAGTTTAAGTATCTGTCAGACCCTCGCTTTGAAAACGGATAATGTATTTTTTCGTTTTATGTCTCCAATTCCCGTTTGATTGCTATAAAATAATAAAATTAAAATCAAATAGAATACCATACATCATCATCATCATCAGCTCATTTTATGTCTCCATTGCTGGGGCACGAGCCTTCCCTATGGATGGATAGGAAGAACGGGCCATAAATCACCACGCGGACCCAGTGCGGATTGGTGGTTGTTAACGACTGCTAATGCAGCCGGGAACAACGGCTTGCAACATGCCTTCTAAAGCACGGAGAAGTTTGAGATGATAATTTTTTGGTTACCTATCCGATGACCGGCTATTGCAAAAGTTGCTTAACCTCAGCACTCGCAGACCGGGCGCGCCACTGTGCCATCGAGAAAGCCATTTTTTTAACTCTCGAAATTTGCTCTCAGACCGTCTCGACCGGGCTGTTACAAGCGCCGGGAAGTGTGTGGTGTTCTGTCCGACCCACTAAAACCCATGGACATCCGTCAACCGCATTAGCGGAACCACAAGAACCCGGAAGCCATTCGCGGTACGCGCGGTGGCACTTTGGGACCCTCCAACTAGGCCTTTTGGCCACTGAAGGCGCGCCTTCCACCTTGAGGCTATGGTGCGGGGAGTGTGGGGAAGATTGTGGCGCCCACCCTTGCGCTAGGCTACGATGGGTACAACAGCCCATGTAGCCGCCTCCGACGACCTGTTCGTCTGCGTCGCGACGCGACTGACAGCGGGTCGTCCTCTCTCGCCCTCTCCGCCTCCTCTTTCCGCAAGATGACATCCTCGCAGAAGGAGGCGAAGGCGTCCAGAAAGCCATACAATAACCCATAATATCCCATCGATAGCAAGCTTCGGTTGTTAGTGTACCAAAAAACAGAACTCGGAACTTATTGTGTAATTTTAATAATACTTACTATTATTATTTTTAAATAATATATTTAAAAAAAAAATATATATATATAACCAATACCCAATCAATTGTAGTGATGACTTGATTTCAAGGCTGGAGGCTTTTGCCCTGAGTTACAGGCTATACTTTACTTTATTATTAATATACGATAGTTACTATAATTACCTACTAGTAATAATATACTATATACGGTACAATATACACGATACATTGCTCCAGATAATTAATGTTCACATTCTATGTTCTTATACCTCTTGTTAGTTAATGTAAAACTATATTGAATGGTACGTTATTAATTAGTAAGGTAACATTGTTTCTGCCACTACAGCTGTAGTGTAGATTATTACAGTATTTCGCAAAAAAACCTGAACTTTTATCAAAAATTACGATTGTGTGTTTAATAGCCGGGAAACGTAAGTATTTGCATAAAGGTATAATTAAAATGAATCATCGGTTGTTTTTATTACTAAAACAAAACTTTTAAACTTTTACAAACATAGGACCACCCCGCAATCGGCGAACATGTTATTAAAGGTAATTGTGGTATTACATACCTTACCCATCAAATGTAATGATGACTTGAAATGTAATATCTTTACTAATATTATAAAGCTGAAGCGTTTGTTTGTTTGTTTGTTTGGTTGAACGGGCTAATCTCAGGAACTACTGGTTCGAATTGAAAAATTATTTTTGTGTTGAGTAGTCCATTTATTGAGGTAGGCTATATATATATATATATAGTTGAAAATTACCACTTTCAATTTACTTTTGCAAGTGACGATCGTAGCCAACTCCGCCCATTGACATATAGAAATAATAGGATACCCTTTTTATTAGTGAGAAAGTAGAGTAGTGGCACCAGCGTCCGAGAAAAACCAGAAATCGACATTTTTAGTCCTTTATTTATTAGTAACTAGCCGTCACCCGCCCGCTTCGCTGTGCGAAAATAATGGATCAATGAATGCTAAATAAAATAATTATTAGGTTTACCAACATCATATATAGCCTATCATTTGCACAATCTCATGTTCTTAGGTACTACATACAAATTTGCATCAAGATCGATCAAGCCGTTCTTGAGTTATAAGAGGACATACAGACGGACAAACAGACAGACAGATAGACAGACATAAATCTCAAAAATTGTAGAATTGGTGTCAGTAAGTCATAAAACGAATATTTAACCGAAAATTTGTTAAAAAAATTGCATCTACAGACAGAGCCTACAGATTTATATAGTAGTAAGATAAGATAAGATAAGATAGATAAGAGTCAGCAACTGATTTCAGTCTGTAGCAACCAATGCTCTAAGGTAGCAACAATTGAATACAGATCACTTGCTTCCTTGCTGTCATCTCGTAATATATTAATGAAAATCCATGTTTTTTTTTGTTGACATAAAAGTCTGTCAATCACTTGGCTCAAATTGTCGAACATTAGTGCTATTACCCTAATTTGTGTATATTAATTATTGGCGTGTAATTATCAAGATCTTTGGTGATAGTAGTAAAAAATTCAAAATGCAAAATATTTTTTTCAGTTTAGGTTACAAATATCTCTTGTGAACGTCATTATGCCATCGGTTTGTAAGTCTTCTCTGGGCGGGAGACCTTGTACTGAGAAGAACCGGCAAGAAACTCAGCAAGTGTCAAGCTCTTTCTCCCTTAGAGCATCGTATAAATATTGGATAATGCCCTATCATAAAAGGACTCTTTCCATCACAAATAAAAACACAAAATATAAAGGACAATCACATGTAAAAAAACCAGGAGAGAAAAAAAAAATACCTAAGTTTGCAAATTTAAATCAGTTGCCAGTTTAAATTTTCACAATGTTAGACAGTACTAACAAAAGTCAAAAACTGTTTGAGAAAAAACAGAGTTTAACTATAGTTAATAATAATATAAATAAGACAAGTATGCAAGAGCAGACCAGCTTCCACAGGCGGCACCTATTCACGAGTATGACATATAAATCAGCCATCGCTTAGCTCAACCATGTTTTATGAAACGTAACGACCCGATGCACACGCAAGCACCGCAGAGACAATAAACAGAGCATGACACAGAGACAATAAATAGGGTAGCTTTACTCTAAATCAAAACTAATTGAAATAAATATTTAACGCAACGCTATTTGTTATCTGTAGGACACTGTTTATAAAGGCTATATCAGTATAATTTTTTATCAGTTAATTTTAGTATATTATTCCAAATAAAGTTTGCGTTTTTATTATAGCCAGGCTGTTTTATCATCTAAATATTATTTGACTGTATAATAATCTTTTTTGAGTAATGAAGACTTTACCTGGTTTTTAAACTTATGTGAAGGTAAATTATTTGGTATTTTATTGTAATAATGTATATTTTGCCTCAGAAAGAACCTAGCACCTTCTGTAACCTGAACAGTAGCATTACAAGTTTTGTCTTATTTCTAGTATGTATTAAAATTGTGTACGTCACCGTGTCTAGTAAATAAATTGATATCGCAACGTACAAGAACTATACAATTATAAATAAATTTAAATGCCACTGTCAAGACACCAATCTCTTTAAAAAGATTTCTAAAAAGAAGTTCGTGAACCTAGTCTATAGATTGTTCTTACTGCTCGTTTCTGTAAAATGAAAATAGTTTAAATATCAGCCGCAGTAAGATGTCATACGACACGACACTATGAAAATAACTATAGTAAACTGTCCTAGCAGTTTCAACGTCTGTTAACTACCTTATTTTTTTAAAAGCATAAGCAGCAGAACTGAGTTTGCCGGCCAATTTTGATATATAAGGATTCCATTGAAGTTTTGAGTCAAGGTTTATACCTAAGAAAACTGTTGAATCTATTCGATCACCGTTTATTCGAATATCGGCTGGTTAATTCTTGACATTTAGTAGTTTAAAATAATACGTTTTAGTTTTTTTAGCCTTAAGCTGCAAGTTATTAACAGTAAACTAACTGAGTACATCTGAGAGAGCTTTGTTTACATCGTCGTAATTATTCTTACACCTAGTTAAATTACAAATGAGTGAAGTATCATTTGAATTTGTACACAGTATTGGCAAAATACGATATTTCTATTTCTATTTCTATTTCTGCAACAACAAATACGATTTCACATAAGTTCTCTACAAATAATGGCAAGTCATTAATATAAATCAAAAAACAGAAAAGTGCCAAGAATGGACACTTGTGGAACTCCCATTTTTATACGAGAACCAGATTATTTAGTTCCATTAATATCGATTGTTTGTGTTCTAGAGCTGAGATACGACTGGATTAAATTTAGTGCGAAATCTTTAAGACCGTAGTGATGTAGCTTCATCACCAAAGTACTGTGCTCAACGCAATCGAAAGCCTTGGACAAGTCGCAAAAAACTCCAAAGGCGTTCTCAGACTTTTCTCAGGCATCAAATAGGTATATGTTTTATTAGAGCAACACCTGCATCAGTAGTAGAACGACCATTTATAAATCCATATTGTTTATTATGTAAAAGGTTGTTCAGGTTGTCATCAACTGTTCCAATATAACTTTTTCATAAATATTACTTAGAGCTGGTAATATCGAAATGAGCCTAGAATTACTGGGGTCTTCTTTGATTCCTGATTTGAACAAAGGTATGACCTTACTAAACTTCAAGATCGGGAAAGATACCTTTATTCACACAGTAATTAAAAAATTCAACAAGATATGGTGCAATAGAATGTATAATATTTTAGAGATGCCCCACAAATCACTTGTGTAAAGCACATTATCATACGTCCATAGAATGCATACAACCTTTTCTCCCTCATCATAAGAACATACCTACTTACCTACAATATGTGAAAAGAAGTTTGTTCAAGACAAATCGCCAGTGGGCAACTCGCTCTAGGCGGTCGTTACGAGTTTAAATGAATAAAGTTTGTTGTAAAACTTCCCATGTCCTGTCAGAGAAGGAAACGCGTAATGGGCCATTTGTTACTACATCTTTTGTTCTTTTATATTGATATATTATAAAGGCGTAAAAGATTTCAATTTTGTCAGCTTAAATATCATTTTCATATCAATAGCGCTCATCGTCATCATTTTGGTGTTATTAAATACTAAATAGGGAAGGTACGTTTGTTTCATACAACATTAAAACATTTTTAATAGCCACATCCTTTTTTAATTTGCAAGAGTTTTTTGAATATAAATGATAGGAAATTAAATATTGTATTGGTCAAATTTTGCTTTTATTATTATTGTTATTGATTTATATGTATTTTTCGGTTTTAAATTTTTTATTTGTTATTGTTAGTGAGACTTTATACCTACTTATTAATTTGATATTATGCTGTAAATTATATATAATTTTGATTGAATTTTAAACCTATTATGAATTTATTTTAAGATTTATTTAGAAATTAAATTTATTTTGAATTGTATTTTTATATGTAAAATTAGTTTATAAGATTTTGCTGTACCCTTACAGGGTTCATGTAAGCACTCTATACTTTGTAAGACCTTTTTATACACAAGAAATGCAAATAAATGAATTGAATTGAATTGAATTAATAATTGATAAAAAACTCCTAACCGTAAAAGACATTTCGATGAAACTCGCTAATCCAACACAAAATAAAATGGTTATATAGATCTATCGTGAGGGTTCACGCAATTATCTAGTGTTATCTCGCTTTCCGGCCATGAGAAAAATAGAAACGTTTCTGAATCGCACTATTTCCGAGGGCAATATCATAAGAGCTGTTGGGAGGGCCTTTATTAGATTCTGAGCAGTTAGCGTAAGGTTCGCCTACTTATGGAGTTATGTTGTTTTAGTGAGAAGTCCTTGTTATAACGGTTTGCTTGATGACTTCGTACTGGCGGTTGGCAAACAGTCTCCAAGGATAATTAAAGGGTAGTTAAGTAATTAAAAACACAAAACGCTATGAAAAAGACAAAGTGTCGAAAAAATTCCACAAGCGGGATTTGAACCAATCCAAGTTGGATTGAGCCACGATAGCATAGTTGGTAGTGCACCTGACCCGGCATGTGATGGGGGTGCGGGTTCGAATACCGCTCGCGGAATATTTTCAACACTTTGTCTTTTTTCGATTTGTAATTTGTTCGCAACAATATTTGCGTAAAATTATATGTAAATAATCGCACAAAACGCTATTTTTAATTGTTTTATTATTTTGGACGACTTCTAATTGCCGATTGACTTGCACGCCTGACTTTTGGCGGCGCTAACTCTGAGGTCCTGAGTGAAATTCCTGGTCGGGTCAATGTCGAAAACGAACTTTTCGATATTGTGTCGGGTCTGAGTGGTTGTGGTACCGTAGTTGTACTTAATTTCCATAATACGAGTGCTTTGGCTACTTACCTTGGGATCAGAACAATGTATAAGATGTTGTCCAATATTTATTTATTTACATTATTTTATATTTGTTGTTGTGAGGAGCTCGATGGCGCAGTGGTTAACGCGCCCGGTCTGCGAGTGCTGAGGTTAAGCAGCTTTCACAAAGGCCGGTCATCGGATGGGTGACCAAAAATGTATCATCTCGAGTTCCTCCGTGCTTCGAAAGGCACCTTAAGCTGTTAGTCCCGGCTGCATAAGTAGTCGTTAACAACCACCAACCCGCACTGCTTAGTTGAAGCAACTTTCGCAAAGGCCGGTCATCAGATGGGTGACCAAAAATGTATCACATCGTCTCACACGGCTTGTGGAAACCTTTAAGTTTCTCGCCGCCCCCAAAAAAAGCCCCGTGAAACTGAAATTGCCGTCTGAAGTAATCAGAAAAATCTCTTTAAAAAACATTAAAATAGCTATAAAACACACTCAGTCTGTGACATTAATCCAGGTACCTACCTACTTTGCCAATACTCTTTTGACTTCATTTTCTCCAGTATGAAAAAGGTACTTTGCCAATATATTAGTCCTACACGACTGGCGACTTACTGTGGCTTCTCCTTTAACCGCCGAAATTATTAACCTATCTCTGGTAAGAGATAGGCCTATCTTAGTTTAGTTACCTAGCAACCGCTGTTAATTTTCGATAAATAACAGAAAAAACTAAGCAACAAATCTTTAGTAGGCCTATCTCTTGCTGAGGATAAGTTATTAATTTCGGCTGTAAGTAAACATCTTATAAGGTCTCTGCCACTCGGCCATCGATCTTTAATGAGGTTGTAATCATCTATAACTATCAGAAGCAGCGTAATTATGGACTAATGTTATTTAATTAAAAGAGATCGCTCGTCAAAGACCACAGTTACCAAATTTTTAACTAAAATTTTAATTATTTCGTAGATATATAGCAAATACCACACCAATAAGTAAAAAGAAAAAAGAATAAAATTGTATGTCACTTTTCAAGTTGCCACAGTTCAAGTGACAGCACGTTAAGTTAAGCACATTATATTTTACATTTAAATGTTTATTTAATGTTAAAGTCGTCAATCATTACCCTTGTTTAATATCTCCGAGTGCTGCATTTTTTTAATTTTACACGTAATTTCTCTTGCCTTTTGTCTTTTTTCAAATTGTAATTTTTTCGCAACAAGATTTGACAAAATTGTGATCTTAATTTCTCATCACGAAGTGGTTGTTATGACCTTCACCTTAAGGAATTTGTTTACAATGAAGAATCATATTTTTTTCTAAATTAATTAAATTTTATTCAATGTTTTGATCATTCAGAAATTAAAATTTTATTAGTTTTAGAAAATAATTGAGTTCTATGTCGATTGATAGATAGCGAAATTAACCATTATTCAGTCGCAAACCAGTCTACCCTCAACTATGCGGTACAAACGGAGCTTTAAGTTCAGGAACCTTCAAACGATGAGAAAGCAAACAATCTGAGGGCCCATATAACCCTTCCCCTTTCAAGGGACCACTACAACGCTTTGGTGGAACAATTAGAGAGTGGTTTGTGAATAAATAGATGTTCCACTGTTGAAATTGTATAATTAGGCCCGCTAGGTTAACGGACATAATTGTGTTGTTTAATATTGTACGTGTACGTACAATATTGTTGGTTATAATTAGTACCAACGTAGCTTTGAATAATGCTGGCATTTAATAATTACGAGAAAAAAGAAAAATATTTAAAAAAAAAGTTTTTTTTCAGTGCTGCTAGTTATGCCGCTGCCATTTTTTATTTTTTGGGTCAATAAACTATTTCTTGTTCAAAGGCCGTCCACAGAGTATATTATTCACTCACTCTAAAAAAACATGATATTTAAATTTGAGTCGGTAATGTTAAAAAGCAGTTAAACTAACATTGTATTGAAGTGTTGATAAAGCTAAAATACGACATTTTTCTCTTGAAAATATTGGTTTTCCTGTGGACGAAACCATGCCTCCCATACAAAGAGCTAGTGTCCCTTTTCAACGTGTTCAAAGTACGAATACGTCCTAAATCAAAAAAATGTATGACAAAGTCTTAACTATTAATGGGAAAATGTTAAGAATATCACTGAGTAACTACTGTTTAAATCACTGCAAAATATTCGTAACCACAATTTTGCAATAAAAAAAAAAGTCGGAAATGATCCGTGTCCCCCAACATTGTCCACGTACGGCCGTCACCTAGCAAACCATCTTTTTGTTAGTAAAAATTGAATGAGCCAACGACATCTACATGCTCAGTCAATCAGAGAAGAAGCTGAGTATCGTATGATCGAATCAAAGTCACTGTTTACCTCGATGCAACGTGGCCAGTTCGTTCGCGACCGGCACGTTAGGTGAATGTGTTGGAAGTGTGTCTGCTGGGAAACCGCAACAAAGTCTTAAGTTTTTAAAATTTTAAGCTATTATGTATCTAAATAGAAGCAAATCCGGTCAAAACAAAAGATTTTTGTGAAAATTCTTCTGTTTTTTATACAATCATGGCTAACTTTATGTCAAATGTCTTTTGGGTAACCAGTCCCTTGGGTCACTACAGTGGTGACTCAAGAGACTTTATTGGTTACCCAAAAGACAACTATCCTAATTCTAATTATTATCTTTTCGTATATTATTTAAATTTCCAGTAATGTGTTAATATATCATTGTAGGGGTATTATACATAATATAAATTAGAACGTAGTACAAAATAAAATAAGATTCCACTGGCTATTTGTATCTTTTTTTGCTTCTAACCACGCAATGGATTTTGATATGATTTCGAATAATGAAAAGAGCTGTAAACGAAGAAGGTTTCTGTAAATAAATTGATAATAATAATTTTGAAAATCTGGATCAGTATAATTATGTAATATGTATGTAAAATTTCAGCTTTACAATACGTATTTTTATTGTTCTAGAATATGCCTCTAAGCAACAAAGAAAAACAAAGACGTTATAAATAGAAGTTAAAGAAAGATCCCAATAAGTATGAAGAATATAAGAAAAAGAAAAGAAAACTGATGTTGTTAAGTGGAAATGGAGTCTAGATCCAGACGCGAAGATAACTGGTGCAGCGTGAAAACAAACGAAGCATCAGTTAACCTCACTCTGCCGGCCCACAAGGTGCTTCTTCATGCCTCTTTTGAAGGACCCCATAACATAGGAAGGCGGGAAAACGTGTGCTAGTAGACTATTCCATCTTTAGGAGGTGCGACAAAGAAACGAGTCACCAAATTTCTTTGTGCGCGATGGGATATTTGAGACAGTGAAGCGAGGACTCCGAGGAGCAGCACGTGTACCTACTCTTATGAAGAAAGAGAGCAGGTGAGATGAGGTCAAAGAGCTTTTCAGAGCACTCGCCATAATATAAGCGATAAAAACACGCTGAGTGACTCAACATCGCAGAGATTCGAGAGTATTTGCGACCTCTGCATTGCCGATAATGCGTTCAGCGCGATGCTACAATCTGTCCAAGGCATCGAGAAGCTTTGCGGAACCGTCCCAGGTGTGCGAGCAATACTCCACGCAAGACCGTACCTGTGTCTTGTACAAAAGGCACAACTGGTCTGACGTAAAGAATCGCCGCACTCTGTTCAGAATATCGAATAATTTTCGTGAGGCTGTTTTGATCACGACTTCGATGTAGTCCTTTTGGTTCAGATCGCAGCTAATCGTCATACCGAGCATGTTGATACTGCTCTGCAGTCGCTCGATTCACTTCGGTTTCGACCCGCCCTGCCACTGGGTGACCGTTATATCCTCCATGCACCATGCTATTATCTGCATAGCAATGAATATTTCCAAGTGGAATCGTATCATTGATATGCAGAAGGAACAGCGTGGGGGACAGAACGGAGCCTTGAGGGACACCAGCGTTCACTGACATGAGCCGGGAAGCGCATCCACCAGATAGAACACGAATTCTGCGCTCATGCAGGAAGTCAGCGACCCAGTTGCAGAACTGAGCAGGCAGACCGTATGCCGGGAGCTTAGGAGAGAAGAGCTTTGTACCAGACCCAATCAAAAGCCTTGGCTATGTCAAGGCTACCTAACAGCCACCGACTCACCTCGCCTGTCTCCTCGTTAGAAGATGACCCGTGGACCGCTTCGGCCGAAACCCGTATTGGCGATCGTGAATTATGGAGTATTCTTCTAGGTAGTGGACAAGTTGTTTATTTAAAATGCGCTCCATTACTTTGCACAAAACTGAAGTTCTCTGATCTCCGATCTCTGATCTCCTTTTTTGGGGACTGGTAGCACATTTGGCTCTCTCTAAGATTCCGGCACACAACCTGAAGAGAGCGAGAAACGGTAAAGGCGCGTTAACACGGGGGAAAACTCCGCTACACACATTTTTAGGACTATAAGAGGGATGCCATCAGAGCCATTAGCTTTCCGGACATCGATTGACTGCAGCTCCGCACGGACATCACACTGCCTATTTTAAAATCGGGCATTGTGTGGCCACAGTGAGAAAGTAGAGTAGAGTTTTAGCGTAGAGTTAATTAAAAACCTATTTCACTTTAGTAATAAGAAAATGAGACTGTTGGCTGTTTAATATAGTTAAATATCTGTTGTGTGGGTAACATTAACTATAATAAGACATTGAGGGAAAATCGTTTTTGAGATGTCATTTTGCATGCTGTTTTAGGAGTAAAGTTTATTAAAAGCCTACCTCACTTAATAATAAGGAAAGAAGACTGTTTTTTTGTTAAATATTGTTCTATTTCTAAGCAATAAAAATATATAAATAACTTTGTCTTTAATTTGTAATGTAATACGTTCCTACACCTTGCTTACACAGCTTTATCATGCTTCGATGAAACAATAATTAAATACCTACCTATATAATTGTCTCCTGAGTAACTTATTTAGTCTCTTGGGTCACTCAGTGTCCCTTTTTTTAAGAATATTCTTTTCAAATTTTTTGAATACCAAATAAAGTTTTTAAATTATTATTTATAAATTAGTCACAAGTTGTGATGAAATAATCGAATGATGAACAACATATTTTAAACACAACAGCGGAATCCAAATAAATGTAAAAATAAGAGGTTTTTTATTCTCTGGTTAGCCAAGAGACCATGTATTGGTTATTTCTACATAAATTATTAGTCATTTTAAATATATTTTATTGTTTTAAAGTAGTTTCGAAGTATATTGAATTAATGGTTAGAAAAACAGTCAAATTAAATAAGAGTATTATTATTTTATTACTGGTTACCCAGGGGACGCAAATCGAGGGTGAACTTTAAGTTTCATCTCAAAATCGTTACTTTCTTAATACTTACGACGCGTTCAATCACAAAATACAAATATTGAATAAGTATTCTACATAATATTCATATATATTTACTAAAACTTCACAATTTTTTTTAAACCTTACTTGATCAAATCGTGACAAGAAATAGTTTATTCACCCTTTTAATGTTCTGCTTGTTTTGCCGTGCATTGTATCTGGCCTCTTTGTACGACTCTGCATGCAAAGCTTTTTTTAGCGCTTTTAATTTTGATAGGCTTTTGAGAGACTATAAAACGTGATCCGAGCAAGAATTTAATTAATTTATTAATTGTTTACACAGTGGTTGTTCGTTGTACGATTCATTTTGTAGTCGAGAGAGCAGTTCAAAAGTGTGACATATAACGTAGTAAATGGATATAAATTTTATATCTACAGCTTCATTTATATAAACCTATAGACGACGTATATACGAAGTGTTGTCGCAGTAACAAATATATATTTATTTTAAAGCGTCCTCTAGTCAGAATTTGAACATGCATCCGGTCTTGGAAGTACTAGGTTACAAGAAGATAGAATAAATTTCAATATATTTTAAAAGAATAAGAATTTATAACGTTTAAATGAGAAATTCAATAGTGAGTTAGTTCTAGGTTTTAATGTTTTTATTCCCCTACTGGTAATTTATTTATATATCTCAACTTATGTCAAATGTTGATAAGGCCGTTATGGTAGAATAACTAAAACGAATATACTTTTGTTTATAAGAAAGTTATCAACTGTCATGCCTTTCTAGGCTAATAGTGATAATTTTGCTATTTGTACAACAAAAATTGCAAAATTTATAAAAAATCTGTTTATTTATTTGAATAATTCTTCATTGAAATTTGCAGCCACGTACCGACTACAAAAATAATGTATTACGAATCATAATAGTTCGATTAGAACTAGATTTTCTATCTAAACACACAATATCTTACATTCAATACTATTCATTATCCAAATGTGTATTAAGAGCGTTTACGCCGAACACTAGTGCCGCCAATAAAAAAAAAACATATCTAGTAATTCGAGATAGAAAATTAATTAGGTATGCTCAACAAACTATTTGAATGAAGTAATTTAGCATTTTTACGTACCTAATGAACATCTGACATGTTATGGTTTAGTTAATTACGGCGTTATAGTTAAAAGTGACCGTTTTTAGTTGTAACGTCATATTTAACTAAACCATAACATGTCAGATGTTCATTAGGTGACGTAAAAATGCTAAATTACTTCATTCAAATAGTTTGTTGAGCATAATTTGATTTTCTATCTCTAATTACTAGATATGTTTTTTTATTGGCGGCGCTAGTGTGCGCCGTAAACGCTCTTAAAACACCAAAACAATTGCTATATCAAACGTAAAAATAACAAATTTGAATAACGCTTTTTCTATTTCGAACGACAACTCAATTCCTATTTATCACAACCGAATATTTCCACCGCAAACGACAAATTCATACACATAAATATATCACAAAAGAAATTGAACTGTGCGAGCAATACAGTTTCTGTATTGGTTTCGTAAAGCAAAATGATACGCGAAATGTTGGCTCGTCGCTATTCAATGTAGTTGTCGTAGGTAAGACACATTTTTATGTAACACATTTGGGACATGTTGTAGAGTTTATATCTAAAGTTGGGTAGTACTTTTGATATAAATTCTAATATATGTATGTATGTATGTAAATATGTTACACCATCATCATCGGAAAAATCATCATCATCAGCTTATTTTATGTCCCCACTGCTGGGACACGAGCCTTCCCTATGGATGGATTGGGAGAACGGGCCATAAACCAACACGCGAGCCCAGTGCGGATTGGTGGTTGTTAACGACTGCTTATGCTTATGCTTATGCTTTACGTGCCTTTCGAAGCACGGAAGAGCTCGAGATGATAATTTTTTGGTCACCCATCCGATGACCGGCCTTTGCGAAATTTGCTTAACTTTTAGCACTCGCAGACCAGGCGCGTTGACCACTGCGCCATCGAGCTTCTCATCTTCCATCTCCATCAGAAAAATACAACTGTAAAAAATGTTATTGTGCACTGTTTGATTTGTGGGTTTGTTCTAAGCCGTCTGGCTAACTACCACCGTCTTATTCAAGTTTGTTGCCATGACAACAATGTTGGTAGCGCTCTTGTGTTCTGATAAGAGATAAGATAATCAGTTCTTTAGTTATTGAGAATGTCAGTTGAAATATCAGGCAAGTTGAAGCCTATGGAATGTAACAACTTTTAAGCAACACTTATGATTTAAGTGATGTTTTGAAAGCTTAGACATTTCATGATTTTTTTTCTTTTTTGTGTATTTTTTACATCTTGTGATTGCCCTTTATATTTTGTGTTTTTATTTGTGATAGAAAGTGTCCTTTTATGATGGGGCATTTTCCAATATTTTTGACGCTGTAAGGGAGAAAAGATCTTGACACTTGCTGAGTGCCTTGCCGGTTCTTCTCAGTACAAGGTCTTCCACCCAGAATAGACTTGATCGCATAATGACTTTCTGAGCTATTTGTAGCCTAAACTGAAAAAATTATTATGAAATCGGTGACAATAAAAACATTTTCTTTATCCTTCTTATCTTTTTACATAGCCTATCATATGAAAGCAAACTCCTTTCCCGGCATGGAATAAAAAAGAAAATAAAAACAAAGTTATGCTGAAAATATATAGCCGTCAAGTTTTCTACATGCTGCATACGAAGTTCCCAACTCTTTAGTAACACGTCAATCTCAGCGCCGCGCGTCGTTCCGATACTCGTTGCGCTATAAATCCCTCTTTTAGGATCGTAAAAGGAGGTCGCAACTTGAAACGAGGGGAACAGTCACAAAATGAAAAGAGTTGAAATCTGTCACGTCGTAAGGGCTAATCATGGCGTCGGCACTTGGTAGCGTATTTCGCCAGTCACTCTTCCAAGAGTGAAACCCTTAGCTCTGTGAAGTAGGCTACAGACACGGATTTGGGTTAATCAATTTTAAGTTTCAATATTTTCATACAATTAACATAGAATTTAGAGTAGAAAACAGGGTGTGAGGTCATCATCACCACCATCGTCACCAGCTCATTTTATTGTCCCACTGCTGATGCACCAACGTTCCCTATAGATGAATAGGGACAACGGGTCAAAAGTGCCTTCCGGAACACGGAGGGGCTCAAGATGATACATTTTTGCTCACCCGTCCGAAAACCGGCCTTTGCGTAAGTTGCTTAACTTTAACAATCGCAGACCGAACGCGTTAACAACTGCGCCATCAAGCTCCTCCTGATAGTAACACAACACAAGAAACACACATCCTTACACTGGTTGTTACTTTATCTTTTATCTTGCTGTTTGTGTTATTTGTATGTTTTATTAATGTAAATAATTTCCCGTGCCTCGAAAGGCACCAGTTCTAGTTGTTATCATTAGTTTAGCAATCATTTCAAACCGCCGTAGGCTAGCGTGGTGGGTTGGGCCTACGCACCCCATGTATTGTTTTTTTTTGTAAAAAGGCCTTAGCCTAGCTGTGGGACGTTAAAGGCTCTTGATTATAATGATTCTTAAAGGGAGATATCTATGTACTATTAATGTTGGTAAATTGGTAATTGCAGTATGAATATTCGCTCTTTTTTATTAATTAATTTTCTCGTTTTTTTTGTGCGTACATATAGGCAAGACAATGAATCGCTCTTGTGCTGCATAATGTGAATATTCTTGACCCGTGTGTCGTTCATGTATTTTTTTTCATATAACAGTTAGAATGCTCTTATCATTACTCATTATTCAATAATTTATTTGCTTAACTTGGTGCCTTGGTGCTAACAAGAAACCTGCAAGGGCACAGCCAATAGGGTCGCATAAATAAATTATGACAAAAATAATCGATCTATAGTGTGTATTATTATTAGCTCTAATCTGAATCACGGAGCAATGCCTCATTAATAATCAATACCTACCGTAATTTTCCTCAATACAACAGCTATAATTTTGTAGGCAAGATTTACACATTCTGCCACGCAAACTACTAATTAGTTCAGGGAAAATGTGGCCGCGATCCCTGAAAATGAGTTTTACTAACCTCCAAAGAAATTAATAGGCTCGCGCGAGCTCCCACTAATTATATTCCCTTTAATACGGTCCTGGTATATAGTCTTTGTTCCTTTTAACAGTGAAAGTTAGAAAATTCGATTGCACCCAACGAATCCTTTTGTGAAGTCTTCACATTTTACGATTAATCGTTGTAAAAAGTTTTCCTTTTATTATTTTTAAACGATACCTCTTTAGAACTGGAATCTCTTTTTAGATACGGCGATCGGAGTCTTAAACTGAGATTTCAACGTTTGGAATGCCTAAATACGTTTTAAGAGGAGGCATTCAATGAAATAAGTGTTTAGAATGTAATCGAGCTTTAGAGCCTTTGATTGTGTCTGTGATTTCTTTTCCTCACTTAAGCTGAAATGGTTTTAAAAGCATCCTTATTTTACTGGTCATTGGTTTTACGGACCTATTGTAGGTTTCATTGACGATAAGGATTCGGTTCCCACATTGAATGAAATGAAAGAAGGTTTTCACCTGGGATTTTAACTTGATGCCCAAATAAAAATATCTCGACTCAGTGCTTCGCCTAAGGCAGCTTCGGAAGGCTGCTTTAGCCTATAATAAGGTGTTTTAATTATAATTAAACGCAGAAATTATTAAAATACGATATGAATTTCAACGTAATTTTACCAATTAGGCGAAATTAAACAACACAGCTTAGCAGCAATGTAACGAACGCCATTCTGAATGCAACAGCTTGGTCTGGTGTTATTCCCGTGCGGGGTAATTGTGTCCGGAGGTAGTGTAGATTAAGCTAACATTTATGAAAGGCGAAATACGGGAACGTATTTCAGCGGATTAAGTACCGACACTTAATTCTTTTTTTTTAAAGAAGTCGAGTCCGTTTTAGAGCTGATGCGAAGTTGCTCGTTAACGCCCTCATTGGGCCAATTTCAATTTCTTCTTTCATCATCATCATCATCAGCTCATTTAATGTCCCCACTGCTGGGGCACGAGCCTTCCCTATGGATGGATAGGGAAAATGGGCCATAAACCAACACGCGGGCCCAGTGCGGATTGGTGGTTGTTAACGACTGCTAATGCAGCCGGGACCAACGGCTTTACGTGCCTTCCGAAGCACGGAGAAGCTCGAGATGGAAAGTTTTTGGTCACCCATCCGATGACCGCCCTTTGCGAGAGTTGCTTAACCTCAGCACTCGCAGATCGGGCGCGTTAACCACTACGCCATCGAGCTCCTCAATTTTTCTTTATTGCTTTCCCATTATTGTTATTATTATGTAATACGAAAATTTTAAAATAATACGTAACTATTAGAAACAATATGGGCACAGCCAATTTAAGGTGAGAGAAGGACGTTTTGATTGCTATTTATATTATTTAATTTATTTATCGTTACTTTACTTTTTTTACTAATACCTACGAAATTTTTTATACAATTAAATTATTTTTAATACAATTGCCTTTGTCAGTGCAGTGTATAGTAACTCTTTTCGGTGAGCAACTGTTTAATTTTAATTATTTATTAATTAAAAAATAAGTTTTTCGTACTTATTTAATGTACCCGGGAATAACATTATACTGAGAAGAACTCGCTAGAAACTCAGCAAGAGTATTTTCTTTTACAACGTCCATATTGGTAAATGACCTTATCATACCCATATCGATATAGAAAATTACATAACTGATGTAAGAAAAACTGATACCTAATTGAAAACCAAAACTGCATATATGAACGGGATATGATAAAACGCAAATATCATTGTATAGCAATATTACAAATAAATCTTAGTACAATATAGGTACAAAAGACAAATACAATAACATGCAAAAAAATTGTGTGTTTAAAGGTTCTGCTGGATTTATTCCTACATGAATATATTAATACATAAGAAAAAAAAAAAAAAAGAAGTAGAGCTCGATGGCACATTGATTAACGCACCCAATCTGCGATGGCTAAGGTTAACCAGCTTTTCCAAAGACCGGTACTGACTACCAAACCGCAGTCGCACTGGGCCCGTGGTGGGTTGACCGTTTCTCTCTATCCGTCCATAGAGAAAGCTCGTGCACCAGCAATGGGGACACATAATGAACTGGTGTGGTGTGACGTATAAAGAAGCCTTATAAACATAGACAGAAGAATCTGTATAGACTGATAATGATTATGCTTTAAGGCGAAGGGTAAGGCACACTAGCGCCACTAATGGATTTAATATAATAACTGCTAAACTGATTTTTTTTTTAAACATTGCGGACCTTCCGACACTGGGCAAACATCTATTATTTAATAATTGTGCACTACTTTTGGGTTTGTTTTTGTATTCATTCGCTAACACCAAAAGTGGCCATTGTTTGTGAATAAATGCGATAGCCCGTTTTGTGAATAAACCACGCAACAAAAAGTAGTGCACAATTATTAAATAAATACTATGGATGCTTTCCTGTTATCACACGGTACGCAATGAAAAAAGTTTAAAAAAAGATCAGGTTCGTTAGTAATTGTCAAATTATCAATTGGTGGCGCTAGTGTGTCTTACCCTTCGCCTTAATGTGAGTGCTGAAATTACTTTACTAAATTAATTACTTATTTTCTAAGGCGAACTTGTAAATGCATTATTACTAAGGTAGAAACGCTAGATATAGGTATAAAGAAACGATTAGGCTATTAACCCACTATAACGTTGCTAACCCAAATGGAGTAAAAGGTAACTTACGATAATGGTAGGGACCAACGGCTTAACCTGCCTTCCAATGAGGGGTTATATAGTAACTGCAACCATAGAGAATCGGAAAGCTATTTGATCGTGAAAGATAGACTTAATATCGAAGAAGAGAATACAAAGTAATAGAGAAAAAAATCTTTTTTTCTCTTCGGTTTTAGAAACCATATTTAATTAGTATTGAGATTTCGTGAAGTATCATCAGGTTCTTCGCCCTAGAGACCAAGTATCTAGAAAAAATTTACAAATCACAAACTCGATTATAACGTTCCACCATCGTCCAACCACTCATCATCATCATCATCATCATCATCAGTTAACTTGTCCACTACTAGACATAGGCCTGCACTTGGTGCACGCCACTGCGCATGATCCGCGACTACTCTCATCCAGTCATCTCATCCACTATGCATTTGCTTTATAATACAAGTAAAGCCTTTTTACAATTACTACGTCATCGACATCTGATCCGAGATTTTTATTAACATTCTTTTTATCAAAATATTATATACGAGACAGAATATCAGACATGAGAATAGGCTATTTGTAACATATTTTATACTATTATTATTTATATTTAGCGAATTTATGACAAATATATTATTGTAGATAAAGTATTTTTACCGAATATACATTTTGCACAGGAGCTCCATGGCGCAGCGTTTTGAGTATTCAAAATTAGATCTTGAAATTGCAGCAGCTTTTTCAATGCTGAGCACCGGATGGGTGACCAACAATGAACGCTATAGATACCATATTCCTGGCGGTTGGTGGCGTATCTGAAGAAACGACAAGAATCTTGGTAAATAATAGGTACGTAGTGGATAGTGTAAAATTAGAAAAAAATGGTCTCCGCTGCGCCAAGCGGGCGCACGGGCCTTTGATTTTAATGAAAAAATAAAACAAGTAGTTACTGTTACATTGATATCGAAGGCCTCCGTAGTCGAGTGGCTCGCACGCCAGTCTCTGGCGTTGCCATCTCCGAGGTCCCGAGTTTCATTCCCAATCGGGTTAATGTAGATAAAAGAACTTTTTCTATATTTTCTCGGGTGTGAGTAGTTGCGGTATCGTCGTTGTTCCTGATTTTCATAACACAAACGCCTCCTGGCGACGTACGAGAAGAATTAAATTGTGCCATACAAATTCTTGTTTCCTTCATCATCATCATCATCAGCTCATTTATGTCCCCACTGCTGGGGCACGAGCCTTCCCTATGGATGGATAGGGAGAACGGGCCATGAACCACCACGCGGGCCCAGTGCGGATTGGTGGTTGTTAACGACTGCTAATGCAGCCGGGACCAACGGCTTAACGTGCCTTCCGAAGCACCGAGGAGCTCAAGATGATAAATTTTTGGTCACCCATCCGATGACCAGCCTTTGCGAAAGTTGCTTAACCTCAGCACTCGCAGACCGGGTCTGTTAACCACTGCTCCATCGAGCTCCTCTCTTTTGTTTCCTTAACGTGATCGAATGGCGAATAAAATTCGCACTAGGCACCTTGTTCGCTAAACCAGTATCCCGTATACTTTCAATAGTACTCGTTGCGTCGCGTCTCGCAGTCACACCGGTACTAACTAGTTTTTACAAAGCACCCATAAAAACCAACAGCCTGAGCGTTCAAATCTCCTTTAGCAGAACCGTTTTATTCTCTGAACTCTTTGTTTTGGTTGTTACAACTCTATATAAATACGCAATTACAAGGGACAAGGAGTTTTATAGGTTACTTGCTTTTGTTCGCGGCTTTGCTCACGTGGGCTACACGACTTGTGTTTATTCGTAACATGTCACGTCATTTCAACATTATGATTTTAATTTTTTATCAATAAAAAACCTATCCATGTGAGCTAGAATTAGTAAAAAGTTTCTAACACTAAACAACGTAATAGATCACTCTGTATAAGTAATTTTGGTCCGTTTTGGAACCTCCTGTACAAACTGTCATGCCCTACTTACCTTACCTTCCTTCCGAAAACCCTGAAACACTTCTTAACTTCTAACCAGGCCAAATACCGACTTTAACTTTTAAAATGACAGATTTCTATACGAACTTTCCACCCTCATTTCACCTCTCTATAGGATGTTTTTCTAAAAATATTAAAACACGTCATTCCTTATTTTTATTGAAAGTTCTACAAATATAGATCGATTAAATTATGCATTTTTATAGTTATTACTTTGAAAATAACGATTTCCCCAAAAAAACTTTCCTCCCTTTTTTACTCCTTTAAAGGAAAATAAACAAAATTCCTGAGACACGTCATTCTTTATATCTTTTCAAAAAGTCAAATACCAATTTTCATGTATTTTACTTTAAAATTGACGGACTTTCATACAAGCTTCCAACCCCTATTTGACCCCTTTAGGGTATAATTTCCGTAATTTTTTTCCATCTGGTTACGTCACTCAATTAACCTACTGTCCGAATTTCATCTAATTAGCTTCAGCGGTTTCGGCTCGGCGATGATGAATCGGTCAAGACAAGTCATTATATGTAAAAAGATTATCAAGTAATAATAATAACAATGCCCGATGCCGGCGGACCCCTATTTTTTATATTTTTAAATGTTTTGTTTGTTTTGTTTTTAGAAAATATTTAAAAATGTAAATGAATATGTAGAAAAATAAATAAAAATAATAATAATAATAAACTTTCCTACACTCACACCAATTATCTAGTCCAAGAAAAGCTTCGTTATAATAAACAATCTATACTAATATTATAAAGCTGAAGAGTTTGTTTGTTTGTTTGTTTGTTTGAACGTGCTAATCTCAGGAACTACTGGTTCGAATAGAAAAATTCTTTTTGTGTTGAATAGTACATTTATTGAGGAAGGCTATAGGCTATATTACATCACGCTATGGCTAATAGGAGTGGAACAGTCGCTAATTAACGCGGATGAAACGGGGTGTATTTAATAAAAACGCGCGTTACAAGGCGGAAATCCATTGCATACAAATACGTAAGAAATTAAATAATTATGGTGAACTAAGCACAATGATCCTTGGTCTTGCAATATGTATGAGTGTTTGTAATAATGGTGGGCTTTAATTTTTTTTTATTCAATTACGAACATTCAGGTTTACAGTGTTTTAAACGTCCAACACACCTGCAAGATTTATCATAACGGATACAATAAGAAATTTAAATAAATTTCAACTTCAAAATTACATTAATAAGCTAAATCAAACAATGTCAAAATATACAAATTGAAATAATAAATGTCAAACAAAAAAAAACGTATGAATGTAAATTTAAATAAATAATACATATCAAACATTCAGTAATTCCAACATTCAGTAAATATTGTTTGCTTGCTAAACAAGAACAAACAAATCTTTATGATGGTATCCAAGCCATGTGGTAAACAACCACTAGGAAATTTGGGCGTTTTAATATAATATACTATCTATTAGGATCCTTTGTCATATTATTGAGTATGTAAACGTTCTTCACCGAGTATTTAAGGTTTGTCAAATCTTATATTAGGATGATTATTAGGTCCTTGAATGGGAAAAAAATGCTTTTAAAAACAAGATTTTCTCATTTCTCTTTGCTTCTACAAACGGCTCATTCCCAAAGCAAATCTTTTTATATACGCTCAGTTGGACGTAAAACTTAAAGGTCCACAAACCCTTTAACTAGTCGGGAAATCACTCAATTACCTTAACAACAGATTAAAGGTGGGCTAGGGTCACAGTTTGCCTGAATTCAATAAAGTGGAAGACCGTTTCTACTAGCATACGCGTTTTGTACAACCCTAGCGCAATAACCTCAACCTCTACGACTTATTATCAACCTAAATTATAGTTGTAATAAGTATCGTATTTGTTTAAATTGGTTGTCGTTGAGCTGTCGCCGATTGTACCGCTCGCTCGTTCAAGGGCTTTCAATTTTGCTCAACTATCGCATTCAGGCAAATGGTTGCCACTTGAATTGTGAATGGTACTTTAGTAGATAAAATACGCATGTAGGTACGCTATATTCGTATATTCTGTTAAAAGTGACATGGCCCACGCGAAAGCCTCGTTTTGTGTGATGATTGGGTGTGAAGCCTTGTGGATATTCTGTTTATACCTAGGTATGCGGCAAGTCAAAAAATAAAAGTGAGTTATTAATAAGCCTATATAATACTGTCCCACGGCTTAGTGAACATTTTCATTATTAAAATCTTTTATTTATTGGTTTAATCACTACACTTGTCAAATTCGGGTTGGTGATAATGATCACAAACCCGGGCATCGAATAATAAAAAACACACTTTACCCGACCCAGGAATTGAACCAATAATAATAATATTTGGACCAGAGCGCTTTGTTACTCGACCAATGAGGGGTTCCGATATTTTTTTTAATATATTTACTTATTTCTTTAAATTTTTATTTCAAAATACATTGTCAAAATACACCTTTTTTTTCAAATTCTTTTACGGTTAAAGACGGAAAAGTGTCATTGTCATCAATTAATACATATTTTTTAAACTAATTTAATTAATAATTAATTAATTAATTTTTTTTTAAATAAAAAAAAACTCCTTTTCGGAGCTTGACCTTCATCTCACTTGATGCTAAAGTGATGTTAAGGCCCGAAGGTGGAAGTGGACTTCACCCAGAATCCTGAACCATGGAGCGGACGGAACACGACAATTACTACTAAAATAGATGTTATTGCGTCATATTTAGATAAGATGTTACAGGCAAGAAAGACAGAGAGAGAGAGAGAGAGATATTTATTGACCACACACATACACACCTAAAATTAATATTAAATAAAAAACAATTGGTGTTTTCAAAGTTAAACATTGTTTATTGACTTCACACAAATCAGTCTTATGAATACCTTATCTTAAAAAAAAAATTATCAAAATCAACTTTTTTAAAATTAACTTAAGACATTAAAAAAAATTAACAATTATAATAATCAGTGTAGACAACGTGAGATATATTCATTGGTTTACTTAAAAATGAGACAGCTTCAAAATCACAGCTTTGTTTGACAATATTCACACAGTGGCTTATAACAATGAAGGCAAATTGGTTTCTAACAATCATAGCACACTGACCGACGCGCGAGGTCACTGTTGTAAGGTACTGAGAGCGGCGACACTCAAATTTAAAAATTAACGGTAATAAACTGGATTTACTATTTGGCGGTGTCTGCTGGACTACCACATCAGTTGCAGAGGTATATTATACTAGTAAAATTAAAAATAAGAATCATACCTCAGTAACAATCAACAGAAGGACTTAAAAAACTTCTAACATTAACGAAACCAAGTACTAACGTTTATACCCCACACTGGGAATTAAACCTTGGGTTTAAGACCCATGCAACACGAGGTACTAATAACGATAACCGTTGTTAGCATTATGATAATATCTTATCACTTATTACTAGGATACATGGTTTTTAGTAATACATGTACTTCATACAGATACACCTCTGGTTTGAGACAGGCAATTTAACCAGAACACAAAAACGGTTAAAATGCGTATAAAGGGACAGGTGAATTTTCCCTTTTCACATAAAAGCACACAAAAAGTTGAATTTTATAAAAAAGGGCCAACACAGACAAATTCAACGTGCGTAGATCAAAGTTGGCGATGACATTTTTCAACTGGAAATCGTGAAGAGTAATGTCCCCCATTGAAATATGGAGGGGATGTTGTATGTCAGCATTGTTTACAACATATATTAATGAGGGATCGCGATATGAAAATGGAATGGCAAATTTTGGTGTTTCGTTGTACTAAGCCAGCTGTAGGCTGAATTGAATTGATGACATAACACTTGAAGATCACAAAATAAAAATTATGAATAAGTATCGGTTGCCGGGAAGGCAATGCCGACACAGCAGAGTGGGCTGATGGATTAAGGAGGAATAGGGAGCTGAGGAGGGATGGATGATGGATAATGGGATATATGGGACTTACTTGTCGAGTTGACGTAGACGGCGTGGCCACGACACAACCGTCGCGGAGATGGAGCTGATGCTGAAGTAGAAGTCATTTATTTCGCGCCCACACACACACACACACACGCACACGCACTTTATGAAGGAGTGTACCGGCCGGTAGGTAATTCACGAGTATTCAGTGCTGAACGCAGCGTCACGGGCCGACCGATCGTTGAGAACTCTGAGATGGACTGAACGCTGCACGTCTATGCAGGTGAGTGAAGGTCGCGCGGTCCGTCAGCACACTAGCTCCGTCGTCGGTTTGTGCGGCGTATCTTTTATTTGAATGAGTGCACCGTCGCGTTTCTGGCGCGAAGACTCGCCATTAGTGAGCTTACGTCGCCACATATGGCATACACATACATACACATAGGGTTCCAAAGTGTAATTTATAGATAACATTAGTGATAGGTTGCTAGCCAATCGCCTGATGTGCGAGTATCTTGGAACGCTGCTGGTCCCTTAGTCGACTCTTACGACTTGCATGAGAAGATATACAACTGTTACATTATCTTCACATCTCAGACCAGCATTGGAATATAATATATCATGTTTCAGTAGGTTTATTATTATATATATATATACTATATTATGTATTTATATATACTAGCTGACCGGCGGACTTGGTACTGCTTTGACAGTTTCCATGACAACAAAACAAACAAATCATTCGTCCGCTTAAGAATACCCGTATCCCAGGATATATATATAAATCTAAAACACACAGAAAATTTCATCATAATCGGTCCAGCCGTTTAAAAGGAGTTCAATTTTATACACACGCACAGAAGATTTATACCTACATAAAGATTTATCATTATTATTTCCTTTATTTATTTTCTTTCTTAAAACTAGATTTTTACAATATTTTAATATAAAAACAATAAAACATTATAAAAACCTAATTAATTAACAATTAATTATTATTATAGTACTTCATTTATAAAATACACATCATTCTTGTATGTTTTCATAGTTTTCTCTCTCCACCCGACTGGTTGTCTGACAGAAATCGCTTGAAAGCGATAAGACCGCCAAATTTTAACTTTGTAAATTATTTCTTTTTTGTGTTCATGTTTATGTTTTACAGTGCTGCAAAATAAGAATTATCTATCTATCTACAATAATATACATTTAAGCCATACACGGTACACGCCAACCTTATACAAGAAAACAACTACAGTATAGGTCTAGTGCAAAATAAATCCTATAAAATTACAGAAAGACATCTCCTATATAATCCTTTTCTTCCTAACCTCCACGAAACCGTACAAGAGAAATAAATCCAGCCGTCTCATAATAGGTACCTACCTACCGTCTTGCGTAATTTTCCTTCTAAGCAACTTACTAGGTTGTTGTATATTTTTTCCTGTGAAGGGTTTCCTTATAAATCTTTCTGGTAACGCCGTGTATCAGGCTCCACCGCTTATAAATCAAAAAACCGGATCGCGAGCCCTTTTTGTGGCTTTCAGTCTGTGGGGGACTCGGGAACTGTCCTTTGGTAGGAAAAACGCAACACAAAGTTTGGTGTAATGAATTGTGTTGACGTGTTTACATGCAATGTTAATTCATATGAAGCGTTAAACTTGTTGTTAATCTTTCGCCCAAAAGAGGACCTCGTTCTTTCTATTGAAGACCTTACTGTTTCTAAAAAACTTCTTTTATAATTAGGGTTATATAATTTAAGCAAATTTGGAGAACCAAATTTTTATTTTTCAAATAGTGTTGAAAATTAATTTTAATGTATGCTAGAGGAATTTTTTGAATTAGAAGTCCATAGTCGCTTTTACAACTTCAAAGGCCATCACATCACCAGCTTCCCACTGCTGGGACACGACCCTTCTTCATGGATGGATAGGAAGAACAGGCAGTAATCCACCACGCGGTCCAGTGCAGGTTGGTGGTTGTTAACGACTGTTAATGCAGCCGGAACCAACTGTTATATATGCCTTATGAAAGACGTACAAGCTCGAGATGATAAATTTTGGGCTACCCATTCGATGATCTGAGTGGCATCCGCGCACTGGAAGACACGTGTAGACAGGCTCCAACAAGGTGGACCGACGATGAAGCTAGCATCACAAAACCGGGCGTTGTGCAGATCCTTAGGGGAGGACTTTGTCCAGCCGTGGACGTCTTTCGATGAGCTCGATGGCGCAGTGGTTAACGTGTTCGGTTTGCGAATGCTGACGTTAAGCAACTTTCGCAAAGGCCGGTATCCAGATAGATGACCAAAAATTTATCATCTCGAGCTCCTCCATGCTTCGGAAGGCACTTTAAGCCGTTGGTCCCGGCCGCATTGGCAGTCGTTAACAACTACTAATCCGCACTGGGCCCGCGTGGTGGTTTATGGCCCGTTCTCCCTATCCACCCACAGGGAAGGCTCGTGCCCCAGCAGTGGGGACATAAACGGGCGGATGATGATCATGATGGACGTCTTTCAGCTAAAATGATGATGATGATCCGATGAGCAGCCTTTACAAAAGTTGCTTAACAATCACAGACTGGCAGCCTTTTTTTCCAAAAAAAGCAACCGGTTGTTAATTGTACAATTGCAACGCGGCTACTCTAGTTGCGGTTATTTATTGGTATTACGGACACAAATCGCTCAATGTATGTAAACTATTGCATACATTTTAATCGCAAATGCACTAAGCAAGCGACCACAGCGAGCAGTCGCGATGCAATTATACAATTAACGATGCAATTGAACAAGTTTTTCGGTAATAAGCCTGTGGGCGCAGTAACCACTGCGCTATCGAGCTCCTCAAGGGACATGACAAGCACGGGACCCGTGGTCCTACCATTGGGGAGGTCGTCTGCAGTCGTTATCATCGTTTTAAAAATAGACGTAAGAAAAGTGTCCCCCTTTTATGGTGTATGTAATGCAGCTAATCAACGAAACGTTAGTTTGCAATTTACAAACACTGAGCTTTAAAAATACTCGTTTTCCGCGAGCGCGAGTGCGCTACAACATTTTTACGCGACAAAATTCTATTTGGTAACGGAAATAAGGCCAGCCAAACGACTCGCTGCAGCCAGAAACATTCCAGTTTCGAATTCTCAAAGAAATATATGGCCGTTTGAAATTTATTATTTTTCATAAAAACGCTACAATTATGAATGCGCGCCAAATGTCTTAATATGCGGGAGGAAGCTAAGTTTGCGACTTAACGTCGTTAAGTTTGGTGAGCATTGAATAGATTGTTATATACATTTTATACAGTGACATTGCGTTTACAGACTACTATGACCTGATTGATACCTTTTTATATCTACAAAAATATCAAAATATCTAACCGCCTCTGTTGTTTAGTTGCTAGACCACCGACCTTAGACACGGAGTTTTTTAATAAATATCATCATTGTGTAACCGCCTCTCAAGTGTAGTGGTTAAGACCACCGGTTAAGACACAGAAGTCTAAGGTTCAACTCCCAACGGGGGGTACATGTTTCTGTACTCGGTTTGGTTGGTGGTAGGGCTGGTTTGTCCGCCTGGCTAGCTACCACCATCTTATCTAAATATGTCGCCATAGCATCAATGTTTGTAGCATTGGTATGTTCTGGCAGCTAGAGATAAGATAGCCAGTGCCTCACTAGTTGAGGTTTCCGGGTGAAGTGTGCTTCCATCATTGGCCTTATTATCACTTAACATCAGGTGAGATCAAGGCACTGTGCTTACCCGTAAATTATAATATATATACATACACACACACACACATATATATATATATATATATAGTTATATCATAACGGACTTCATGCCGGGAAAGTGAAGAGTCATGTCTGCGGTTTTGTTTTATTTTCTAAAATTTGTCCTAAGTCGAATATTAATGTGAAACAATGGTGGATTATTAATCGTTATGTGTTCGTGAGTGTGCATGAGTGTTGGCAAATGAAACAAAACAGTGCAAAGTCACTTTTCAAATTCTCTCAAGAAGTCCGCCCGACGACTTAGTAAAGCTCCACATCTTCACTGAGATACTCGAGGGGTTGGAGGTATACCATTTCTATTATCATTCATCATCATCATACAGGAAAGAAATATTGTTTATTTATGTATTACTTGTAAGTAAAATTACTTTGACACTGGCTAAATGTGCTAATCGCACGAAGCCATCAACAAAAGTAAAAAAAAAACGAATATAACTGTCATCATCATCATCATCATTATCACTAGCTCTTTTGGGGTACGTGCGAGTTTTACCTATGAATGGAGACACCACATGGACCACCACGCGGGCCCAGTGCGGATTTTTGATTGTTACCAACGTTTAATGCATCTGGGACAAAACTGTTTTAAGTGCCTCCCAAAGCACGAAGAAGCTTATGATGAAAAATATTTGTATTTGGTCTCCCATCCGATGCCCGGCATATCAGTTTAAAAGAAAGTCTATTGAAGTCGGGTGGTTACAATAAAAAAGTGGAGTTAATAGAACAACTCTAAAGGTTTAAATGAAACAAAATTGTCCCCCAGCCGACCACCAACTACCCGACTTCAATAGACATTCTTTAAAAAAAACTGATATGCGTATCAAGTAATTAATACAATAATATGATTTCATTATTATTTCTTGCTTTTTAAAGCTGTTTTTCGTTTACTTATTTAATCATTTCTGATTAACTAAATAAAAAAACCGAATTATTTTGTGCTAAGTAAATTTATTTTTTACTTTTTTTATTTTCCTTTTTGAAGTCGGTTTTTTTTCTGCGCTGCGCCATCGAGTTCCTCTAGCTGGTTTACACTTCGCATGAGCTTCTTCTCCTGTTCTTCTTCTATTGCTCATTGTGAAAAGGCCTAGACTGGACAGTATGACGTTTATACGCTTATTATAATTATTAACACTTAATAGTCCGCAGTACTATGTCGTCTAAATCAACATAGCTTATTATTAAACAATCTGAATTCTTCGAACTAAGGATTGCTTGAAACGCCAATTGACATTGATAAATTGTTGAAGTTAAGAGTTGTTCGAACTGCTAATTGGTACCACTGTTTATTTGGATAAATTGAAACTTGTGCGAATCACTAAAGCACTAACTCTTTGCTTGAGTAACTTGGAATTAGTTAAGGTGTAATAAAAAAACAATGGTGGTATTGAATAATTAAGATAAGGGTGTTTTTACTATTAGATGGCCACATTTAATAAGCTTTCGGATATACATAACTTATTTAAATAAGATAAACATACTTCATTGTGCACCGCAAAATGCAAAGCATTTTTATTAAAAACTAACTACATAAAACGTACAAAAGGCTGGTCTTATCACTTAGAAACATATTTTCCAGACAGCATTGTATGGACAAGAAATTAAATAAATATAAATATTTATAAATGTTTATAAAATACAGTGAAAAAATTAAATACCTACCCGACTCAGCCAGGAATCGAACCTGGGTTTTCCGCAATCCGGGCGGCTGCACTGACCATTATGCTACCGGGAATATTTAATATTACTTATTTAACTTATTTAATATTTAATTATTTTTTGTTAATATTATTAATGATATAGGGGAAAGCGGCAAGTTCTCTTATCGAAAGCCAAGACTCACTTTGGGTAGGCGCCAATATTTAGAGTAGGTAAGTATTAATTTAATATTAATTACATACCTGAATTGAATTTGGAATGTAAAATTAAAATTTCATTATTTAATTTAATTAATGTAATTTTATTTGTATTTGAAAATAATATTAGTAAATGAAAGCTTTTATTATTATTATTTCATTATTATAACAAATTAGGTCAATCATCATCAGCTAATTTTTATGTCCCCACTGCTGGGGCACGAGCCTTCCCTATGAATGGATAGGGAGAACGGGCCATAAACCACCACGCGGGCCCAGTGCGGATTGGTGGTTGTTAACGACTGCTAATGCAGCCGGGACCAACGGCTTTACGTGCCTTCCGAAGCACGGAGGAGCTCGAGATGATACATTTTTGGTAACCCATCCGATGACCGGCCTTTGCGAAAGTGGCTTAACCTCACCACTCGCAGACCAGGCGCGTTATCCACCGCGCCATCGAGCTCCTTGGGTCAATAACATAATGTTTTCATGCAGGGTAATAGGCTAAGGGGCGTTTGAACCCACCACGGAGAGATTAGCTAGATATACTTTCTCTAAATTGCTTCTTTATTATTGAAAACTACACTTTTCCCTTTGTCGCATTATAAGAACGTGGACCTCTCCCCGGTTTTCTTCACTTATATTATATTGGGTCCTCCAACCAGTTAACAGTGTTTTATTTTGTTCCATTGTTTTATTTGTTCCATTGTTTTTATTTGTTTCCATTGTTTTATTTTGTCACAGTAGGCAGGTGTCCCACCGCCGGCGATGAGCGAGTAGCGAGTAGAGCTAGAAACTAAGCGAGTGTTCTTGTGCGATGGGCGATTACTCGCGCTACTCGCCTAGTCCTGTAGACATGAAGCAAAGTCGTAATTTTTCAATCACCGTGACTCTCGTTTCAGATACACAAAAAAAATCATCGTGACTTTGTCACGTCCATCACGTCGATATCGTACACAGTTACCGTATATTTAGGAAAAACGTACATCTCGTTATTATTTTATGTTGTCTTGTCATTCTTAAATATGTACGAAAATCTTCATTTGACAACTAGTTCAATAGTTTAAACTCACTGCAGGTATTCTTTTCAAAATATTTCTTTTTTCTTCCGTTTTGTCAGAACTGCCGCTGCTACTATACAAATGCTATTATAACATAGGTAAATCATCGTCGTCGTCTGAACTAGACAACAAAGATAGTTCAAATAATTGTTCTGAATTCAGTATGTTAGCTATCCCTAGAACTCAGATGCGATGTAGAAATTACCACTGGTTTGTCGCTCAGCAAGACATCTGACCGCCAAGCGAGTATCGCTGAGCGAGTGTCGCTCAGCGGCAAATTAGTAAAGCGAGTACTCGCCGGCAGTGTGAACAGTCAGCGATCAACTTTTTATATAAGCATCTTTTTATTGACACAGGATCTATATCTATTGTACGTTTCTTGAGCGAGAAAATAGTCGATAGTTCGTCGCTTACTCGCCGGCGCTAAGGAGGAAGTATACTCCTTTCTTATACTGTGATTATAATTTTTTTTTTTAAATTTATACTGTGATATATATAAAAGGAGCATGGAGACTGATGTGCTTGATTGCGCATTGACATGGTCGCATGTTTTTTTTTAATTATTTTATTAAAACGCTTTTAACTTGCAAATATATAATATAAGTCTGCTTCTTATAGGTATACCTTTTTCTTTATTGCTACTGGAGTTCATAATCTAAATCGTGTAGTTTCATAGAAGCGTAGAGTAAAAGTTACGTTTTATGATGGTGTATACATAACACCTGAGGAGCTCGATGGCGCAGTAGTTAACACGCCCGGTCTGCGATTGCTGAAGTTAAGCAACTTTCGCAAAGGCCGGTCATCGGATGGGTGACCAAAAATTACAATCTCGAGCTCCTCCGTGCTTCGGAAGGCACGTGAAGCCGTTAGTCCCGTCTGCATTAGCAATCGTTAACAACCACCAATCCGCACTGGGCCCGCGTGGTGGTTTATGGCCTTGGCGTTCTCCCTATCCATCCATAGGGAAGGCTCGTGCACCAGCAGTGGGGACATTGCCTTTATCTCACCTGATAATAAGAGACGATAAAGTCGAAAATGGAAGAACACTCCATACACAACACAACTAGAGAAACCATACAGCTAGGAATAGAACCCAGTACATCTAAAACTTACACGGGTTTTCTTACCTGATTCTTTATTTAATCATTTTCCGACGGGGCTCCTTTTGACGTAAAGTCTTGCAGTCAACTAAGCTTATCGTTATAACCAGCACTTATATCAGCCATATCTAAAAAGCTTAATAGGAGGCCGGGATCACCAGGTATATAGGTACAATAACCGTGAATTCAAACTCGGCTGTCGTCTGTAAAAGAATGGCGTACTAACGAACTGTGTCGGCACAGATGGCGACTTATTTTATAAGCCATTCTAAGCTCGTACCGGCGTATAGCTAAAGGTGCACGTGGAGATTATGTTTCGCGTAGGAAGTTTATAGCAGGGCACCTACCCACTTGGAGGTGTAACACGTAAAGGAGCTCGTACTGTATCGTATACACTTTTTAAATTTCGCGTTCCATACTTAACAAAGAATTTGAACGGGGATTAACGCAAATTAATTGGTAAAAGGTTTCAGAAACCTTGTACTAATTAGTTTGCGTTAATCCCCGTATAAATTCTTTGTTGATACTGTATCAATCTATATATTGTGCACGTCTTGTCCACTACGTCCACACGTGTCCAGTTGCCTGTTAGTTGACTAGACTAGTCAACCAACGGGCTAACAAAAAGATTGATAAGCGCTGCGATAAAGAACGCAACACACAAATGTACCAACTCGATATGGTAATTTTTTGGTCACCCAACCAATACCGGCCTTCGTGAAAGTTACTTTATCTTAGCAATCGCAGGCCAGGCGCGTTAACTACTTCACCATCAAGCGCCTCATCCAGGTGCAAAACTTCGATTCTACTCTACAAGCACCTTTGTGTTTGCACAGAAACCTGGCAGGCCGTTGCATGCACGCTGCGATTATTTAAGGAGCACACACTGTCGGCGTGCTCACTTGTTACATTTCAGTATCAGATACATTACGTGCTACACCTCCAAGTGGGGAACCTGCTTAGGGCTGCTCTCGCTCGGTATGACCCGTAACTTTTCCCGTCTTCTTTTGTTTTGCATTAATAACGTTGATGTTCCTTTATTTCTCTGATAATATGATATCGTGGAAAGGTTTATCGTGTTCTGTTAGAAAACAAAGAAGTGTCAGTTTTGTTCTTATTCTTTTTTTAAACATGCCAACTATGACTCAAGGAAGATGGTGTTTAATAAACATACTATAAAGTACCTTTATAAATGAACCGGCGGACTTCGTACCGCTTTGACAGTTTCCATCATTGAGTTAAATATATATCAATGGTTTCCATGACAACAAAACAAACAAATCATTTTGTATTGAAAAATTAAATTGTCGTTTTTAGTATTTTTTTTATATAGCCTATGTTACTCAGCGCTAATGTAGCATTCTAATGGTGAAAGAATTTTTTAAATCGGTCCAGTAGTTTTTGAGTTTATTCGTTGCAAACATACATACATACATACATACATACATACACATTCATACATACATACAGAAATACAAAGGTTTTCCTCTTTATAATATTAGTATAGATACAGCGTAATACGGCGTGTGTAGTAAGTGCCAATTGATATTACTTACTTCAATTATTTACAAATAAATATTTCGACATGTATCGTATACTTATTTAGAAAGACATCAGAGAAATTCAAAAACAACTGCTTCCTTTCATATCACGGAAATAATAAATAAAACAATAAATTATGTTTATGTTTGCTTTATACCAGCTGCATAGAAGTTAAGTAGCTGAATATTTTTACTTTATAGACACACGTTTCGCACTATTTTCTTTTTATGATCGCGAGAATTTATATGACCATCAACATACAACAGTACTTTTGAATAAATAAATCATTATATTCATGAATATCATTCGGAGTATTTGAATTATTTTTCATAAAGAAAATAAAATTGTTTTAAGACGAATTTCGTATTCTTCATAACTAAACTTATAAAAAACTCTAAAACCTAAATAATTCTACTTTCAATTGTCTTCCTGTATAAAGAGCTATATTTTTTTAAAACGAAAGGCATTTTCCGATTTCTTGACACTGTAAGAGAAAGGGATAAAAAGAAGTCTCGATAAGTTTCTTGTTTATTTATACAGTATTTATGTTCAGTGAGGGTAGATATTTTTAATTTAACTATATAGTAGATATTATTAATCGGACTCTAGTTCTCCTGAGTTTTAATGGCCGTTGATCAAATGCGCGGTACAAAGGCTTGTTTAATCACTTATTTTCATGGTTTTCATCGGTTGTGCGAGATATTATACATTTTCATCATCATCATCAGCTCATTTAATGTGCCCACTGCTGGGGCACGAGCTTTCCCTATGGATGGATAGGGAGAGCGGGCCATAAATCACCACGCGGGCCCAGTACGGATTGATGATTGTTAACGACTGCTAATGCATCCGGGACCAACGGCTTTACGTGCCTTCCGAAGCACGGAGGAGCTCGAGATGATAATTTTTGGTCACCCATCCGATGACCGGCCTTTGCGAAAGTTGCTTAACCTCAGCACTCGCAGACCGGGCGCGTTAACTACTGCGCCATCGAGCTCCTCATTTTACATTACTTGTATTATTTACTATAGTATAAAACGGTTAATCAATAAAAACGTGAATAAAGGGTGATTGGTAATTGTGTTACACGTGTCGTCGTCAAAAAGCAGGGGCCCATCGGACTAGGTGCATGAGGTCAGAGCTTATTAAATTTATGAATTATTTATATTTTCATTATAAGTTTGCATCTAACTTCGCGTATCGCGGATACAATGTTCCAAGAACCTTTTTTGTTATATGCAGGAGATGCTTATATAAAAGGAGTTTCTTAACTTTTTGGCATTAATGACAATTTGAGTGTATAACATTTTGAAAAAAAAATGTTTACTTGTTATTTTGAAAGTTTGTTTTTATCACACATTATGTCAAACCTCTTTTTGACCTTATGCTTTAAATCTATTTAGAGCTTAGAGCATTAAACCAACTGGAGACGCCACTGTCAGGCGTTCCCCTCTGCCAAAAGAGTATGACCGCCGATCATACTCGTTATATAAAACTAGTTCCAGCGTGTTCCAGCGTCATTTGCAAATCACGGTGCACGCGATAAGACCTGAGCAAAAAATGCCAAATTGCAGTGTGTTTTCACGTAAAAAGCGATCAGAAACGTCGATTGTACAAAAGGATAACGTTACTTTTCATCTGTAACTATTATTTTGTCTTAATATTATTGAATAATGCACAAAATTTGCAAAAAACTGAAAAAATATTGTTAATCAAAAAGTGTTGCCACTAAAACGTCAAGTTGCAACTTTGCGTAACTTTTAAAGTTGAATGAGCCAACATTGAATTACAATTTATATTTCACGTTCTATAAAGTTAAAACTGTATTTTTACTATAAATGCTTATTTAATTAATGATAGATCACTACTTATAAATTGTAACTTATTTTGTTTTTACAGATTTTTTTTCAACTAAATTGCATTAAAAATTCTCAATACTATGAAACTGTATGTTTATGATCGGTCTACTTCATTAATATATTATATTTACGTCCCGTCACTTATCCCGAAAATAGGAAATTATAATTTAATTACATTGGCCACACTGCAACAAAGTTAGAGCTGTGACAGTACAAAAACAAAATATTGATATCGACTTCATCATAATGTTTATTCCGGCTATTATAGGAAAATAATAATATAGATAAATAAATTAAAAAAAAAAACAAATTATTAGAGATCGAAACATACTTATCTCCATTTGGAGAAAAGGTAGTGGAATATAAAGCGGGCTTCGTAGTATTTTCTTCTAAAAAATTAAACGCAGTACATGCATAAAGAGTTTATGTGGGGAGCCAAATGACAAAAGTTTAACATACCAAAAAAGTCGTGGTGGCCTATTGTATGCATCAAAAGAAGTTATTTATTTATGTCTCCTTTGTGAATTAAAGATCCGCTTAACTGATGACAAAAAAATAAAAAAATAAAAATAAAAAACCTATTAAATTAATACAACATTATAAGCATCAAAATAATAGTTAATTTCTGACAGAAATAACAACACCTACACCATAGAATTTACTTAAAACTATAAGATTACGTTTTTTATTCCAATTTTTTTTAAACTATATGAACACTTAGAGTAGCTTTGATGCATTAAAGAACTTTGCATCATTCAAAGATTTAACCTCAGAAAGCAGTTTAAACCTTGACAGCATTAGGTATATTTCGCTGTTCGTTTGTATGATATCATTCTGGAGTTCGGTACATACCTGTATATTGATATGTTTGTTTTAATTTAAGTCTCTTGCTTTTAAATTCAGCCTTATTTGGAAACTTATATAGAAATAAAAAAAATCTCTCGAATACGTTACGTTACCTACAAAAAATAATTGATCTGCTTTATGGAACCATGAAAGTACTATACATGTTGTTAAATTTTTCGGTTTCTCTTGATTGAGAGTCGGTTAGATAGGTAGCAAACTATTTTTCCATAATGAAAGAATAAGATTGCAGCTTTTCTTAAAAACAACAATTCTCCTTGGAATGGAATAAAATTATGTAGGTATATTTTGCAGATTTTGACTTATCCTAATTAATAACTGTCGATTTTAACAATAAAGAAAAGCAAAGTGTCTACCTTAATTAACCATACTGAAGAGCCTGATTTAAACAAAAAAAAACCGACTGGTTGCACTCTGGGAGTGCCGGCAGAAGTGAAACTTGAATATTAACGTTGTGCATTTTCGATCACGTGTCCCTGACGGTCACGTGTCCTGACGCGAGTTTAACATTTTTTACCCATACAACGCCGCTAAAGAAGTTTTCACTTCAAAAATCACATTAATATTCATCATCATCATCATCATCTCAGCCAAAAGGCGTCCACTGCTGGACAAAGGCCTCCCCCAAGGATCTCCAATACGACCGGTTTTGTGCAGCCTGCATCCAGCGGCTTCCCGCGACCTTTACCAGATCGTCGGTATACCTTGTTGGAGGTCACCACTTGAGGACTGTTCCGCCCCAGCGGCCATCAGTCCTGCGAGCGATGTGGGGCACTTGAGCTTAGCAACTTTTCGGGCTATGTCATTATTATTAGTATCAACAAATTAAATCGATAGTGTCAAGCACTATCGACGTTTACATAAAGTTGCCGTCAGACTCGTGCACGGACAGGTTATCCCTGTGTGTGAATTTATTAGTGTGCGTCTAGTTTATGCTAGTGTTTAATAATTTTGTCGTTTGCATGCGTAGCGACGTCTTTGAAAAATGCATCAGTGTGAAACTGTATTTGTGTGCATTACCTCGTCCCCCGCAGAAAATGACAGACTTTTTTTCATAGAAATTAGTGCGCATGGCGTCTCCATTTGGTTTAATGCTCTAAGTACTCTAAGATTTAGAGACACCACTGCGCTCGGGGAGAAGAGATAGAGAGAAAGATATGGCTCAATAATCTCCCTGCTACTTTAAGTCTATTGGTGTGAATCATTGGTCTTCTGATGTATAACTGCATAACTACTCTTGTTTTGTAACAGTTGATTCACCTAAGAAAATAAAATAATTCATACATTATCAATATTTATTAGAGCCAGAGGGACCAAAGTGAAAGTGCCCGTTGTTCTCTCGGCCTCACTGTGGGTCGTACGTCAAAGCGTCATAAGCACACACACCCACGTTACCCAGTTGTCAATATCAGAGGCATTCAGAGCATTGTCTGTTTTTATACACAAAAAAAAATGCTCTTTCCAACCCATTGTTATATGAGACGTGAATGTGTGATTAATATGTTACACCGAATTTTTTGGGTTTTGCAGGAAAATTGGTAATTAATTTGTATAATAAATAACAGATGGGGGTAAAGGCTGGTTAGGGCGCGGTTCCATTGAAAGCTTCTAACTAGTAGCTAGGAGCTACTTTGTAGTTCACGAAAAGTCAAATTACAATTTGATCTACAAGGCTATTTAGAAATAGCAATAATAACAGTTAACTAGCTTTCGAGTCCCGTTCATCATCAGCTCATTTTATATCACCACTGCTGAAGCACGAGCCTTCCTTATAGATGGAAAGGGAGAACGGGCCACAAAGCATCACGCGGGCCCAGTGTGGTAAATAGCCTATAACTTTCCCACTGCATCGCAAAAGCTCATCATTGAAATCAAGTCATCACAACAATTGATAGGTAATGGCTATTAATAATGTAATATAATAATGGAATGGCGCATTTGACAAGCGTGGTGATCACAATTCCGGGCTATGCATCGAAAAGTCCGAAACACTTTGCCCGACCTGGGTATTGAACCTAGGACCTTCGTATATCGGCAGAGCGCTTTGCCGTTCGACCAGGTGGGTTACTCTTGAAACACAATTGCAATAATCAATTTCCAATCCCAAATCTAAAAAAATTAAATGGCACTCTTAAAAGCGATAATAGCGCTACATTGGAATTAAATTGCGTGGAAATTGAGTGAACAAATTATTATCGAGATGGGGCGATCCCAATATGAATACATATTAATCACATTGGAATTGTATTGAGATTGAGTTTGCGTCAAGAGTAGCCTACCAGGCGTTCCTAATAGCTACTAGTTAGTAGCTTTCAATGGGACCGCGCCCTTTAATGCTTGTAAACGGTGGAGCGATAAACGCTTTTAGTTAAAACATAATGGCAAAACGAATCTACCAACGCTCAAGAATGGATAATAATTATTTAACTACCAAAATCTGTGACGTGAAACACACCTGCGCGCTCATTATTAAGTTATAAGCGTTGCGCTTATTAGCCAAATGGCTGTTAATTAATGCCTCGGTGGTAGAGTGGTGAAGAGCTCAGTTCGATGCCAGGCGGTTCTGGTATCTATTTATTTAATTATATTTTATTTATTAATTTATCAAAAGAAATATAATTACAAATATCGGTTAGTAGTATCTTAAAGCCTATATTAGGTTTGTTTAATAGGGAATGGGAATGCTTTCCTGGGAGTACTTTCCTGGGTATTCCCAGGAAAGTATGTCTTGCCTATTTCGATCAACAGCCCGGGTTTATGATTACAAACCCAAAAGCAAGAGTGGTGATTAAATCGATACCTATGAAATTGTAGTAATCATTTTAATGTAGGCTTTTTGGAGACAGTATGTTATTACCTACATTGAAGAAATAATCATACACTTGCTTGCAAGACAACACCAGGCTAACGGATGAGTAGTTAAATAAAATATCTCGAGCTTAGAACCCGTAGTTTCGAGCTCATTTAAGTTAGAATATGTGGATAACCATTTTGATAGATATTACCTTTACAACCTCGTTAGACAGCATTAGGCAAGTATGATGGGTTTTGGCCTGATCTTCTTATGCTGGCGACGTTCATCCTCATGTTCGTGCAGGAAAGCTAGAGCCTAGCAGTTAAGAGTTTAAAGGTTAATCATAAACTCTTTTTACTGATAAGGTACCTGGAATTACAACTAAACTTCTACAAGTTCCAGAAATTTTTAACTGTAGAGTTAAAAATTGCTAGAAAAGCTCGGATCTTATTTTAAGGTACATTTAACAAGAAATCTCGATGGTTCGCGCTTATGGAAAAATGAAGCAATACAAACGGAGGAATAGGGTCACAAAGGAATTTAAAAAAGTACTAGAACAGTGAACTTTGACAAAGAATAATGTAAATTGATATTTTTCAAATCAATGTTTATTTAATCCCGAGTTGTTTTAATTGGATTTTGATTTATTTTACTACTTCTATGGGCTACTGTTCCAGCAGTTAACATGCTAGCGAGCTTAAAACTATTATTACTCCAAAATATTAAACATTCCCATTGTCTATTTGGTTTGGTATATTAACCTTTAATTAGTCGGGTAGGGTCTGGGATTTATTATTTTACACAATTCAATTTGCATACACAATGCTTGGTTTAAATTAAAAATGAATAAAACCTAAAGTCTCGATAAACTTTCTCTATGAATGATGAATGGAATATACAGTTTCAGGCTGTTACTATAAATAAATCAAAGGTAGGCTCTGACTGTTTTTGATGGTACTTTAATATAAACGCATTTAATCCATAAGTTGAGTACCATCTTCTTTCATCACCATCATCATCATCATCATCATCTATAAACATAATTTCTTGAACGATAAATATATCTTATCTTATCTTATTTTATCTTATCTTATCATCGACCAGTGGTACTGGACCCAAACGTTGACGGGATATTTAAAGAGTATGCATTATAATACAAAAGCATTTTGTGCTAAGTCCCGTTGAATATTTAATTTGTAATGGAAGCAATAGTTTCAAAGTGTTATTACTCATAGCAACAAACTGTTCCTGGTTCTACGTCAGTTCTATGTAGCTGTTTCTACTATGCCTTTATACTGGAAATGTTTCAGAAATCGTTTTCTTCTAAGCCTAATCATAATAAAGCAAGAATCTGCTACTGGTTAGAAATAATCAACACAAAGCACATGCAGGGTTTTTTAATCATCATTATCATTTTGAGCCCGTATCTAAATACCCAGTGCTGGGCATAGCCTCATGCATGTTACGCAAGGGGATCCTTCTGTTTCGACCTGATCGTAGCTGGTTAAAAGGAGTGGATACCGTAGGCAAAATATTCGGTAAGTTTACTTGAATAAAGATTCAATTCATTTGAGTCAGTTCAATGTTAGTATTTTGTATTTATTCAACGGTTGTAATATTCAACACTTTTATAGCCAATAATATTGTGTCTCATGACTAGGCAAAAGTCACCCCTCTACATCTGTACTCAATCATTTCATTCCATTTCATTTTATTCACGAAAAATAAAATAACAAAAGAAAAACGCGATGTTTCAGCTGTGAAAATTAATTAAATATTTAGCAGTGGCAACAAAAAGTTGTTCACCTTCGCGCTAACATGAACGTGCTGTTTGCAATATTGTTATTTATTTATTTATTTCCATTTGTACCTGCCGGCTTACAGATTAATCCAACACGCCGACAAGTCATACTATTACAATATACAATGATGTCAAAAAGAAAACAAATTAGTAAATTCTAGTTTAGATATGTAAGTAAAATCATGCAAAAAAATTATAATAATAATAAATAATAACAAAGATACAGTCAAATTACAAGGTATGTCAATATGATATAATCAGTCAAATTCGATTGAGAAACTGATATGCAGCTGCCATCAAACTCTCTAAACCATCAGCGAACAGATCAATGTCGTAGTATTGAGCGAGCATGTCCCCAATGAGGCGAAGCGCGCGTGAAGTGGGCGCGTGCGCGGCGTGCACGGTGCGCGTGACCGGCCTCTGTAGCAAACGCGGCCGACGCCGCGGAGCAATAAGCCCACCGACGACGTCTTGCGGGATGCGCGAGGGGACTGCCAGGCACACACGCTCCACTACGTATGGACTATCAAGCTTATTGTACAGCACGGAGAGATAATGCGCCACGAGAAGGAGCTTCCTTCTTAAAGCCAACGTATCGAGACCCACCATACCATAGACGAATAAGGATGGGTAAAGAAAAGGATAATAACCATTGCATTTTTTATATAACCAACGGGCATACTTTCTCTGCAGTTTTTCCACCATAAGACTATATTTTTCTTCATGCGGATCCCATATAATCGCCCCATACTCAAGTTTACTTCGCACGTATGCATTGTATAATACTCTAGCCACAGCAAAGCTACCCAATTCGGAACATGTTCTTATAATGAAACCCAATAGTCGGCTCGCAGACTTGCATATATTTGTCACGTGATTGTGAAAGTCCATTTTTTTATCAATCGTTATGCCCAAGTCTTTAATTTCGTCAATTCTTTCCAAAGGAGCGTCAAATATTTTGTAGTCATTGTGCAATACATTCCGCTTCCGTGTGAATGTTATCGCTTTACATTTAGAGGAGTTGAAAAACAAACGATTCCTTCCGCTCCATGCTGCCACAGCGTCGATATCCCTCTGAAGAGCATCTGCATCCGCTTTGCCACCTACACCCAGATACAATTTAAGATCGTCTGCGAATAAGAGACACTTTGCGCATCTGACCGTATCAGGTAGGTCGTTCACCATGATGAGAAACAGCGTTGGACCTAGTGTACTTCCCTGGCTTACCCCAGACCTCGTGTAGTAGTTTTGTGACTCATAACCTCCTAACCGCACAAACTGACAACGATCCCTGAGATAGCTGGCGAAAAACTGCAGAAATCTAGGAGCAAAACCTACCTCGGATAACTTTCGCAGTAATATATCGTTATCCACAAGGTCGAAGGCCTTCTGGAAGTCAAAGTAGGCTGCATCCACCTGTCTTTTAGAGTCCATTTCGGAAGATACGTAGTCCACTAAAGTCACCAAATTCGTCGTCGTCGAGCGTGCCCTACGAAAGCCATGCTGGCTGTCATGTAACTGTCTACTTATTTGTTGACTAATATAGTGATTCAGCACAGCTTCAAATAGTTTCGCGAAAACAGACAGCACGGCAATCGGCCTGTGTTTTGTGACATCGGGCCCAGGCTCTCCTTTCGGAATCGGTGTAACTCTAGAAAGTTTCCAGCGTTCAGGGTACTTGGCCTGGTTCAAAGAGGTATTAAACAGGTGTAATAAAGGGTCTTTAAAGATGGATATACAATCCTTGGCTAAGAAAATCGGGATACCATCGGGCCCGCCAGATGATTTAGGTTTGAGGCGCTTTACAGCTCTATTCAGATCTGCTTCGCTTACAGCTGGGACTAAAATTAGTCGCGCGTCAGCAGCTTTGTGGCTATTTCGAGTAGCTTCAGTGGGATTCAAACGCGGGACCTCATCTAGAAATACGGATGCGAAGTATCTCGCGAATGCCTCTGCAGCCTCATAACCGGTTACTACCTTGTCGTCATATATAAAAGAATCTACATGACGTCTGTCTTTCCTCTTATCTTTTACATATTCCCAGAATTTCACCGGTTCGTCAATAATATTTCTTTGGACAGTTTGTATGTGTTGCTGATATGCACTGTCAATTAGGTTTTTTGTGTGCCACCTATAGTATTTATATAGTTCAAGATTTAATTCTTTAGCTTCTTCTTTATATCTCTTTAGATTAAAATATTTCAGTTTTAAATTCTTAATAATGTCATATGTAAACCACCGCGGATACTCATACTTATTGTTACAACAGGATTTTTTAAGTGGAACATATAAATTTATACAATCGTACAGTTTTTGATAAAAAACTTGAACGGCAATGTCCACATCTAAATTCTCGAACAGGGCAGACCAATCAATTGTGGCCAGAGCAGAGTACAACGCCTGAAAGTCTGCCCTACGCCAGTTCCAGTTGGGACAGGCGTTTGAGCGCGCCGCCGACGCCGGCGCCGGTTTCTGCGTAACTTGAACCGGTGGTTCCACTCCGCACTTAAACGTAACTGTTATGTCGAGAGCTGGGTGTAACTTGTCTATTGGTACTAAGGGCTCAGTATTTAGGGAAACCGACACCTGACCGGGCCCAAGATCGCTCAATACAAGGTCCAACATACCGTCACGGCTATTTAATATATGATTGTTTTCACTTAATTGGCAGAATGCACAAAAGTTGTCAAATAGAACTTTTACATTTACACTACACGAATTTAAGTTAAAATCACCTACAATTAATACATCTAAATTAGGATATGATCAAATAACATTTTCTATACATGTCAACACATTTAAATACTGGTCATCTTTATAATTGGGAGGTAAATATACTATACAACATAAAATTTTTACATTCTTACATTTTATAATTACACAGACTAGCTCTTTCTCAGGCGTAAGGCCGTCAATATCCGTAATTACTTGAATCGGATAGCATTCGCGTACCGCCAGCAGAACTCCTCCCCACCCAGTGTCGCCAGCTCGATCTTTGCGGACAACCACGTAACCCGGGGGAAAGAGTTCACCGTCGTATACTGAACTTGTCAGAAAGGTCTCAGTAAGAGCAACAATATCAAAGCCACAAGTACTGACATTATTACGAAACATTGAAGTTTTAGAACGAAGACCACGCACATTTTGATAGCACAACTTAACTGTTTTAGATCGTGTTTTACGAGTATTACTGTCGTGTTTCTTGTTTACCACGAAAGTTTTGTCGCCAAGGTTTTATACAGATGTCCATCGGCCAGCTGTCTGAGGACATAACTTTTTCTTCGGACTTTGTTGGCACCCCGAGTTTAAAAGATGCGTAGCTTCCACGTGCCTTCAGTCCCTCTACGGAACAGACGTCCTCTCCACATAGTGTAGTCAGATGGGCGCGCACTTGCTCGACCGTAGTGCCCTCTTGGACATAGTAGAGGTGGAGAAACCGCTTCTTCTCAGCCGCGCGTAGTGAGGTGTTTCCCGGCGTCGCAGTACCCCTTAATACACCGGGTACAGGCGCTCGCACTCGCTTGTGCTTGACCTCATTCCATCCTTCATTATCAGTTTCATATATACTCTTATCAGGGGAGGCAATCGTCGTTTTATTTTGGGTAGATATGGTGGCTCTCGCCTGCGAATGGTAAGAATCATTTAAATGGCTCGCTGGCGCACTTACCCGGTTTCTGATAGGAGCTTTTTCTTTCAACGCATTAGTACGTGATTCCGAAGGCTTGATGAGCTTGCCTGGTGCTGGTTTAGGTAGTTGTGAGCCAGGATTATCCAACGACTTGCTTACACAGACAGATGCCGCCGCCGGGACCATTTTTCCATTTCTCTCAAGTACAGGCGATCGAGCGCCTATAATTTTTTCGATGTTTATGTTCGTTGCGCTTCGCGTCGCAACTGCAAGAATGTTTCCGGACATGTCGGAACGCACCATTATGCATAATCTGGTTGCGTACCGATGTTCACGCGACTACCATGCATGCCAATGTGACGCAACACAAGTTTGTAAGCTTCAAAGTTTTGTAAAGCTTTTGTTGTTTTTATTTTTTTATATTTTACGGGTAAGCACATTGCCTTGATCTCACCTGATGGTAAGTGATGATAAGGCCAATGATGGAAGCGCACTTCACCCGGGATCCTCAACTTGTGAGACACTGGCTATCTTATCTCTAGCTGCCGGAACACAAAAATGCTACAAACATTGATGTTAAGATGGTAACAAGCTCTAACACAAACCAAACCGAGTTCAAAAAATTTATCCCCCGCTGGGAATCGAACCCGGGACCCCTGGGTCTGAACCGGTGGTTTTAACCACTAGACCACAGAGGCGGTTTATTGTTATATTCCACAACAGGGAAGTACTGGTGTTCATCTCACTTGATATATAGGTAGTGAATATAGTAAATACGCTTTTCAATGCGTAAAATGCGAATACTGGGTGTATACCTACGTATTTACTGAAGAACTAATAAAATAAATAAAATAGGTTTTTATTAAAATGAAACAACTTTTACGGATCCACTCGCGTTTATTTTACACATTAGGTACTTTTTAATGTTTATCCTGACGTTTCGGATCCTGACAGATCTCTTACATCAGGCAAAGAGAAGTGTAGGAACTAGTGTTAAAGAACATATAGCCGACGTCAAGCATACGCGCGAAAATAAGTCTGCAGTATGCGAACATGCCCTAGAGGGGCCCAACCATTAGATCAGATTTGATAAACCACAAATACTTGCTAGAGAACAACGATTCATCCCTAGGATGATACGCGTGGCTATTGAAATTAAAAAACATCCTAATTTTAATATAGAAGATGGTTGGAATCTACCACCAGCCTGGGATCCCATCATACAAAATATTGAATCCCAGCACCAACACCATACTGCCAGACCAAAAGATACTGTAAGCTCTTTCTGCGTAAAACGGAACGCACCTGATTAAATTAAAATGAGGGTATACAAGCTACTAACTAATTATGAGACGACCAACACCTCAGTCTCCCTGTGACCACGGATCCTGCAAAGGGTTCGAAACGTCAGGATAAACATTAAAAAGTGATGTGTAAAATAAACGCGAGTAGATCCGTAAAAGTTGTTTCATTTAAATGTGTAGTGTTCGCGTAAACTTTAGAAAACAATAGGTTTTTATTAACACAAATCTTACACTGAAGAAAGAACTGGCTATTTTTTATTGTCAAAACACAACTATACCAATAACTTTGATGTTTATGGCAACAGACTTAGAAAAGAAAAGACGGTGGTAACCATAAGTCAGGTGGATATTAACAAGTCCCACTGAGTCATTTTAAAGATATTTAAAGTGAACGAATTCTAAACTAAACTAATAAGTATTTATCATTATGATTAAGGTTATATATAATTTTACGCATTATTATTATTTTGATGTAAACAAATTACAATTAGATTTTCAATTTTCTTTTTTTTTCATATTTATCATTATAATATTTAAGACCGAAAACGGTATACTTAAACAGTTTGTGTTATTAAAGTATATTTATCATAAGTAGGTTTGTACATGTAAGAAATAAGAAACTAAAACCCAATTAAATTTACAGAAAATATTACGCCTCCTTTGTCCAAACGGTTCGATGGATTCATGAAAGGAAATACAGGAACACCCACAATAATGAACAGAAACACACTGTTGATAGAACGTGCTGCCACAAAATATGAAGACAGCAGGAGGTAAGCTTCATATAAACGCTCAAGCAACGCGCACATAGACAAATTTCACGGACACGGAATCTCGTAACAGCTGCGCACGGACTAGTTTGTGTTCGAGCGCGAGAACGAGGAAACGCATTAGTGCGTCATGCCATTCCATTTTTAGGGTTCCGTAGTCAACAAGGAACTCTTATAGTTTCGCCATGTCCGTCTGTCCGTCTGTCTGTCTGTCTGACCCCAGCCTAGCCCATAGACTCTTAGTACTAGAAAGCTGTAATTTGGCATGGATATACATATTAATCACGCCGACAAAGTGGTGAAGAAAAATTTAGAAAATTTTTTTTTTAGGTTACCTCCCCTACACGTGAAGTGGGGATGTATTTTTTTTTCTTGTCCACCCTATAGTGTGTTTGTGAGTTTTTTGATTGAGGCATCTGTTTGTAAACTATTAAATTCACAGTAGTTGTATATATGACGAAATTAAAAGTAAAACTATCACAGCTAAGTAGGCTTTAAAAGTTTACGAGTAACAGTCGACCAACTTATAAAATGTACTTGGCGCAGTACAAATACCTCATTGGGAACTACTTAAATAACGTTGTCAGGTATGTGAAGCCGGTAGTATCTACTTTAAGTATATGAGCCATTTAAAAATATACGCATTATTGAGATGGGCTACGAAACCCTACACTGCGCGTGGCCCGACACGTACTTGACTGGTTTTTACTGCTGCTGTCACTGTCAGTCAGTTTTGCGCCTCGGCGTTTGTTATTGATGTTTATTTGTGTCATAGTATATTCGTTTTGTTGTTAATATTGTTCGCATGATAGTTTTTTTATTTATGTAAGTTACTTCTCAATCGATTTGTTATTTTTTCTGTTTCGTGCCATGATATCACTACTGTGTACAGCAGAATACAGCTGTGCACAGTGTTGGCAGCACATAAAAGGGCGCAATGTCAATTGTTATTATTTTTTATTCTTTTTGTTACATGTTGTATGTTTAGGCTTAAAGACATTTATTTCCCATAAGAACTTACAAACAGTTCACTTAAAATGAGATAAGATTATACACTATAAATTTACCTGTGGGCTAGCGCAGCTAATTTCGTTTAATTTTATGTTTTGTTATGTGATTCCAATAAATGTCTTTTATTCTTATTATCATTCTTATTCTTAGAAAACCTCTGACTGTTTTTCGTTTCACAAGGCTTGTGGAACTCTTTAAGTTCCTCGCCGCCCCCAAAAAAGTCCGTTGACGCTTAAAATCTGCCTGATGTAATCCGCAACCTAACATACCTCTCTTTAGCTTACCTTCTGGGTCTCCATATTCTGTGGTGTTGCGAAGAACTGTTGGAATTGGAAATGGAGTAATCGTTTGCACCACACCACACCTGCAGCTGGCCGATCGGCGGATCGATCTATTTGTCTCGCACGTAATCGGGTTTGCGAGCTGTTAATTCCAATGCCGTATGCGGACCGCCCCGTACGCGTAACTATAGCGAATGGGTTTTTACAAGAACACGTTTTTAAGTTGCTGCATATCCGCTTTTAGGAATATGTTCAAGCTCTTTTTAGTCGTAAACTATAGGTTTGATCAAACACAATTTAGAAATAGAAATATAAATATCATATATAATACTGTGTACAAATTGTACAGATGGTAATGCATAAAAAACTTTAGAAACAACAGTATACCCAAAACGTATACGCAACTTAAATAAGGAGATGTAGATTTATTTACAAAAACATTAAATTTATAGGTAACTAGCTGACCCGGCAAACGTCGTTTTGCCATAAAAAATTTAAAAAAAAATTAGGGGTGGACTACCCCTAACATTTAGGGGGATGAAAAATAGATGTTGGCCGATTCTCATAGATACCGGATGACCCGGCAAACGTTGTTTTGCCATAAAAAATAAAAAAAAAATTTAGGGGTGGACTACCCCTAACATTTAGGGGGATGAAAAATAGATGTTGGCCGATTCTCATAGATACCGGATAAGCACAAAAAATTTCATCAAAATCGGTCAAGCCGTTTCGCAGGAGTATGGCAACGAAAACTGTGACGCGAGAATTTTATATATTAGATAATAATAATATTAAAGTTGCCAAACCAAGTAGAAAAAGAGATAAATAGATAATAATACTGACAGATAGATACGTTATAATATAAACTAGGTTGTTTGTTTCAATAAAACACACCGCAATAATAGTCTCATACAATTGACAAGGAAATTAATAGACGTAATACTGTCTTATTTGTAAAAATATGTGAGTAGTAGTAATTACCCTACATACATAAAAAAATGAAAATGTAAAACTTTATTGCCATAAACATAAGAAAAGAAAAAAAAACAATACTGGCTACAATAAATTATAGTAAAGCGAAAATAAAATAATAAAAACCAAAGTTAATTTGCAATGGGTACCAAGTCTCAGCAAGGTGCTGGCCGCAGCCCAGCGCTGGTTTCCAGACTGGTCCCTTGAAGGGTACGATTTGGTTAAAAGGAAGAGGCAATTTGTTTGTTGATTCATGAAGCATAGTAATAACTAAAAGATTAACTTGGTTGGATAAAAGTATGTGTGATGTGTTTATATGTGGCTTTTAAAAATAGTGTAGTTAATTAAAGTATAGACATTGCTAAAATCTAGCACTTAATAAAATAAGTGGGTATTGGTTTAACTATAAATTAAAATATCATCATCATCAATCATCATCGTCATCATCATCATCGTCATCATCATCATCATCATCATCATCGTCATCGTCATCATCATCGTCATCATCATCATCATCATCATCATCATCATCATCGTCATCATCATCGTCATCATCATCATCATCATCGTCATCATCATCATCGTCATCATCATCATCATCATCATCGTCATCATCACCGTCATCATCATCATCATCATCATCATCATCATCATCATCATCATCATCATCATCATCATCATCATCAGCTCATTTTTGTCCCCACTGCTAGGGCACGAGTCTTCCCTAGGGATGGATTGGGAGAACGGGCCATAAACCTATATTGTCCTATTGCTGGCCAAAGGCACAAAGGTATCCCCCAAATCCCTTCGAACGTTTTGTAAAAAAAAACCGTTAGAAATGTTTTCCTGTAAAAAGACGTGATCACAATTTAATAAGTCAAGTTAAATAATTAACTATATATATACCAATTATATACTAACTATATGACGCGGCTTCACTTAACAGATGGAAAGAATACATTGCGTGCAATTAGCTTGTGCTTATAAGAAAATACCAAGCTAGTTGATGCAATAACGTCTTTAATAACAAATTTTATAGAAAAGTAAAACTTCAATAACTCATGGCGATAAATGCTAGTTACACACACCGTTCACAATTCCGACACACCCACTTTGTCCTTCTAGAAGTACGAATCGATATGGGATTGAGGCTATTTATTTTCACTTGAGAATGGAGTAAGTACCCGTTTTATAGCCAGCTTTAAAGGCTCTTTAAGAGAGAAAGATCCAAATGTATTTTATTATAGTTTTTTTTATTATTAGTCGTAAATTGAAAAATAGTTTTTAACGGAAAACGGATTGTTATAAGTCACCCAGTACAAATGGTTATCTTAGCCGTAACTACAGGCTGTTCGAAATCGGAACTATATGCTGTTGTTTGTCAATTAAATATATTTAGTTTAAAAATACTTAAATTTTAGGTACTTGCGCTCGCTACGCTTTTGTGGATATCTCCATCTCTCTCTCCTATCTACTCTTACCTTACAGAATAATGTAGTCAAATAACTCTAATTGTCAATGTTGTGTTCCTGAAGTACGTAGAGTTTCCAGAGCTCAACTGTGTTACAGTTATTTTATAGAAAAAAGCCTTTTTTTAATAGAAAAATATTAGAAAAATGACAACTAATATATTAGGTATTATAATTCATATTTGAATAAGTAGGTACTAACTATATGTCTATTATATTCACAAATTATTTAGGTAGGTATGGTGCAAAATATACAAGAAAAAGAAAATGGTTGTTTGTTTTTTTTTTAAATTTTTATTGCGTTGCCCATTTCTATATTGTTGTTTTTCTATATTGTCTCGGGTCTGGGTGTTTCCTATGTATAATAAGTATGTATTTTATTATATTAAGTATGTTTATCCGTTGTCTAGTTAACCATATAACGAGTTTCTCAAGGAAGCTTTTCTTGGGGCTAGATAATTGGACTGAGTGTGGGAAACATTTATTATTATTATTATCTCCTTTATTTATTTTCTTTCTTAAAACTAGATTTTTACAATATTTTAATATAAAAACAATAAAACATTATGTTGTGGACTGTATTAAAATATAGTAAATAGGTTTATAAAATGAAAAGCAGCGTTCAAGAGCAATGACAGAAGAAGAATTTAATAAAATAAAACAAATGTCAAAAGAAAAACAGTCTGTCAAAATTACAATAAAAAAGTATAAAAAAAACAACCAAATAGGTTCTATTCCTAACATTCTCCCCTTCTCTGCAAGAAACTGCTGGAAGCAAAAGAGAAATAAAAAAAAAACTAAACAAACTAATTCCTTAACATGAATGAACTTAAATTAAAAGGAAAACAAAATAAAAATTAGAAATATTAAAATGAAACTACCTAACTGGCAACAAAATTAACTTCTTAGCAGGACGCCTAAGTAGTCCCGCTCTCGCCTGTACATCCGCAACCCGCACGAAACCATCTTTCCCAGGAAAAACGGAAGTTATCCGACCCCTGGGCCAGGTTCCTCGTGGGAGATTGCCGTCAAAAATAAAAACAAGGTCTCCAACTTTTAAGTTCTGATGACCACCACCAACTGCGTGCCTAGGGACAAGTGAGGGCAGATATTCACGCACCCAACGACGCCAAAAATGGTCAGATAGGCGTATAACTTTTTTCCATTCTGATCTGCCATGTAAATCTGAATCGGAGAGAGTGACTGCTGCTGGAACACCTGACGAAGAGCCCAGAAGAAAGTGACTCGGCGTAAGAGCTTCCTCTGTAGCTTCAGCAGCGATGTACGTCAGTGGTCGACTATTGATGAGCGCCTCCGCTTCTGCCAGTAAGGTTTTCAATACTTCGTCCCGCGGCTTGCTTTCCTTCAGCGCTACTTTAAAAGCAGTTTTCACTGACCGAACAAGCCTCTCCCAGGCTCCTCCCATGAACGGTGATCCCGGAGGAATGAATCGCCAGCGAATACCTGTATTGGCAGCATGTTCTTCCACACTATTTCCATAAAGCTGTCGCAGTTCTTTCGTAGCTCCCACAAACGCCGTTCCGTTGTCACTCCACATTTCTGTTGGGGTTCCACGTCTAGCTGCGAAGCGACGTAAGGCCATGACGGCGGAATCAGCTGACAAACTGTGGACCACCTCCAAATGTACTGCTCTGGTAGTAAGACACGTAAAAAGGGCCACATATCGTTTTTCCGTTCTTCTCATCACGCTGACTTGAACTGGGCCAAAATAGTCTACACCAGTAAAAGAAAATGGACGTTGATGGTGAGCAAGTCTGGCTGCTGGTAGATCGCCGATGGGAGGAATGTCCGGAATAGCTTTTCGTATCCTGCAGAATTGACATGTACGTGTAACTTTTCGTATTGTGCTTCTGAAATGAGCAATGTGGTACTGTTGGCGCATTTCATTAAGAACAATTTCGTTGTTTGCGTGAGCAGCCTTTTGGTGATAGTCCAAAATAAGGAGATGCATGGCACGGTGATGTCCGCTTAAAACTATTGGCTGAGAAACCGAACGTTGAACATTCTCCACAGCCCTGGTTCGACCTGCCAGTCGAATCAAGCCATGCTCATCCAAAATTACATGAAGTCCATGTAACTTATTATCTCGTGGCAAGGGCATCTTTGAGTATAAATATCCAAGCTCCTGAGAGAATGCTTGAGATTGACAGAATTTCAAAGTATGTATAAGAGCTCGTTCAATATCCTCGGCCATAATATAAGGAGAGTCAGAAAAGCAATTGCCAGTTTCAACTATATTATATGAGATAATCTTGTTTTTAAGCCAACTTATTTTAAATAAACATACACCTCTCCTTTTAAGAACTCTTAAAAATAACTTTCTAATATACAATTGCGCTAATGCGGTAGCGCGTAGAAATCGTAGCCAGGAACTAAAACGATTACAATCTGCCACTAGTGGCGTGCTGATCCTAGCTACAGTTTCGTTATAACTAATTGTATCCGAAATAGGTGGTTTCGCGGAATTTTTAACTTCGAGCAATGAAATAAGACCGCTGTCAGTGAGTTCGGTAGGCCACTGATTAGGTGGCAGAGTTAAAAATGGTGGACCTTTAAACCATCTGCTACTCTCAGAAAGAGTCAACGAGCGTGCACGAGTAGCGTCGTCAGCCACATTACACTGAGTCGGCACCCAACGCCACTCCTGCATAGCTGTTAATTCAGCTATCTCGCCTATTCTGTGAGCTACGAAGGGCTTAAAGGTGCGTGCGTCATTACGCAGCCAACACAAAACATTTTTGGAATCCGACCAAAAACATCGTGACGACGGTTTGTGAACGACTGCACTACAGATTGAAGCTGCTAGCCTCGCTGCTACAAGCGCAGCCTGAAGCTCCAACCTGGGTATGGATACTGGTTAAACCGGAGCTACTCGTGCTTTGCTACAGATAAGCGAAGTATGAACAGAACCATCAGAAAAAACGAACCGCCAATACGCCGCAGCAGCATAAGCGTTCTCACTCGCATCACAAAATACGTGTAGCTCTCGTTTCACTGGCGACGACTTACCTATATACCAACGCGGTATTTTTAAGGATGTAACCGTCAAAACATCAGAATACCATTGGTTCCATTTAACATAGTCTTCACGCGGGAATTCACTGTCCCAATTAACCCCACGACGCCACGCGTCCTGAAATAAAATGCGGCCTTTAATCGTAAGTGGTGATAATAGACCTAATGGATCAAATAATCGCATAATTAAGGACAAAACTGTTCGTTTCGTCATTTTATCGGGAATTTTATGAACTGAGCTAACGTTGAAACCAATGGTATTTGTTGACGGATGCCAAATTAGCCCTAATGTACGAACACTTTCGGGAAAGGAACCTAGGCTTACCTCTGAAGGCTGATTACGCGAGTCAGGAGGAATGAAACGTAATGCTGTGAGCTCATTGGACACCCAAGCACGCATTTGAAGGCCCGCTTGTTTATGGATTAAAGCCACGTCACGAGCCATGTCAGCAGCTTCCACAATGGTATCTAAACTAGCTAAATAATCGTCCATATAATGATTGACTAAAATTGCTTCAGCTGCCTTTGGATATATATGTTTAAAATCTAGTGCATTTTTGTTTTTAATATATAAAGCTGTGAAAGGGCTCGATGCTGCACCAAAAATCATTGATGACATACGATAGGGCGTTATAGGAGAGTCAGGCGTTGCGCGCCATAAAAAACGCTGAGCGTCACGATCTTCTTCGCGTATTTTAATTTGTGGAAACATTTCCTGGATGTCTCCGGAGAGTGCAACTCTACCTTCACGAAAACGAAGCAAAATATCAAAAAGTGATTGCAAGAGATCGGGACCCGCAAGCAACATAGAATTTAAGCTTATGTTATCACATTTTGCCGCAGCGTCATGTACCACTCTTAATTTACCTGGTTTGTTTGCGTTGGTAACCCCGAAATGTGGCAAATACCAAGTTACGGATGACAAGCTTGAAGTAAAAGAGCAAGGCTCAGCATAACCCTTGTCGATCGTATCTTGGACATTGCGTCGATAATGTTCGGCGTACTGTGGATCTCTAACAAATTTTCGCTCTAAGCTTTTAAGCCTACATAAGGCCAAATTGTAAGAACCCTTGGGAACTTCGAGGCTATCACTGCGCCACAATAGGCCAGCCTCGAAGCGGCCGCTTGGCAAACGAAGAGCAGTACGATCTAAAATGGAAATTGCACGTTCATCCTGCGATGAACGCGGTACTTTGCTTGAAATTCCGATTGAATCCAACATATAATAGTTTTTAATCATAAGGTCGATATCTGATAATTTACTAAAAGTGTTGCAATGATTAACAAACTCGACAGACTTCGTTTTACTGCTGGCGAACCCAAATAGTACCCAACCTAATGCTGTGCGACAGGCGACAGGCTCTGACCGGCTGCCTTGTCGTGTTTCTTTTGATATTATCAAATGCCAATTGTCCATTCCCACAAGCAACATGGGAGTGGCATTTTTATAAACTATAGAATCGCATAAATCGGCTAAGTAAGGAATAGCTTTAACTTTATCGGGACTAATAGTACTTGTAGAACTCAAATTCAAATTTTTGATCGAGCGAGCGTTTTTGATTTTATAGCCATTGGTACAAAACTTGCCTCGAATGTGAAAATCAACAAACTGAACTGACGTTTGTTTAGATAAACCATTAACGCAGTGCATGCGTAGCGAAGCTTGTGGTCCATAAGCACCGATTGCGTTAGCGACTGATGAATCTATAAACGTTCCTGTCGAGCCATCATCCAAAAGTGCATACGTATCTACACTTCCTTTTGGGCCGCTGAGTGTAACCGCAATTAACTTAAGAAGAGGTTTTAAAGAAGGTGAGTAAACAGAAGATGAGCTCGAGTATGCGTGACCAACGACGTCACGGTTCTCGCTGAAAGTCACGTCAGCATTAAAAGACGTGGACGGGCTTGGCTCGGCAGATTCCAATGGTGCTTCGGATATGTTGTTAACTTGCAAGTCATAGTGCAGCAGCTGGTGGTGTCTACGGGAACAACCATTCGCCAAACACAAAGTCTTAGGACGGCAAGTACTGTACCTATGTTTATTTCTCCTTAAACACCGAACACAAACTTTATTTTCTTTCGCCCATGTCCACCTATCACCAGTCGACAAAATTAAAAACTTAGGGCAGTTATCAATATCATGATTAAAGGTTTTACAATAATGACATAAATTTGTAGATAAACTTGTATTGGCCACTCTTTTTACTCTACACAATTACGTATTTTACATGAAAAATCGATTAAATCAGTTGTAGATTCTGCCATGTTTAATTTAGGTAGAGACCTAATAAGACTAACTTCGTGCAGAAGTAACCGCTCGCTCTGGCCAAAACGTCGTGACAACGCCGCCACTACAACGTCGGGGTCGTGAGCCGCTACAAGCAAAACCGACACGGCTTCGCGTGCTGTGCCACGTAGGGCGGCGCTCAGCCTACATAAATTTTCAGCGGCAGTGTAAACATGTTTTGAATCTTCGTAAACCTTTTTGAAGATTAGGTAATCAGACAGTTTACCATCAAACGTAGGTAAATTTGAAGTTTGACTAACCTTAGATTTGTTTGAAGCGAGTCTTTCTATGGCAAGAGCTAGCTTATTTATACCATCCTGTTCGTCAGCTGGGCCTACTCTTTGGAGCGAGGCGTCAATCCGAGGGCTTGAGGCAAGGGTGTTGGCGACGGTAGGTGCGCAATGGCCACTGGAAACTGGGAAGCACTTAGGCGCCTCAGTAACGGCAGAATGCGCAAACGTTACAGAGGCAGGAAGGCCTAGGCACTCCTCCGATGGCTGCGCGACCGGCGCAAACAACACACACTTAGGAGCCTGCGAAGCATTATTTAAAGAATGGCATAAGTTATTATTTATAAGCTGAGCACTCGATGAAACTGTGTTGGCGACGGTAGGTGCGCGATGGCCACAGGAAACTGGGAAGCACTTAGGCGCCTCAGTAACGGCAGAATGCGCAAACGTTACAGAGGCAGGAAGGCCTAGGCACTCCTCCGATGGCTGCGCGATCGGCGCGGGTAACACACAATTCAAACCCTGCGATGCATGATCAGCAGAATGGAAAGAGTTGTTATCGATCCACTCTCTCACGCTGCTGTTGACTGAGCTAGCTTGGCTGCTTAGAGCGCGGCTAGCTTGTGAACCTGCGCCTATTTCGGCGAGCTTGGCCTCTAGCTCAAGTGCTATGGCAGCTTTTTCAGACTCTAGTGCAGCTTTCTGTAATTCGAAGGCATTTTTATCGAGTTCAGCAAGACGGCGAGCATGATCCGCCCGCAACCGCAGCCCACGAGCGGAGCCGGACGCTGCCGAAGACCGCCTTGATGAATGCGAACTTAAGGCTACCTTACCTGGAGTAGGCGGAGGAGCAGCACTAGGCGGGGGGGGCACCTCGAGAACCGCCATCAAAGACTCGTCAGCCGGAGCAGCAGCACTAGGCGGGGGGGGCACCCCGAGTACCGCCATCAAAGACTCGTCAGCCGGAGCAGCATTGACACTTGAACCCTGAGCCCTCGTACGTACCATAATTATTGTTGAGAAAAAAGAAATTAGAAAACCAAGTTCGTAATTAACTACGGCCGAATGGACCAAAATGTTGTGGACTGTATCAAAATATAGTAAATAGGTTTATAAAATGAAAAGCAGCGTTCAAGAGCAATGACAGAAGAAGAATTTAATAAAATAAAACAAATGTCAAAAGAAAAACAGTCTGTCAAAATTACAATAAAAAAGTATAAAAAAAACAACCAAATAGGTTCTATTCCTAACACATAATAAAAACCTAATCCTAGAGTACCACCAGCAGCGGGGCAGGGCCCAAGCTACCGGTGGTCAGGGCTGCAGAGTGAGGAACCTTCTGACAATACGTGCCGTGTCTAGGAGTACTGCCTTTTGCATCTGACCCTTAACCCAACCTTTCAGCGAGAGCCTCTCTAGGTGTTGATCGAGGCTCTTCGCTATCAGACCGTTTGCCGAAACGACTATCGGTACAATAATGGTTGAATCCACATCCCACATGGCGGTAACCTCGTGAGCCAAGTCAAGGTACTTACTGAGCTTGTCCTTCTCGGCTTTCACAAGGTTCTCATCATGAGGTATGGTGATATCTACCAGTATTGCCCGGCGCTGGGATCGGTCGACCACCACGATATCAGGCTTATTGGCGACATTAGTCCTGTCCGTAATGATAGAGCGATCCCAGTAAAGCGTTGCATGACCATTTTCGAGTACTGGCGCAGGTGCGTACTTATAGTACGGCACCTCCGATTCAACAAGGCCATATCCAAGAGCAAGTTGCTGGTGAATTATTCTGGCTACTTGGTTGTGTCTGTGCAAATACTCTCCATTATTATTATTATTATTATTATTTATTTAGTTGGATCACATGAGTAAATACAAATATTGATACTAGCTAGTTTTTCATCGTCCTAATAAGCTATTATTGTTTCTAACTCTTAATTTCAAGTCTGGTTCTCTATTAAGGGGACTTACCTTAGTAACTAGAATACTACATATACCGATAAAAACTAAAGGTGTTTCTTTGTAGAAATCTTTTTCCCCCTCTTTGTGTAAACCACAGGTCTTAAGAGACATTGTTAGCAAACAGATTGTCCTGCTACGTTTGATAAATATCTTAGAGCAGTAGTAATGGGAGATAATCTCGGATAAAGAGCAGGAGTCGTCATCAAGTCGTCCCAGTACGAAAGTACCGGATAACTGTACTATATGATGGCAGTACTGACGTAATGTGTCGATATCGATATTTATTTATTAACTAGCTCACCCGGCGGACTTCGTACCGCTTATTTGACAGTTTCTATGACAACATAAAAACAAATCGTTAAATAGTTTACGCGTGAAAGGGTGTCACACAAACAAACAAACAAATTTACTTTTTTAATAATAAGTCTTTAATTATGCTCTTGATAATATTTGTACAAAATTTCATGATGATCGATTGAATAGTATACCTACGCGTGAAAGCGTAACAAATAACAAACAAACAAACTCACTTTCGCATATTAAGTTAGGTTACTGTTAGTTAGGATAGATAAACTCTGATTTAGACACACATTTGCTTATAACGTTCACCACAATTGTAACCCTGTGAAGGCCATCCCAATCCTATCCAAAGTACTCGGAGAATCTAGTAGAGTGCGGGAGCACGCTTGCGTGATGCCATTCCCTCTAGAAACTTTCTGACGTTGTTTTGATCGTGATCAATCAGTGTGGCTTGAGCAATCCTTTAAGTTTCTCGCCGCCCCCAAAAAGTCCGGTGACACTGTGAAGGCCGTTTGCAGATAACAACAAACATTCTCCTAAAAATTTTCGAGCTTATCAGCGAAATCAATAAATCGGATTGAGTTTTCAAACATGTGTCAAAATAAAATGTAATTTAAATCAAAAGCACTAAGAAGTATTGATATCAACTTCGAGGCAAATCACCGCCAAAATAACTTTCTACCCCTTTTTAACCCCGTTAGGGGATGAATTTCAATAAAATACGAAACACGTCTACCACCGATTCTGTTAAAAAAAGGTTTATATAAAATTTGAAGTAGTTTGGTCCAAACCAAGGAATCACATTGTCCCATACAAACTATGGCCCCCTTTTTCACCCCATTAGGGGTAAAATTTTGGAAAATTCTTTCTTATCGGATGCCTAAGTCATACAAAGAACACACCCTCGTAACGTTTGGTCTGTCACAGAAGTCTTTATGGCACGTTCGCAAAAGTTTCAATAGTAGCAATGCCTTCCTACTATATTTGTGCAAAACTCCATTTTGCGCGAAGAAAGTACAAGCACATACATTATATGATTTAAGAGTCATTTGTCTATGAAACCAAAAACCATTATAGCATTATATCACTACCTATGTGCTTTTTTAAGCAATATTATATTGGCAATTTGTAATAATTGCATTACTTGCGACTTCAAATCTGTAACCGCCATCACCCGCCGTCGCTGTCAGAAGAATACAATTTCTCTTATACTTACGTTGTTGTAAGTTAAAGAATATAATTTGTTCTGTTAGCAAACAGTTATATTATATCGTCATAATCAACCCGTATCTTCATTGCTGTATAAAACATTTTTCCTAATAAATATTACTAAGCCCAAAAAATATATATACATAATAGTAAAAAGATACTATAAAGACTGTTTTATTCGTGACATGGGTTCGCTTTTTAAGTATTACCTTATTATTATTTTTAGCTACTTAAACATCGATATTATTTTCAACCGGGTCACAACACTATAACCCAGTTCAAAGTCGGATCACGCGCACGATAGCCGGGCGAACGGCCGCCATGAGTGCTTAGACGTGACTGCTCGCTGATGAATAAGTATTTTCAACGAGCCGTTTGTTTTTGTAACGATTATCATACTATGGATCTTTGTTCATCAGCTTACATTGGTAGGTATCGATTTTGTGTATACCAGGTATCATTATTTTAGGTACCTATGCCAATTTTTCGACTTTTAACACTGGAACAGCGTCATGGAAATGGAAAAGCAAACAGTGCTATTGTTCGAGTAATTAATAACAAAACAAAATATTATTACAAAATTCAATATGTTCCTTACCAGTATAGGATACAATATGAGCTCTTAATAATGTCACTACTCTATCACTTTGTAGGAGAAAAAGGGTAGGAGATGTTGTACAGAGAAGAACCGGCAAGAAACTCCTAAAGGGTATTTTATTTCTCACTTTCTTTTACAACGACAAATATTAGGCAATGCCCTCTCTATCATATCCTAAGGGCACTTTCCATAATCGGATTCACACTCCCGATGCACGTGATGCCGTTCCTCTAGTAAACCCAGCTTAAAGAACCCTTTAAGTTTCTCGCCACCTCCAAAAAAGCCTGGTGAATCTTAAAATGTCGTCTGAGGCCAACAGCAAACTCTAAAAAAAGGTTTTACACTTTTTTTCTTTTTTTTTTTGAGTATCCGACATTTCGGTACAGTTGCATTCGGTACTCTACGATCACGTAGATATTTTTTGGAGATACTGGGGGTGGTAAAAAAAATGTTTCATTTTTGTGACAGCTTCAGACAATCTGCGAAAGATTCAGACGTGAATTTGTCTTTCTATTTCTGCCGTCAAGTCAGCTTTGTCCAGCAACATTGTTTTGATTAGCAGGACATGAGGTCAAGGACTAACATAAAAAATCTTGTCCTACACAATAATAGTTATTTGTTATACAAGAGTGCAAAGTTGCTTTTTAACCGCGTGCTCAATTTTGATGACCGAGCAAGCGAAGAATTCTAAAATTGAATCACGAGCGCAGCAAGTGATTCAAAAATTAGAATCCTGAGCGTAAGCGAGGGAATCAAAAGAGCACGAGGTGAAAAATCTTTGCACTCGAGTGTAACACGTAACTTTTCATCCCACCTCAGCGAGGAAATGACTAAATGCAAAAAAAAAACGTTTACAATCACAAGATACTTTTATTTCAGTTTAGGTATTAACTACTACATTATGATAGGTAGGTAGGTAAGTATTACAGAATAATCTTTAAATTATAACAAATAATACTTAGGAATAATTAAGAAAAATTGAAAGTAACGTTGCTACAGTTACTTAAGTTGAGTGTAATATTTTTGTTGTAGGTACTGTAATGTTGGTGTTAGTGACTTGCGTGCTGATAAATTCGGCACCATGGAGGTAGAAGTAAATAGGTTTAATGATGTTTTAAATTCACAAACTTAGTGCACACGATGTTCTAAATTCAATTTACTTTATCCTCTAGCGGATAAAAACGGCTTTTGCACTCAGATATCAAAGAGCAAAAATACTCTTTCCGAGATGGGGGGATGCAAAGTATATTATCATTTTCATTTCATTTCATTAGTATAATAATTATTATATTACATCGTCGATGTTAAGCACGTCTAGAGGCTACGGCAAATGTTTGATATCAGACAAGCGTTATACTAGTTTGCTAGTTTAGAATAATATAAAACAACAAAAACAAAGTCTTGTTACAGTAATAACAAACTGAGTCAGAGAAGATCTTTATAGAAAATACTTATGATAAGCAATGAACGTCTACAAATTACAAAGAAATAGAAACATTTTATACAGATCTACGCTTTTTTGGTTTCTTATCTTAAAAGGTTCTACGTATTCGTCTTTATTAGCTAAACCAAAAACTTATAAAACATTAAAACATTTTACGTCTTTTATTCAGCAAACTACATAGATAAATAAATATTATTACTTAGATAGACACACTAAGTACATTACATTTTCAAAGTCATAAGTACGACACAAAATTTGGCATTTTGTTCAAATAATTTACTTACTATATAAAGTTCATCCCAGAGCAAAAAATTTCATGCCAAAGTGGTTAAAAAAAGTAACGCCTGAACTTAATACTATACACACGTACAATAATGTTGGACCCTAGTGATATTTTTTTATTGTAACGGCTTACCCGTTGGCTTACACTTGGCGTTCCGGCAGCTAGAGATAAGATAGCCAGTGCCTCAGTAGTTGAGGATCTCAGGTGAAGTGCGCTTTCACCTTCAGCCTTATCATCACTTAACAACTTTCTTTCTTCCTTCTTTCTTCCTTCTTACTCTTCTTCTTTCTTCATAAATAGGTACACTTAAATTTGTTAATTTATTAATTTGCTTAATTTTGTTACAATTATTGTCGTCTGTCGTATTGTTGTCCACTGCGTCGTTATCATAACCACCCAGCGATCGATTTTCACTTACTACAACACATATACCTACTCGTTTATTGCATAAGCTAGACCTAAGCAGTTAGGCTATGTTCACACGACGCGTTGCGGCGTGCTGTAACCGTAATTTTCCATATTTATTTCTTACTAGCTGACCAGGCGGACTTCGTACCGCTTTGACAGTTTCCATCATTGAGTTAAATATATATCAATGGTTTCCATGACAACAAAACAAACAAATCTTTTATTTTTATTCATTTAAGCTAAGCATTTAAGTTATGTTTCTTTTTTTGTTTTAAATATTGTTCTGTAAATAATTTAATATATTAATTAATTGTTTTAATTATAACGGCATCGCGTCTTGTACCACCAGCTTTAGTGTACAATACGCTCACAGTAAAATCAGATACAGCTGGGAACAAAGTTCCGAAACTGCATAGCTGTTCTGACCTCTTTATTGTTATAGTTTTGTGGTAAGCTAAACCTCTATGCTAACTACGAAGGTTTTCTATTTAACTAGAACCGTTCCTGTATAACTAGTACCATTTCATAAACTCCGTCATACTCGTATATACATATAGATGTAGGAATGAGTCTAAAATCTAAATAATAAATCGGATTTACTTTAAAGAAACTTGTTTTATTCCGATTTATATAACACACGTATATTTTACGTCTTACTATGTTGGCTTTGAGGAGCTCGATGGCGCAGTGGTTAACGCGCCCGGTCTGCGAGTGCTGAGATTAAGCAACTTTCGCAAAGACCGGTCATCGGATGGGTGACCAATTTATCATTCGCCCTCCTCCGTGCCGTGAAGCACGTAAAGCCGTTGGTCCCGGCTGCATTGGCAGTCGTTAACGACCACCAATACGCACTTGGCTCTCATGGTATGGCCCGTTCTCCATATCCATCTATAAAGAATTCTCTATGGATGGTGGAGACATAAAATGAGCTGATTATGACTATATGGGCTTTAGCTCAGGACTCAGGTCACTCGTTCTGACAATCATTCGTTCACAACAGATACAAAATAGATAGATATAAAACGGAGTTTATGATTACACATTTTTAGGGTTCCGTACCCAAAGGGTAAAACGGGACCCTATTACTAAGACCCCGCCGTCCATCCGTCTGTCTGTCTGTCTGTCTGTCCGTCTGTCACCAAGCTGTATCTCATGAATGTTATGATTTTCCTATACGTTTAACACCCGCAAAATCTGAGCAAGCTTTATTTACTGTTGCAACAAAACCTTATATTGTAACTAGTTTATTATCAGGAAAACATGCCACGACTATCAACCTTGTGTGTCACAATATAGAGTTCACAATTTTACTATAGTGTAACCCATTGTACTACATAAAACCCAGTGATGATTTACGCGGGTCGTTACGGCGGCATAGTAAAATTATCTTTTTTATTGGCCCTCCTTTAGAAGGTCGCTCCTTAAGGATTTATAAGACGTTTCATGAAATGGATCCGGTGATAAGGCCCCATTTTTTGTACAACCTCTTCAGAGAATAATAAAATGACATAAAGGACTGCCGTTCTTGTAATTAAAAAATTGCTACTGACAAAAGACCTTTTTTCTGGTAACTTGGTTTTATGTTTTCCCTTTATAATGCTTTCACGATGTTATAGATAAGATCACTAGTCAGTACATTATTTTAATAGTAGATAATATAAATGGTAGCGCTATTGTCATTTTCATAATTAAGTATGTATTTGATAAATATTGTGTTTAATAAATTTTAACGAATAGTCTCTTGTAGCAAGAACTGGGACCAACGGCTCAACGTGCTTTCCGGATCAAAACTTAAATCAATATTTGATAAACTATATTATTGAAAACACTTTCCAACAACTCCCATTTTATATCCCCACTGCTGGGGCACGAGCCCACCCTATAGATGGATAGGGAAAAAGGGCCATAAACCACCACGCAGGCCCAGTGCGTATTAGTAGTTGTTAACGATTGCAAATGCAGCCGGGACCAACGCATTACGTGCCTTCCGAAATACGGAGGAGCTTGACTTTCGGTCACCCATCCAATGACCGATCATTGCGAAAGTTGCCTAACCTCAGCGACCGCAGACCAGGCACGATAACCATGGAGACATCGAGCTCCTTCTCAAGTATCTAGCAGAAACCAGTTAAAAATAAATATTATCTACAACGCAGAATTCTCGCGAAATAATTCATTTCAAATTGCGCCACATAGGGATCTCACTAGAGAATACTTTTACTATAGTGTAATATCGTGTTTCGTATATATCGTTGCGAGGATTGAAACGTGTATGCAATTCAAAAACTAATGAAATAGCTGTTGCATCGACTGAAGTTGTTGAGCAAAATGAAGAGTTATTGGAATGTAGGTACTGCATTCTTATTAATATTCCTTATAGGTAAGCACATGACTTTCATATTATCCAATGTTAAGTGATAATAAGGACGAAGATGAAAGCACTTTGCCCGGAATTATCAACTACATAGGAACTGGTCTACTGGGTACTACAGTGCGATTCAAATAGGATGGCGGCTGTGAAGTATACTGCGAGCGCCAGTGCGCGCAGGTACAGTCAAAACTTCCCGCCCAGGGCCCTTAGCCAAAGTAACATTACAAAAACGATAGCGAAGTTCGAAAAGAACAAAATGTATAGCATTGACATAAGCCGCGCTAAATCACATGGTCAACGTCATGTCAATCCCATACATTTATTCTTTTCTAACTTCGCTATCGTTTCGCTATAGTTTTTTTAATGTTACTTTAGCTACGGGCTCCTGTAACGTCCCGCAGTAAAGTGTCAACCTTAAATTCGTTACTGCAACGCGACTTGTGTCTAACGTCACAGCCGCCATCCTATTTGAATCGCACTGTACTAACATTGACGTTTTGATGCCGTACTTAAATAGCTAGCCAGCAGCGGAACTAAAACTAGTACTACCTCCAATCAAACCTAGTACAATAATGTACAGCCACGATCATTAACATATACACTTTTGACTCGTTTTGACTCAAGAGTCTTACAAATAAACAAAGAATAGTAAGGTCCGAATAGTTATTCCGTGTTTTGTCTCTTTTACTCTAATTCCAAATGACGTTTACATGAGAGGAACAAAACACGGAATAACTATTCAGACCTTATTCTTTGTTTATTTGTAAGGGGCTAAGTCTATTTAGTAAGAGTTACATTGTTCACATGTTAAAACTCGTGATTTTACTTCCGCTATGAATTGAACTGATTTCTGGGACTGAGATCGGCGCTCTTAACCACAGAGACAGTTAAAATGATATGGCGGTCCAAAAACATTTCATTTCAGTAAGTATAGTCATGTAGGTGACTCTCCTTTTTTATATCAGTATCATCATCATTTTCAGCGTAATATCAACCTTCAGCTCATTGTCATGTTACATGTCCCATGTTCTCATGTCCATGTTACGCCATTCTCTTTTGTGTTTTCCTTTATATTGAAGCTTAAAATATTTGATTTTTACATATAAACCTTTTAGTGTTTTTCATTACTATGTCGTTGTTTGAAAAGTTCCACAATCGGCTTTAGAGAACTCAAAGATACTGCTATCGATGGAGGTTCGCGGAAAACAGTTAAGAACAATAAGATTAAGAACATTTGCTTTCAAAAGACTAGTGAAATCTTCTTTTGTAAGGCATACATTATTGTGACACCGTTGTGCATCAACAAAGTTCACACATATGCTGTAAAATGTTGATATGTTTTATTTCACTTGGCCTTCTCTTTCCTTAATACAGTCCACATTATTCCCTTTCACCTCCTCGTTTCCTACTAGATTCTCTGGGGGTTCGGATCGGATCGAGTAATCCTGACCAATAAAGAACTCATACTATGGCAGAAAACACATCCATATTAAAAACTAGTTATAATAATAATTATTGTTGATATGGGTTATCTCTACTTAATTTACTCTGTCTTTATCTATACTAATAGTATAAAGAGGAAACCTTTGTATTTTTGTATGTATGTTTGCAACGAATAAACTCAAAAACTACTGGACCGATTTAAAAAGTTCTTTCACCATTAGAATGCTACATTAGCGCTGGGTAACATAGGCTATATAAAAAAAATGTCCACTCGTGCGAAGCAGGGACGGGCCGCTAGTTAGTTATAAAAACTGTGCAGCTCTTGACCTCTAACGTTATCACACTCACTGTCACTGGTCTGAATCACAACGGCGGCTATCTTATCTCTAACTAAAGGATGTTGTGTTCCGTAAACTACTAATATTTTTGTCAGGCTGACTTAAAATAAGCCTAAAACAAAACCAAACCGAATACAATAATATGTACCCCCGCTGGAAATCAAACTTCGGGCCTCTGAGAGTAAGACCAGCAATCTAACTATTACACTACAAAGGCGGGTAACTCTGTGCCTTTGTTTTGCGTAACAATGCTTTATTGTTTTTCTCACGTACTTTATCTTTTCGAGTTTCTTTTGCGAATGCAAATAGGGTTGTTACACTACAGTGTGACTGAGGACAAGTTAAATGCAACGGACAAAGTTGAATCCATTTTAAAGTTAGTTCCGTCGGAGCTTTTAGCGCAATAAATGCCTTCCTTCCTCCACTTTCTTAAAAGTTTCCTTTAAAACAAAAAGATTTGTTTCTTATCCTTATATAACAAACGGCCGTCTTTGCACAACGAACGCTATTCCCAGAACTATTCTCACAATCGGTATCGCAATGAGATTTTCGTACGAGCTCACTAAGTTTTACTTTATTAACAGGAGTTTGTAATGTATATTGAGACGGTTATATAATGAGACGGTTGCTAAATACCCGGAGATTGACATTTTTGGGCAACAATACCTATCTTATAAAAGATTTATCAGATTTAATATTTTGAGCTGTGAGTGACTGCTCAGAGTATTAAATTTGATAAATCATGTCAAACTTAACTATAATTATATTGAATTTTCAATTTTATCTCAATAGTATCTGATTTTTTTTTTCCATGTGATGTAATGTAATGTAATGTAGTATTTTTTAAATTTAATGTAATGTTTTTTTTTATTATTTAAATGTCGAATTTGGACAAACTGTGTACATTGTTTGGGGTTGCATCCCAGCTCAATATTTTTTTATATTAATTGTTTTATGTAATTTTGGATGTGACCTGTTAATGTACCTAAGTAAATAAATAAATGAAATAAAAATAAAAAATATATATTTTGTAATAAAATAATAACGCGTTAATAAGTTTTATTAGTGTATACAAGTTTTCTCAAAAAGCAACGTCAATCCGGAAACCGATGACAAACTAGCTTCTTGGTAAATTACTTATAAACAAAAAATATTAAAAGAACTGTTTTATATAAAGAACAACCTATCAAAATTTGTCTACTCATTGGGTCTGTATATATCACATCTAGCAAATCCCATAATTTTGATATTTTACAATCCCAGATGTTAATAAAATAATAATAATAACATTTTTTAATTATTTTTCTACCCCATTCAGGGGGTTGGGAGGAGAGTTCCATATATCCATATGCATATCCCCGGGCGCTGTAGTATAATATGCCTAATGTATTTTCTTTTGTATAACTCAAGCTAGCAAGCAAGCAAGGACGGCGGCGCACCCTGTCATATATTTTATTTGAAATGTCTTCGTCCATATTTATTTGATGCCGTGCGGCCATATTAATTTTTATGAGGAATTTTACATGTAAATTTGAAAAATAATAATTTAAAAAACCGCTTGACAAATTGAAAATGTGAGACGGACGATTTGTAGTTACGACATTGGAGATTGTTTAAACGTAATTAGAGGTATAATAATTTAGATAAACTATAAGATATCAACTAAACGCTGCCACTGGTTTTCATGATTTTTGCCCATTTTAAATGATATTGTAGAAAAAACTATAGTGTGTTATAAATTTATGGGTCAGACTAATTATAAACACGTATCCCTTTGATACTAAATATATATTTTGTCTATGTAATACGATAGCTTTTTCATCATATATCAACTTAACCGTGACTACACTTTTGACTTTTTTTGGTCGGCGCACCATTAACCAATTAATTATTCTAAAACGTTATCTATGTAAATACTTTAAGAGGCAGATCAAATATATGTTCTATTATATATGGTTTGTTATCTTAATTTTTCAAAATAAAATAAATACCTGTATAAAGTGTTTTTAATTATGCATAAATAATATGTTATTGTTAGCTATATTAATACAGTTATTTTAACACGTTATGTACACAATGATAAGCTTATAGTATATATTATTTGGTGTTGGGGCTTATTTAATACGAACAATTTGAAGCCTTTCATCATCAGCTCATTTATGTCCCCACTGCTGGGGCACGAGCCTTCCCTACGGATTGATAGGGAGAACGGGCCATAAACCACGTGCGGATTGGTGGTTATTAACGACTACTAATGCAGCAGGGATCAACGACTTTACGTGCCTTCCGAAGCACGGAGGAGCTCGAGATGATACATTTTTGGTCACCCATCCGATGACCGGCCTTTGCGAAAATTGCTTAACCTCAGCACTCACAGACCGGGCGCGTTAACCACTGCGCCATCGAGCTCTTCAGAACCCTTTGTTGAATGCAAATATAAAGATATTGGTGTACTCTCTATATAACATAGTGTATTTGTTGTTATTTATAATTTCAAAATTACAGGGAGTGATATAAATCGAGCAATTCCTTTGTCGCATTGCAGCTGGCCGGCCATCGCACTTCACTTGTTTCAAACAATTTAAAACTCTTATCAAAAAGACTTTAAGTACAGGTACAAGAAGCATTTAGAGACTGACATCACGCAAGCAGGACTTTTTTATTTTTTCGTTACGCTTACCTGTAACGCCGTAACTTCGTCTTCATCTCACCTAATTATAAGTGATGATAAGGCTTATCTTATCTCTAGCTGCCGGAACACAACAATGCTACTAACACTGATGTTATGGTGACATATTTAGATAAGACCGTGATAGCTAGCCAGGAGGACAAACAAGTACTACCACCAACCAAACCGAGTACACAAAGTCGAACTCTCCGCTGGGAAGCGACCCCGGGACCTCTGGGTCTGTGGTCTTAACCGAGTGCGAAAAAATCGAAGATCTTCCGCACTCTTCTAAAAACACTTATGTTGGTATGGAAAAAGGGGAAAATTACACTTAAGACGAGGACCTAGCATATCTTCATACCTACTAAAAAAAAGGTTAGGTCGCTAAGAAAAAACCCTGAAGTTCATACATGAACATGTGCTAACTCTCATAGCTTATACCACCAACCATAAATAGTAAAATTAGATGGAGCGAAGGTTTCATTATAAAACCGTTGGAAATACCTATTCACATTCTGCTAAAACTACAGCCGAGACGCCACGCTCTGAACCATTTAAATTAATTGTTTTATTTTTAGATTGTGAAACAGTACGTCGATGTTTCGTTCGAGAGGAAACTTTGTGTAATTGGGACTGGATTGTTGAAAGTATTTGAGCGTATATTTCTAAAAATATATAGCATTCAAGAGTCTAGTAATTTTAAATGTTTAACGACTTTACCTTATTTTTGTAGGTATGAAGACATGCTTGGCCTTAAATTCTCTCAGTGTCTTCTACCGGAATTACTTTTTTTTTATATTGACACGTCATAGTGACCACATCCTGCCTGATGGTAAGCAGCCGATGCAGTCCAAAATAATGAGAGCGCTCCTCACCGTGGAACAAGCACGGTAACAAGCGCACCCATTCACGAGGGCCTGCAATACTGCGGAGAGTGTTCTGAAAAACTTTTTGATCTAATTCCGCCCTCTACTTTCCTCTCCTGGACTACACGTGCTGATCTCAGGAACCACCATCATACTGTACAGACAATCAGTACTTGTACCAAAAAATTTGGCAAGTCGTTTCTCTGTAAAAACATTCGGCTTTGGAATTCTTTGCTGGCGCATGTGTTTCCCAGCTCCTATAGTCCCGGGTCTTTTAAGCGGGGCGTGAAACGGCATTTATGCAGACCGTCATGAATGGGTGCGCTTGTTACCGTGCTTGTTCCACGGTGAGGAGCGCTCTCATTATGTTGGACTGCATCGGCTGCTTACCATCGGGCAGGATGTGGTCAGTATGACGAGTCATTATAAAAAATATTAAAAAAAATTCTCCATTTTCCATACAGTGTTGATTCTTAAGATATTGTCAGTCTAAGACCAAGTTCTAGTTCTTAGAGGATCGTGAAAAACCTTCGGTTTTTTCGCACTCGTCATTCAATCCGAGCCTCTGTGATTTAGTGGTTACGGTGTTCCGCGGTGTCATACACAGAGGTACCGGGTTCGATTCCCAGAGGGGGTTTCATCTTTGTGTATTCGGTTTGGTTGGTGGTAATAGATCTTGCATGTACGCCTGGTTAGCTACCACCATCTTATCCGAGTATGTCACCAACATCAATGTTGTTTTGTGCCGTCTCAGCTAGAGATAAGATTTTACTTTTTCTTTTTTTAAATGCTAATTGCTGCACCGAATCTGAATTAAATACTTAAAAAATTAAACGCCTACCCGACCCAGTCAGGAATTTCTTGGAATTCTTGACTGAGTCGGGTAGGCGTTTAATTTTTTCACTGTATTTTATAAGTATTTGATAGAGTGCGAGTAGAAGGCCAAGTGCTTAACTGTAACGAAATAAAAAAAGTCATGCTTGCTTGAGTCAGTCTTTGAAAAACTATTTAAAACCTATTTGCTTTTAAAACCAATCTTAAACCACATTGTTCTATCAGTTGAACAGTTGAAGCTACGTCTTGTTAAAAACCATCTTTTAGCGATCCGGATCACTACACGATTGATGATGAAAACAAATTAAAAAATTATACAGCAAAATTTTTAAGTGAAAATGAATTTATTTTCTCACATCATCACATCTTCGGAAGAGATTCTAATTCAATTCCGTCGACTTCGTTAACTTTATCAGCTGGAGATAAATTGTGCGACCATTAATTGGGTATCGGTGATATCGATCAGTGATTACTAGAGATCGAATCATTTTTCAAACGTCAGCGACTGATAAGCTTAAAATTTTTCTCTGCAAGGCCCTCCTACGTAAACCCATTAATTCTTACTACAGCCGTATTAGCTTTCTAAATATTTTAAAAGCAGTATTAAATGTGTGAAATTTTATAATTTTTAGGAAATTGTTCTTTTTTAAACCGAAGGTAAAAGGCACGTTTTTATATGTATGAAGAAAAAATTAAAAAGTAAAAAAAAATCACATCAACTCTGCGCAGATATAAAGACACTAGTGATGATCAGTTTCCAAGTTGATGACGTAATTATCTACGTTTAAAACCAATTTTAATACCGTACATTTGTAAACAAAATTTAAACCCACGCAGAGATGTAAAGAAGCCACAAGGAGCGAATGTGAGCACGAAAATATCATCATGACATTGCTTATTCTGCAGTAAGCTGCTAGACGAATGTTTCCGCGCGCGGTTCCCGGCTGTCTCGCACACGCAGATTAACTTAAATTGAATGTTTACGGTGTTCGTCTTATCTAAAAAGTGCATGCTGAAATCTTGAAGGCAGCTTCATCAATAGGTACTCGTATATACTATATAGTATGTTAACAAACTTTTGAATGCTCTAATCTGAATGCAAGCTTTGTCAATTGCCAAAAAGTATAAAAACATTTTTTTGCGAACATGTTATTCAGAGGATGTTAAAAACAATTTTCACGAGCGGAATTTGAACCCGCGCCCTTTGGGAATCCGGACAAGCCCAATTATGCTATTTAATTTTATTCATAGCTTAGATTCGGATTCAATGTTTGGATTTTCAATAACATTAAATAAATAAATGTAATTAGAATAATAAAAAATAACGTAATTATATATTTAGATTATTACATGAAACTATTCTAACCATTCTCCATTCTAATACCTAAACTCAAGTACGGAACAAAAAGGGTCATAGCAAAAACAAATTGGAGAGGGTGGCATGATGGGGGTACTTAAGGTATAAAAGAAAAAATTACATAGTGAGACAATCATATTTATTTTTTAATGACCAACTACATAGTTATTACTCTTCTTATATTTGGTGACATTAGGAAATTTTAGTTATCCATTTTAGAAAAAAAAATTAAAAAAAAACGGTGTTTTGCCCCGTCTTGCCCCATGGTGCTAGTAAGATGGGGAGGATGATGATAGGGATGATGGATCTTACCTCAAAAAAAAAAAGGGTCAAGTGTGTCCGCCCATCGTTTTCGAGGGCGGTCACCCGCCCCAATTAGGGGCGGAAGAGGGGCTCGCCCGTCTGTAGGGCGAGCAGTCACCGACGGGGTTGTGGAAGTGTCCGATAGGGTTCCCATGACTCCGTCAGGCCCCACCATGCCGGCGTTCGATGCGTCCTCCTCAGATGAGGACGACGCGATGATTGCCGGCTTGCTGGTCCCAAGGTGACGAAAGGACATCGGAGTGATTTTTACCGAGTCGGCCTCGACTCGCTTTCTCTAGGGTCAAAGCCCTGGAACAGAGTCTTGGTCATCCTCGGACAGCCAGCGGGTCCCCTGTAACCCGCTGTTGCGTTTGTTAGCAGATTTTCCACCCCGTATCAAAAAAAAAAAGCGGGGGGTCCCTGAGGTAAGATGAGTCGGACCGCTGTCGTGCGTTTGCGCTGCGTTCCATATTAATAAAAGCTATGAAAACGCTCGGCAGCGGTCCGACACGAAACGTCTAAATTGAAACCGCACTTAGAGAGAAATATGATTATTTGGACTGGCAGAACACGCAGACGTGGATGGCTTCGTCATTATCATCATCATCATCATCAATTCCTGCATAGCTATTATGCGACCATCTTCCACAATGTGAGTATAATATCTAACCTTCAATGGAACCGGAATATAGGTAACCGCTTCTGTGGTCTAGTGGCTAAGACCACCGGTTTAGACCCAGAGGTCCCGGGTTCGATTCCCAGCGGGGGGTACATCTTTGTGTACTCGGTTTGGTTGGTGGTAGGACTTGTTTGTCTGCCTGGCTAGCTACCATCATCTTATCTAAATATGTCGCCATAACATCAATGTTTGTAGCATTGTTGTGTTCCGGCAGCTAGAGATAAGATAGCCAGTGCCTCACTAGTTGAGGATCCCGGGTGAAGTGCGCTTCCACCAAATGGCCTTATCATCACTTAACATCAGGTGAGATCAAGGCACTGTACTTACCCGTAAATAATAAAAAAAAAAAAACTTTCCTACAATACATACATGGTGTGTCCTCCTCTTCTTCACTTTCATTTCATGATGAGACTCTTCGTCGTTTTGCTGTTTTCGCTTGAGTTTTTGTAGTAATTTTTTATGTTTTTTTCTGTTCAGCACCTTTTTTCATTACCCCATTTTGTTATTCTTGCCTGCCGAGCCATTTTCTACCTGCCTACCTTATTTAAGGTTAGTTTAAGCGTCAATCACAGCCACACCTCACCAGCTAGCATTATTTAATAAACCATAGTCACGCGTCAAACCAAAAGAAAATATGATAAGCAATATAGAGTAAAACAGTCTTTTAAGATTTTTTGGAAACGCGTGCACTTGCAACCAATTAAGGGCCGAGCGACTGACAAGTGTCATGGTGGCGCATCGAACGATGCATGAATGAGCGTGATTGGTCAGTTTAAACTGTGAATTTCTCTGGGTATGTACCCCGTCTTACCTGTTACCCCATCTTACCTCCTAATCCCCTATATCACAAAAGTAGGTAAATACAAAATTCAAAATTATAACCCAAGCAAGCAACATCGCTAATTATATAAAAAAATGAACTGGGACTATACTAAATCACGTTATATTTCATAAAGAAGGAATAAAGGGAGTTTCCCGGTCTGCAAATAATCATGACCGCTTTCCATTAGGTATGTTTGCCGGCTAGCATTAAAAACACTACACCAAATGGCCATTAAGGATAAAATTTGATATTCAATATTCGTTGCCATATCAAATTTGTGGTATGTACCAAATGAGCAAGCCAGCTTGTTTGCTGGCATTCAATCAAATATGCAAATACGTTTGTACATCGCTGTTGACAAAGGCACTGTCCACTGGATTTAGGAGGCAGATTGAATTTGGCCTAAGTTCAGCTATCTTGGGGTGTTAATTGTTTAGGTGTGGTTATTGTTGGTGGGAAAGGTAATCAAAATGGTCTCTGTGTTGCGACAAGTTACTGTATGATAAAACAAAGCAGTATATGGGCTACAAATAAATTGATTTAGATATAAGCATTTTTATTTTAGCTCGCAGTGGTTAACGCGCCCGCTCTGCGATTACTGTGGTTAAGCAGCTTTCGCAAAGATGCCATTCGATGATGGGTAACCAAAAATGTTCCATCTCGAGCTCCTCCGTGCTTCGGAAGGCACGTAATGCCGTTGGTCCCAGCTGCATTAGCAGTCGTTAACAATCACCAATCCGCACTGGGCCCGCGCGGTGGTTTATGGTCCATTCTCCCTGTCCATCTATAGGGAAGGCTCGTGTCCCAGCGGTGGGGACATTAAATGAGCTGATGATGATGATGAATATAGAAGCTCGATAGCGCAGTGGTTGGTGGTAAGGCCGGTCATCTGATGAGTCGACAAAAATGTATCGTCTCTAGCTTTTCTGTGCCTCGGAGGTCACGTAAACTGTTGGTCCCGGCTGCATAAGCAGTTCTTAAGAACTAACTACCAATCCGCACTGCATGCGAGAATTTACGAGATAAATTGTAAAGTCTTGTTAATAGCATATGTCTATAGTTATAGATGTTATTTGTCTGTAAATCTTCCTAGAAATAGACAAACAAAAAAAATCCCGCTCATGAGAGATTTATGAAAACTACTGTGTAAATAATAAATTAAAAATTACTCAAATTTTCGTCAAATGGTTAAATTATTACGGGAATCACATGGGACACACAAACATACAAATATTGAACGCGATCAAGTGTATTTGTCTACCTAATAATATATATATATAAACCAGACAGATTAACGATAAAAACAAGTGATAAAAATCGTATCGAATTAACGTTCTGTGGAACAGAAAAAGGGTACGCGCATGGGTAATAAACATTTTCTTTATCGGGTACTTTTATTAACATTCCTTTTTTTATGTATTAGAGATAACGTCTTTTTTGTTTGAACGGATAAATTACTAATTTTACCATATTGTGTCAGTCTATCTGCCCGTTTATGTAAACAAGTCGCAGAAATACAAAATGGACTTATTAAAAAAAAACATAGTAATCTGTTCAAAAAGTTTCATGCCAAAAATTATAGGATTATGCCTAATTGTGCCTAATTTGAATGATATTCAGGCACCTCGGGAAGACTACTAAATTAATATTATCTAATCTACACCTGATATGAAATACGACAAAATAATAGCTAATATCTGCTACAGCGTACCTACGCTGTATATTGTTCGTTTTTATTTTATTATGTGCAGTAGGTATTATCTTATTGTTTTATTTTGTTTATATATATATTGTTTTTGTTTATATACCTACCTACTGTTTTTGCTTATTTTATGATGGTGTGTGTGTGTGTGTGTGTGTGTGTGTGTGTGTGTGTGTGTGTGTGTGTGTGTGTGTGTCTGTGATGAAGAACTAAATAAACTTTTTATCTACCTATCCAAATTTTATTAAACAATCTTCAATCAAATATAAATGTTTATTTCTGTATGCGGGTTGAATTTATTTATATTCAGAACTTTTTTCTATAAACTATTTTTATACAACGTGTAACAGAAAAGTGTGATCAAAATTAAAAGAAAAAAAGTGTATCCGATCTAGATCTTGTATGCAGAATTACTAAGATATAATTATTAACATTAATTTGTTATGAAATTTTTTAACGCGTATAATTTCACTTATATAAATATTTAATTTACAATTACATGATAAACTAAAGTTACTATTTTTGTCTCAGTAACAGCACATATTTGATCTAAATCGAATACACTTAGGTTCTTTTTCTTTTGATCACACCTTTCTGTTACACGTTGTATATTTGAAAATACCCTCCCTATCATAGTGGGACACTTACCGTTATAAATAAAAATAAAATAAAGAAACTCGGCTTGAACTTTCATTTTTAACTCAGGCGTAGATTTACTTAGATAAATCTGTTTTTAGTAAAATACTCAATCGTACAACAATAATAAGGTCAATTTGCAAATTAAAGCAACAACATCTATCATACAGCGCTTGAAAGGCGAATAGTCAATAATATCATACAGAAAGCTTATCCCGCTGTGATCCTCTTAAGCCTGAGTAGTTAAGGAATACACTTGTGGCCATTTGAAAAAGGTGGTGTAATTGTTTGTCTCCAATAAAAATACCGTCAGTATGATAAAGAAACCTTGAATGAGGAATCGAAACGAAAATTGCAACAGTTAAGTAATAGTTGAATTTTTTAAGAATTATTTTTTTTTTCAATGTTGTTTCATGATTCATTATCATCATCAGCTCATTTAGGTCCCCACTGCTGGGGCACGAGCCTTCCCTATGGATGGATAGGGACAACGGGCCATAAACCACCACGCGAGCCCAGTTAACAACGACCATGCTTATTGGTGGTTGTTAACGACTGCTAATGCAGCCGGAACCAACGGCTTAACGTGCCTTCCGAAGCAGGGAGGAGCTCGAGATGATAAATTTTCGGTCCGGCCGATTTTCATCCGATGACCGGCCTTTGCGAAAGTTCCTTAACCTCAGCACTCGCAGACCGGGCTCGTTAACCACTGCGCCATCGAGCTCCTTATTCAAGGTTTCATGATTAACTACTTCAAAATTGTGTAATATAAACATACGTTATTTTAATGTTATTTTCCAATTTCAAACAAAAACAATAACAAGATAATAATTAAATTAAATAAAAAAAATAAAAAACCTATTTGTTTTACAAATTTACAAAATTTACAAAAAAAGAAAGCTATTTAACCACACGATTTGCCTTCCAGTGTACTAAGCTCTAAAAATAGTTTAACTCGACTTTCAAAAGAATTGTATAATATCGTAGTATTTATTTGTTCCATCCTTTTGTCTGTTCAGTCCATTTATTTTGCTTGCCACTGTATTAAGGTGTATAAGTGTTTTCAGCTGAGTTCTTTCAAAGGCGGCCGTTTCATTATGTTAACGTTTCGACCTTCGACCAATCTTTGATATTATTGTGATTATGGAGTTTGGAGCAGCATTAGCAATTGCTAAAACAATATCGCTTTGCGTGATTTTCTGAAAAGCATTTTATAAAGCTTATTGTGTAATTGGAAAATGGAAATTGTCAAATTGCTTTTCAAAAGTAAGAAGCTTTAAAGAAAATTGTTTTGTAATGAAACGCTTTATACTAATATGTTTATTATGCATATTTTTTTAGCATGCTAATTAAAAATATGATATATGTACATATGAGGAGCTCGATGGCGCAGTGGTTAACGCGCCCGGTCTGCGAGTGCTGAGGTTAAGCTACTTTCGCAAAGGCCAGTCATCGGATGGCTGACCAAAAATTTATCATCTCGAGCTCCTCCGTGCTTCGGAAGGCACGTAAAGCCGTTGGTCCCGACTGCATTAGCAGTCGTAAACAACCATTAATCCGCACTGGGCCCGCGTGGTGGTTAATGGCCCGTTCTCCCTATCCATCCATAGGGAAGGCTCGTGCCCCAGCAGTGGGGATATAAAAAGAGCTGATGATGATGATGATGATGATAATATGTACACACGCCTACATCAACCTACTACAATCTGTCGAATTTCCTCAATACACTTTGAACTTTATTTCTAAGGCATATGGTTGAAATAGTATTGAAGAAATTTGACAGTTTTGGATAGGCGTGCACATTGACGTGCACGCGCAGTACATATCACGCGACTAGGTTTGTTTAAGGGGGTGCAGCGCGGTTTTTCGAAAATTTACGTGTTTTTAAGTCACTGGTGCTAGGCGCTGAATAGGTCATATACATTAAAAGGACTAGTGTAGGTTAACTTGATCCTTTCACAAGGGCATGGATGTCTTGGAATTTGAAACAAATACCCAGAACCTCCATTAACAATACGTAAAAGTAATGATATATAAAAACTTATTTCTTCAGAAACTTTGTAAATACAGCACAAATGAAACAATGATCCGACATCAAAAGGTTTGTATTGACATTCCGCAGGGCACTGTTGTCTTATTTTTCAATTAAAAAATATGAATATGAAAATATTAAGACCTTTATTATTTTTGACCCAAACTCCTATGATTTTTTGAAAGTAAACATTGCTCTATTTAAATCAGCAGCCTACTCTGTACAGATATTAGTGTGCGAGCGTATTCGTAGTCGTGCGCCGTTGTCACACCACTGCCACGCGCCGCTCGCTATCATAAAGAAACTTGAAACACGCAGTTTTGCGTCCGCGCTGCACCCCCTTAAAGTTTTTTATTTCAGCTTCAAATAACTTTGACCCTAAGGGTCGTAAAAAAAACAAAGAATAAGCTCCAAATAGTTATTCCGTGTTTTGTCTCTTTTACTCTAATTTGAAATGACGTTTCAAACAAAACACGGAATAATTATTCGGACCTTATTGTTTGTTTATTTGTACGGGGCTAAGACTATTTGGTTTTTTGATTTGTGAAATATATATTTCAAATATATATAAATATATATAACAAAACACAAACATATGTTTGTGTTTTGTTTCCGTTTATTGTCAGTGTGAATTTTGAAATTTTCCGCAGTAGACTTTAAATCACATAAATTCAATAGATTATTGAGAAATGGGTAAGAAAAGTTTTAAATTTTGAAAATGTGTTTGGTATCAAAGTGTAAAACGGTCTTAATCTAAAAGTGAAACTCTTAACAATCTCTCTTAATCTATAAAGGTATAATTTTGCTAAACTATACTTAAATCTGCATTTCAGAAGCACTTGTCAAAAGCAATTACGATTTCAAAGAAGCGTCTAATACAGTCATCTAATTTCACGTCGATACATAAATTCATAAGACCAGTGTTCCCATTACAAAGGGATTGTCCTAGATAGATATTTTCTTCTTCACGAAACTTATTTTCGTCGCATGGAAGTCTGAAAGCTCTATCATACAAATTAGGTGTTACTCCAGTTACTAACATATTTTCGAGTAACTTACATCCATATTAATAAATAAGCAATTACTCGCTACTTAGCAATTATTTCGTTAAGTCATTACTGGTTCTTAGAAACGTCACTAAGAAAAAATTATTTTATAAACAAGTTCATCACTTGTTTATGCCAAGTAATAAGTATACATTTTTACTTCATTACTATTTTATCTTTGCATAATTGTTACGGGTACAGATATATATACTACTACTACTATATACTTGTTTTAATTTGTTGTAATGGATCACTAGAAATATTATTTAAATAATGAAAAAAGTTGTCTTCAAAGTTTTCTTATTAAATAAAATAAATTCAATATCCATCCATTTTATATTATTTTAGACAGAACACAAACTTTAATACGGAATAAAAACTCAATACAAGCTTGTCACAAGCTTGTCACTTAGAGAAATTTAGATTGCTTGAGTAAAGATATTGGTGACTATTGCTTGGCTAAAAATTTTAACTTTTGACGTTTCTAACGTCATCGGTTTTCTTTACTTACACCCGTACTTATAAACAGCCATTACTTGCTACTTAGCTTTGTTAAGTCATTAATTGTTCTAAGAAACGTCACTAAAAAAAATACATTCTTAAAGCAGCTGTCCCACCGCGGGCGAGTAAGCGACGAACTATCTACTATTTTTCGCTTAAGAAACGTACAATAGATATAGATACTGTGTTAATAAAAGAGATGCATATATTAATAGTTGATCGCTGATTGTTCACACTGCCGGCGAGTACTCGCTTTACTAGTTTGCCGCTGGCGAGTACTCACTTTACTAGTTTGCCGCTGAGCGATACTCGCTTGGCGGTAAGATCACTCGCCGAGCGACCAACCAGTGGTCATTTCTACCTAGAGTGAGGATCTGAGTGCTAGGGATAGCTAACATACATAATGAATTCAGAACAATTATTTGAATTATCATTGTTGTCTAGTTCAGACGACGACGATTATGTATGTTAAAATAGAGAAATCTAGATTGCTTGAGTAAAAATATTGGTGACTATATTTCTTGGCTAAGAATTCTAACTATTGACGTTTCTAACGTCATCAGTTTTCTTGGCTAAATAATAAAAGTTGTAACTTAAGCAATTATTTTTGCTGAAGTAAAAGCTTTTACTCGTTTATAAATACGGGTGTTAAGAATAAAAGTTGTTACTTAGGCAATTATTTCGCTTAAGTCAACGCTTTTACTCGTTTATAAGTACGGGTGTGATGAGAAGAGGGGAGCTTTATGTTATTTTAGGTTACTATATATTTTCGAGTAACTGCTTATATTCTAACGTCTCAGTTACCGAGTGGCAAAGCGTTCAGTTTGACATCCGAAGGTCTTTGGTTTAATTATCAGGACCGGCAAAAGTGTGTTTATATATTTTCGGTGCGCCCGGGTTTGTGAGCACCTTTGAGTGAGTTTGGCAAGCGTGGTGATTAAGGCAACTCGCTATCAATTGTAGCAATGTCTTGATTTCAATGATGGAGGTCTTTGCCCAGTGCTTGCGCCAGAAACGCGACGGTCTCATTCAACTAAACGATACGCCGCACAAGCCGACGGCGGAGCTAGTGTGTTGATTGGACCGCGCGTACTTCCGTCAGCTCCAAGGACGTGCGGCGTGCATTCGGGGCACTGAGTTCACAACGATCGGCCCGCCCGTGACGTCGCGTCGTTCAGCACAAGCCAATTCGATCAGCTCTCTGCTCAAGAACTTTCTTGAACTACTCGTAAATTGACTACCGGCCGGTGCGTGTGCGCGAAATAATAAGCGACTTCTACCAGCTCAGCTCCATCCCCACGACAGTCGTGTTCGTGTTGTGGCTACGCCGTCAACGTCAGCTCGTCAAGTAAGTCCCAAATATCATCATCCATCTCTCCTCAGCTCCTTAATCCTTCAGCTCCCGTCGCTGTGTCTGTTTTGCCTTCCTGGCAGCCACACCCAGCAACGAGACAATATTTTCCTATTTCTCATCCCTCCCCCCCTCCCAATTCCTACTCCTTCCTCAAGGCCGGCAACGCATCTGCGGTTACTTTGGTTTTGCGGGTGTTCATGGGCCGCGGTGATTACTTTCCATCATGTGACCCGCCTGCTCGTTTGCCTCCTTTTAACATTAAATATATATATATATATAGGCTGTTTCCTTAGTGTTTATTTATTAAAGCTCGATGGTATAGGTAGTTTGATGGTGTCTTGCGCATTTAGGTTGCTAACTGAAAGTCTTGAAATTTAAGCTATTTTTTGAATAAACAAATAGAAGTAATCTTTAGCTCCTTACTACTCATTTCTACTACTATTACTACTCGTAAGATGGCAGTCGTTGTAGCCCGCCAGCCCGTATTAGGCTAGCACGGTGGTAAAAAATCTAGTATTCGATTATGTACCATACAACAAAACCGTTAAAGTTATCAAAGTTATCAACCATGTTTTTTATTATTGAGTATCCGATATTTCGGCACAGTTGCATGCGCCATGATCTTTAATGTACTCAATAATAAAAAACACGGTAAGAGGCATGTTAATAATAACTGTTATACAAGTGATCGTGATATACTCGTAGTTTTAAAAGTTTTAACAAATATCAGAATAACAATAGCTTTAGTTATGGTTTTGAGAACAAGTTTGTTGTTGTCATAATGTCATAAAGATTGATAACAATAAAAACGTTCCTAATACATGATAAAAAGTTTTTAACTATATTATAAAATTTATAAAAATACACCTGTCTCTCGTTCACGATGAATCCGACTATTGTACCTACAGGTTCAGATCCGAATTTCAGATACAAGCTAACGGGGAACTTTAATATAGGAATACCCTTCTAGCCTCTGGCTAACCGCAAGCGTGAACGTAATTCAATTCAAAGCCTAGTTCACGCGTGACACGATTTTATTTCGATTACATTTTTCGAAACGTAGGTACATTTTCAAGAACGATAGTCAACGATACAAGGGGGAAATTTGATTTCACAAAAGGCCAGCTAGATTTAAAACGTATTACGTACAGATAAATGGTTTTAGAGGCATGTCCATATATTACGATGATTTTTTTGCAACGAAGAATAAATAGAAGAATAGAATAGAAGAATAATTCCACTACGAGAAGCGCTTGTGACCTTGTCTGTGTAGGCGTGCGTTTGTTTTAATTTTTCGTGTAAACTATATAGAGCTGTAAAACTATAACATCGTAAATGAACTATGTATATATGCCACAATTGTATTTCCACTCATACTAAAAAAACATAATTATTAGAAGTAGAAGTAGTAGCAACTCTATATACTCTATTACTGATACAATTCCGACGACAGCCGTAACACGAAGTTTGCCGAGAGACATTTAGAAAATAGATGCACTGTACATTGTTTTTTTGTTGACTTAGCTAAGTACTGGCTAGTTAGCCAGTAGTAGTTGACTAACTAGCCAGTACTTAGATAGGTAGGCTTAAAACAAATCCAGCCAACCCAAAGATCTTTAGATATTTGGTCTGTGCCTGCCACCAAGTAAGCCGAGCACATTAATTAATTTATTAATTTTATTTTTATTTTTATTTAATAATAATAATTATGTAACCACCGTTGGTAATCGAAATCGCCACTTCACAATCTAGCACCGGTGATTTTGCCATTTTGAAAACAGAGGGGGTTCATAGATAAGACGATAGTCAGTCACAGGTTTTGCAAAATAGTAAAGTCTGTAATGTGAATAGATATTTCATCATCATCATCATCAGCTCATTTATGTCCCCACTGCTGGGGCACGAGCCTTCCCTATGGATGGATAGGGAGAACGGGCCATGAACAACCACGCGGGCCCAGTGCGGATTGGTGGTTGTTAACGACTGCTAATGCAGCCGGGACCAACGGCTTAACGTGCCTTCCGAAGCACGGAGGAGCTCGATATGATAAATTTTTGGTCACCCATCCAATGACCGGCCTTTGATATTTGCTAACCTTTTTTCTTTCACTCGATCATATTTCTTATAGAGACCAAAATCACCAAATAGAAAAAAGTACAAAAAATAGATACAAAAAAAGAATTTAGGATAACAAGAAGTTTGTATTAAATGTAAAAACTCTTTCTTGGAAAAATAAACTGCCCACTGCAAATAAGATTAACAATTAATCTTAATATAATGAAATCTTGCTTTTCATCTCGAAAAGCTTTATTTCGTTTGTTTAAAGAAACACTTCGTTGAATTGATGCTGTTATAGTGAGTTTGACGGGATTAGGAGCATTTAAATGTTTTACAGAGGAGCTCGATGACGCAGTGAGTTATTCAACCTGGTCTGCGATTGCTAAAGTTATGCGTCTTTCACAAAGGCTGGTAGACCATGCCGGCCGACCACGTAAGGGGCACGTAAGCAGTTTTTTCCGGCTACATTAGTAGTCGTTAACAACCACCAATTCCGCACTGGGCCCGCGTGGTGGTTTATAGGCCGTTCTCCCCATCCATCCAAAAATGGCTCATTCCCATAGTGGGAACATAAAATGAGCTGTTGATGAGGTATTGCGATGTATATTCATTCAATCCTTGTGGTACATAAAAGTATATTAAAATGTGCCTGCTTTATTAGTTTACCGAGGCTCACAGATTGAAAATACATCAAAGAATAATGTAATATAGAGATAACAAAAAGTTTAAGTGATTTGCTAAAAGGTTAATAAAAATTGTGTACTTCTCAATCGACCTTCAAATTAGAAGCTGATCCTTTGTAATCCTAATACCAACTCTCGAATCAAACGAGCTTGTTCAGACAAAAGGCTTTTGAGGTTATTGATTTTGTAAATAAGTTAGAGGAATTAGGAATTTTACACGGGATTTCGATTGGAGCCGATTCGGGTACAATTTATTGTGCAAATACGTTGTACATGTTTTGTTTTAATTCGCCTTTGGCAATGTCGTTGAGTGATGCCAGGTACTTCGTAGCTATAAGGATCGATATATATATATATATAAAAGCGATACGTTGCGACGCGACATCGCAGTATTATTCTCTGTTGGATCGTAAATGTGCTGGACGTATTACCTTGTTTTTACAAATACTATTCCAAGCATCTTTTTCTTATAATTTGTATAAATCAATAAAACCTAAATAAAGATTTAAGCGAATGTCAACGTCTAAAACCAACTTGTAGACAACGTTCTAAATATTCAACTAAAAAGTTTGGTCAGCAATTGTCATGTCACATTGCGCGACGTCGACGACGCGACGCGTAAATTATTTACTCATTGACGTCCTTTCTATTACCGTTGAGTAAAACCTCTATAGTATAACGCGCAATGAACTAGATGTATGGTTGTCGCGACGCCTTGGCGTTACGAAGGGCAGTGGCGCCGACTTTGGCAGAGCGACACCGCCTTTATTTGTTTCTGTGACTGACTAGTATGCTACGGGGCAACATCCAATATTGCACTACGATCCGATTGCTACAGATGCTACGAAGAGTTGGTACACTCGTAGAACACAATTGAAAGCTCTCTCAAAGACAGATTCGTAGTTCAATGTTGAATTGAACTACGAATCTGTCTACAAGTATGCGCTACTAAAGGAGTTGCTGCGTAGCAGAGTTGTGAGTTAAATAGGCTTGAGGTCTACGTATATGATGTCAGCGCGTGTACTCGTATGTGGCCAATATTCATTCATATTATATTATCAGCCATTATTTCCCACTGTAGATCAAAGTACTCCCCTCCCTCCTTCCACCTATCTGTACTTTGACCTAGATAGGGCCAATCTTTCAAAAGGTATTCCAACTCATTCCACCATCTCCGTCTAGGGCTTCCACTCAGTCGTCGTCAGTAGGAATGTTGGGACCAATAGGTAAGCCAGTTCACCCGAGCTGTCTCATTCGTTCGTCTGTCATCCCGAATTGCGTCAATTACCAATAGCAGCAGTTCACAAACACTCACTTATCCATTACTAGCTTTTGCCCGCGGCTTCGCACGCGTGGACTACATGCTTTTCCTTAACATTATTTTAACAATATGTAGAGAAAAAGTAGAAAATGATGATGATAAAAATAATGTAATGTGAACGTGCTTTTCTTAGGAGAGACTTATACTTACCTACTTTATCTATCATGAATACGCTGTATCCTTGCCCTGTCCCTATCCCTTCACTATTTTTGTGTTTATCCATGACTAATTCCTATTTTTGATTTGCTACACTACTGACCCCTTATGTACTTATCAGAAAATGAAATTAAAACGATATAAAATGAAAATTATTTCGGTAAAATTGTTACACGTCAATGTTTAACATTGATAAGTTAGGTCTATCCCTATCCCGTCCCTATTTAATTCCTATATCTATGCGTTGAGCCATTTTATACTTACCAACAGACTGTAAAGACTTAAAAGTGTTTTTAATAATTATGCCTTTGTAAAGACTTTTTTACACAACATTTCATCCCGCATGATCCTTCCCTAAGGACAGAATTCCCAAAAAACCTTAATTTGCGTTAATCTTCAGCCCAAACCCAAAATTCGAAGATACTAACTCAAAACTGACCGACTTTTATACAAACTTTCATCCCTTATTTCACCCCCTTAGGGGTGGCATTCACAAAAATCCTTTGTTAGTAGATGCCTGCACAATAAAAAGCATTTATGTGCAAAATTTCAAGTCTCTAGACGATTTCATTATTCCCATGACTTCATCCCCCTTTTCACCCTCATGAGGATGTAATAATCAAAATCGCTGAGACACGTGTAATTTATTTTTTAATCTTCAGTCCAAACACAAAATTATAAGATCATTACTTCAAAACTGACGGATTTTCATACAAACTTTCACCCCCCTTTTAACCCCCTTAAAATTAGAATTTCCAAAAATTCGTTCTTAGTGCTCATCTACACTACCAAAGGAACCTACGTGCCAAGTTTCATGATTGTAGCTTCAGCCGTTTGGGCTGTGCGTTGATGGTCAGTCAGTCAGTCAGTCACTTTCTTCTTTTATATATTTAGATGTAGGAATCTTTGCTCAGAATTTGTCCGACATACATAGTTACTTTTTTTTTAGCATGAAGATGACACCAAGTACCTTTTTGTGTTGTGTTGTCACCATTAAAGGACTTAACAGAAATACTGAACAACATACGTCTTATTACCAAAGTTAGAGACTTCCAATTATCGGTCTAATTATTTTTTCATAGTAAATAATAACTAATAATAAAATCGAAACAATGTTTGGTACTGAATAATAAAATACCTACCGTCTCTTGCAGGTGTTTATCTGATAAACTAGGCTTAGCCTTAGACTGTTGTCACCATTTTTCAATTATATCCGTTGCGTTTTTCTTGTCATATTTACACATTAGGTACCTACTTATTATTATTTATGGGGTTGTATTTAATCGATCACCAAACTAACCTCATCTAACCCACAAAAATACTTAGTTAGCACCTAAAAATACAAAGTTAGCACCTAAACTACTATTTAGATAAAAAAAAAAAAAACACAAATGTTGAAAAAAAATTCCACGAGCAGGATTTGAACCTGCACCCTTCTGACATTCCTTTTTTTTTTAAACATTTGTGTTTTTGTAATTTGTTCGCAACAAAATTTGCTTTAAAAATCATTTTGAACATACTATTTAGATGCTAACTTAGCATTTTAGGTGCTAGCGTACTATTTTTTGTGGATCAATTTATTATTTCTCTTATTTATGTGGTCGGATTTTCAAATCTTTTTTTAAAGTCAGTTAGTGTATAAGTAACTTTTTAGGGTTCCGTAGCCAAATGGCAAAAAACGGAACCATTATAGATTCGTCATGTCTGTCTGTCTGTCTGTCTGTCCGTCCGTATGTCACAGCCACTTTTTTCCGAAACTATAAGAACTATACTGTTGAAACTTGGTAAGTAGATGTATTCTGAAAAACCGCATTAAGATTTTACACAAAAATAGAAAAAAACAATAAATTTTGGCGGTTCCCCATACTTGAACTGAAACTCAAAATATTTTTTTTCATCAAACCCATACGTGTGGGGTATCTATGGATAGGTCTTCAAAATGATATTGAAGTTTCTAATATATTTTTTTCTAAACTGAATAGTTTACGCGAGAGACACTTCCAAAGTGGTAAAATGTGTGTCCCCCCCCTGTAACTTCTAAAATAAGAAAATGATAAAACTGAAAAAAATGTATGATGTACATTACCATGCAAACTTCCACCGAAAATTGGTTTGAACGAGATCTAGTAAGTAGTTTATTTTGAATACGTCATAAAGTACGGAACCCTTCGTGCGCGAGTCCGACTCGCAATTGGCCGGTTTTTTAATGTATAAATACTACAGATTACTACTATTTATCTACCTAGTCGGATATTCGGAGCCACATTACATAGAGTGACGAATGTATCCACGCAAACGCGGTGTGCCGCTGACAGCGGGTCGGAATTGTGATTTGTGGTTGACACACATGACGGAATGGTTTTGTGTCGTACGCCACCGAACTCGGGCAAATTGAAACCTGCGTGGTCCATTATCCAAAGAGGTAATAATTTAACCTACTCGTACCTATAAAATTTTGCGAACGAAAGAACTTATTGTGCGACTGTAAAGACACTTTCTCTTTTAAAACCTTGACAGCCTCCACTTAGATAAGATAAGATAAGATAGTAAACGACCAACCACTCCGAGCTGCGGCTGTCATGCCTATTTCCGTGTAAAATTTATATTCATAGACGTAAAAAGAGTTTATTGAGTAAGAATTATAGCTATATAGAATTCTACTGGCATGCATGAAATATGATGGCCATAACTTTTTTCTGCTACCTGCATAGATTTTTTTGTAAAAGTACAACACGTGCAATTGTTTTTACAAAAAAAATCACCTAGCGCAACCGACAGTCGGCATCAATCAAGTAAGTGTGATGAGCAAAATATTGTTTTATCAATTTCACTGAGTCTTAAATTATTAGATTAAAGAACACAAAATATAATTAAAATGTTCAAATAATTTTTAACGCAAATTGTGTTGCGAACAAATTACAAAAACACAAAAGTTGAAAATATTTCCACGAGCAGGATTTGAACCTGCACCCTTCTGACATACCGGGTCAGGTGCTCTTCCAATTGAACTATCGTGGTTCTAACCAGCCCGCCGAAATTATTCAACACTTTTTACTTTGAAAGCCAAAGGCGCCCATTCAATGTCAACAACTACCTACCGTCACTAACATCCGATCATAATATATTTACAAATATTAAAGATCAGTTAAGAAATAGGCAAGCTATTTATGAAATGTTCAAATAATTTTTAACGCAAATTGTGATACAAACAAATTACAAAAAACACAAAATGTTGAAAAAATCTCCACGAGCAGGATTTGAACCTGCACCCTTCTGACATACCGGGTCAGGTGCTCTTCCAATTGAGCTATCGTGGTTCTAACGGTATGTCATAAGGGTGCAGGTTCAAATCCTGCTCGTGGAAATTTTTTCAATATTTGTGTTTTTTGTAAAAAAATCATTGTTATACTTTTATAAGTAATCTTTGAAGAGTTCGATAGCGCTGTGGTTAACGCGCCCGGTCTGCGAGTGCTGAGGTTAAGCAACTTTTGCAAAGGCCGGTCTTCGGATAGGTGACCAAAAATTTATTATCCCGAGCTTCTCCGTGCTTCTGAAGCCACGTAAAGCCGTTGGTCCCAGCTGCATTAGCAGTCGTTAACAACCACCAATCCGCATTGGGTTTATGGCCCGTTCTCCCTATCCATCCATAGGGAAGGCTCGTGCCTCAGCAGTGGGGACATAAAAAAAACAGCTAATGATGATGAAGCAATCTTTAATACTAACATATCAAAGACTAGCACTTTCTCTGCGACTTCGTCCACGTTGAATTTGTATTATAAAATTGATTTTTAATCAAAATTAAATATAGCCTTTCAAGCAAGGAATGTGAACACAAATACAAATATATTTATTGCGAAAAGTGTTATTCAGTGAAATAATTTTTGAAATTAGATCAACTTCCAGAGATTATTTATATAATAACCTTTGTAGTCTAGTAATTAAGACCACCGGTTTAGACCCAGAGATTCCGGGTTCGATTCCCAGCGGGGGGTACATGTTTGTGTACTCGGTTCGGTTGGGTAGAGCTTGTTTGTCTGCCTGGCTAGCTACCACCATCTTATCTAAATATGTCTCCATAACATCAATGTTTGTAGCATTGTTGTGTTCCGGCAGCTAGAAATAAGATAGCCAGTGCTTCACTAGTTGAGGATCCCGGGTCCGGGTCCGGCGCTTCCATCATTGGTTTTATCATTACTTAACATCAGGTGAGATCAAGGCAATGTGCTCACCCGTAAAATATTTATAAAAAAAAATACTTACCTTACACAAACAAAGTCACAAACGTACCTCTTTATTATTTGTATAGATGGACGAGATATTATACATTACCTAATATGATAACGTCTGTTCGTTTTGTACAACCTATTCTATATTAAAAATGTGTCCCGTGGTTTCGCCCGCGTTAATTCCCGTTTTTGCAATATTTTTCATTGCTGCTCCCATTCCTATTAGTTATAGCGTGATGTAATATAGCCTATAGCCTTCCTCAATAAATGGACTATTCAACACAAAAATAATTTTTCAATTCGAATCAGTAGTTCCTGAGATTAGCGCGTTCTACCAAACAAACAAACGAACAAACAAACAAACAAACTCTTCAGCTTTATAATATTAGTATAGATTTGTTTAAATATTTCAATTTCATTTCATATTTACAAAAAAATACGTACTTTATGTTCACAGTTAACGTTATTGTATAAGTTGGATGGCGTAATCAACCGTGAATTATACGAGCTTTCATTTGCCCTAAGTAAAAATGTTATAAACATGATTTTCAAATAAATACTCTAACGTAATCACTACAAGGTAAGTTTTTCTTTAATGCTAGGATGTTTTGGGCATTTTGGTTATTTTCTATTAATTTGATGCTGTCTGAAAACTATTTTTGGCTCACGCTGGCAATGGCAATGTACGAGAAAATTATTTTCGTTGTTGCAAAAAAAAACAAGCCGTTGTTCACTGTTGTATACGATTACCTAACAGTTCATAAAAAAGCTTTCTACCGAAAACATTAGTGATTTCATCTTTTTATACAGTACCCGGCGGACTTCGTACCGCTTTGACAGTTTTCATCATTGAGTTAAATATATACTACTCAAAACAAAATAAGGGCCACGAGGTATTTTTTCATTTTGGTGTAAATTATTAAACATTTACATATTGAAAGTAGTAAAATATTGAGTATACAAACTCTTTGATACCTAAACTTTTTAATATTGTAGTATTCATCTAATGCTGGCAACAATTTTAAATAAAATTTGATTTAAAATTATTTTTGAAAATTTTGAATGCATTTTCTTTGACGTTTTGCTTTCCTTAGCTTCTTGGTTTATTAGAAATTATCAGAGTTCATTGATATCTCGAGTCAGAAACATCTTTTGCAATATGCCACAAGCACGCAGGCGTCATATGGACTCGCTGACAGCAACCAGAGCCGTTACAATGATTGAAGAAGGTCATTCGCAGCGATCTGTGGGTTTGCAATTGGGATTTTCTCGAAGAGCTATTCAAAATCTATGGAATCGTTTCCAAGAGACCGGCAGTGTTAGAAGAAGACCTGGTTCGGGCAGAGTTCGCATTACAACAGCTCAAGAGGATCGTTACATTCGATTAAGTGCGCGCCGAGATCGCACAACGACGGCCCGCAAGCTGCAAAATCGTTTACGGCTCACAACGGGTACTCGTGTCAGTGACCAAACTATTCGTAATCGATTGCATGAAGACCAGCAGGCATCAAGAAGGCGAGTTGTCCGTATTCCATTAACCAGAAATCATCGTGCAAATCGTTTAAGATTTTCCCGTCAACATTTGGACTGGGACATAAACCAATGGGGCATGGTGCTCTTCACAGACGAATGCAAAGTTAAATTTTTTAACGACGATCGGCGTATTAGAGTATGGAGAAGACGCGGCGAGAGATTTTCAGAAGCCTGCATCCATGAAGTCGATCGTTTTGGTGGTCCAAATGTAATGATTTGGGGCGGGATAAGCTTACACGGCAAAACTGAGCTCGCTATTTTAAATGAGGGTACTGTTACTGCTCAGCGGTATATTGAGGAAGTCGTCAGACCACATGTGATCCCATTTGCCCAGCGAGCGGGTCCTGGATTCATCTTGATACAAGACAATGCTCGTGCACACACGGCTCAAGCGACTCGGTTTGTACTGGAAGCGTCTCAAATTCAAGTCTTGCCGTGGCCGGCGAACAGTCCGGACTTAAATCCAATAGAGCACATGTGGGATCAGTTGAAACGAAGAGTTAGAGACGGTGATCAGGAAATCCACAACCAACAGTAACTCATCAACGCTGTTAAAAGAGCCTGGGAAGAGATTCCAATGGAAAATGTCAGGCATTTGATTGAGAGCATGCACTCCAGGCTTCAGGAGTGCGTAACGAAACGAGGGGGGCATACCCGTTACTAAAAGATGAGCATGGAGTATTTTCTTTTGTTTTCAGTAACTTTACATTGTTTTTATTTTTAACCTTAAATGTGTTTTTTCTTTCAAAAGCAAATAAACTTTTTAATCATTATTATTGGAATAAATTTATCGGTCTACACGGTAAAAACAACATTAGTTTTCGTTATGGAGACAAAAAAATTAATATTGGTTTTATTATTTTCATGGTACAGACAAAATACCTCGTGGCCCTTATTTTGTTTTGAGTAGTATATATCAATGGTTTCCATGACAACAAAACAAACAAATCATTTTGTATTGGAAAATTAAATTATCGTTTTTAGTATTTTATTTAATATTTTTTTTATATAGCCTATGTTACTCAGCGCTAATGTAGCATTCTAGTGGTAAAGGAATTTTTTACATCGGTCTAGTCGATTTTGAGTTTATTCGTTGCAAACATACATACATACATACAAAATACAAAGGTTTCCTCTTTATAATATTAGCACATGGGTGATATTAGTATAGACTAGCTGACCCGGCGGACTTCGTACCGCTTTGACAGTTTCCATCATTGAGTTATATATAATAATAATATATCAATGGTTTCCATGACAACAAAACAAACAAATAATTTTGTATTGGAAAATAAAATTGTTGTATAGCCTATGTTACTTAGCGCTAATGTAGCATTCTAAAGGTGAATTTTTTTTTAATCGGTCCAGTAGTTTTTGAGTTTATTCGTTGCAAACATACATAGAAAAATACAAACATTTCCACTTTATAATATTAGTATAGATGTAACAATATCCCTGAAGGATTGATTTGGGACTTGCATGTTTTAACCGCGTCTGTGGTTTAAAACCGCCGGCCTCAAATCCAGAGGTCCGGGGTACGATGCCTATATTGAGTGTACATGCTTGGTGGTAGTGCTTGTTTGTCCGGCAGGCTAGTTATCTTAGGCATCTTATCTAAATATGTAGAGCTGTAAAACTATAAATCGTAAATCGATTCGATTCACACAATTGTCATTTTGTTGTCATTTTAAAATAAATTAATAATAAGTACAAAAAGTAACAGCAACTCTATATACTTTCAAACGATTGAGAGCGTTCGATCTGCACCAAGTGCAAAGGGCAACTGATAAAAAATCGATGACAGTTGAAACATGAAGTTTTCCAAAATACATTAAGAAAAAATGTATATATATATTTGAACATTTTACATTAAGAAAATAGATACACTGTAGTAAGGTACACAGTGCGCAGCGTTTTCCTATTTCTAATAAAAGAACTATGCTCTTTTGGTGCATCTACCGATGTAAACCCTACATAGTGGTCTATCGTGTGCCTAATCTTTGAGCTCTTTGTACAATCAACCATACAGTACCAGTAAAAGTTGCTCTAGGATTACTAACAACGGATAAATATAGATACCTCGTCATACTCGTGAACGGGTGCCTCCTGCGGAGGCAGGTCTGCTCTTGCTTACTTATCTTATTTTTATCTCATTTTCTTTCTTAAAACAAGATTTTTACAATATTTTAATATAAAAACAATAAAACATTATAAAATTCTAATCCTAGAGTACCACCAGCAGCGGGGCAGGGCCCAAGCTACCTTATTTTTATTATTATTATACTCGTATACTTTAACTTTGTTTTCTTAGATAATTTTTGACTTTTATTAGTATTGTATGACATTGTGAACATTGAAATTGGTAGGTACCTGATGTAATTTTTGCAAACTTAATTATTTTTTTTTATGTTTTTGGGTGTTGTGATTGTGTTTTTTTGTGTTTGTTTGTGATGGAAAGTGTCTTTGTATGATAGGGCATTTTCCAATATTTTTGACGCTGTAAGGGAGAAAAGAGCTTGACACTTGCTGAGTTTCTTGCCGGTTCTTCTCAGTACAAGGTCTCCCGCCCAGAGTAGACTTACGAACCGATAGCATAATGACGTTCATAAAAGCTATTTGTAGCCTAAACTGAATAAATGACTTTGAATTTTGAATTTTTACCGATTTGCACAGTTACTACACCAGCTTTACCTTATTTTTTGATGTGTGACATCTTTCTGCTCGCTTACAATATAAGCAATTTGTCGGAGTGATTTCGTGAAATGGGACGGAAGTATATGTAACAGTGTAACAGGAAGTCGAGGAAGCACGCAAGCGCGTGCCATTTTGTAAATTTAAAATCGATATTATGAACATGACATATTATCATTATATGTGACATATTGTGTCATTTGACTATCAAAGGTCATTTTGATATGTCAAATGTCTTCTAATGAGTATTTTCTGCATTTATTTTATATTTATAAAATGATGAAATACCTGACCCCTTTCCTTTCAGAATATAATGTTAAAATTACTTATTACTAAGGTGAGGTGTCAAATGTTACACATCATATGCGAGTACAATTATAGTTTTTTATATTCACCTACTTTATGCATTACAATTAATAAAAAATATATAAAAGTAAAATTTAACTATGAAAACTCATCATGCTTTTCAATATACGAAATCAAATTAAAAGTAACATAATATAATTTATTGCAGGTACTGTATATTTTGCTGGTGAAAGAAAGGACGTCAATTTATAATAACTTTGATTAAACATGAAACTTTAACGTAGATTCTATTTCATGAACTCTATTTGATATGAACTTTATTTATAGCACCCACCCATTTGGGTCCACGGTTGTAAAGTTTTACATCAGTTTGCTAGTTTGTAAGCTTTAGACGTACAAGCAACATCTCTATCAAATTCATTGAAACAACTAGTTGTAGCTTTTGAATTTAAAGGTATGATTCACAGCGGTCTATGTATTCAACTTGGAGCTATGTACTATCGTTTTATATGGAACTAGCTGACCTGGCGGATTTCGTACCGCATTTCTTTTTACCATTGAAAATGGTTATCAGATGCAAATCGCCTGAGATGTATTTTTGGCCATAGCTCCGAGGATTTTAAGAGAATTGAAATGGAAATAGTACCAAAAGTTGAGGAATTTATCGAGACACATGTGAACGTTAAAATTTTGAAAATCGGCTAGAAACTTTTTTTGGAATTTTGAAAAAGGTAAAAAAATCGGGTTTTTTGGGAGGTGTTTGTATACTAAATTGTAAATATGTAAAAAAAAAGAATTAACTTAAGAAAAAATAAAAAAAATGTCCTAGGGGATACCCTACTGTTTAAAATTTTTTCGCCATTTTGTAGCTTAACTAATAAGTTTAGCTACAAAATGGCGAAAAAATTTTGAAAATCGGTTAATGATTATGACCTGTATGTAGGTGGTCCCTTTAGATTTGGTATTGTAGAAAAACGGGTATTTCCGTATATAAAAAGTGATGTAGCTTCTTTGATTATTGACCGATCGTCATGGTAATGGTGTTAAAAGATGTGGATGTAGGCGAGAAGTGCATTCAAGTTGGAATTTTGTTATTTATAATATTGTATAGATGTATAGATACAAAATAGATGGGTAATGAAATTACATAAAATCAATATTGTAATTACTATGGCACTCTGTAAAATAATGTATCATAGGATTTTTGTTATCCTCAAAGGTTGCCTTGCATTGTCATCACCTGATGGTAAGTGTATGTAGAATTCTCCCGGAATCGGCAATCAAAAATGTTACGAAAATTGTTAGCTTGTTAACGTTGTTTTGTAAGTTTGATAAGTAAGGGATACTTCGTTAAGCACAAAAATAATTTAATAAAAAAATTGTATACCAAACATTAAGCCACGTCATAATTGTAACAGCTCCTGTATTCAAAGCCGTTCAGTCACGTAACCCCATTCACGTGTGTACGGCGGTCGCCTACTGATGCGGCACAATCATGGCGTGATGAATCGCGCGCTGCTGACGCGGCGCGTGACGCGCGCTAAACAACGCATTCGGCACACGTCGGATCTCTTTGAACGATTGCGCTTGTTAGGTCAGGTGGGCGCGAACGTGGCAAATGAAATCAGTAAAACTTTGTGTACGTGAATCATTTTATGCAAAGACAGACACTTATTTTAAATAAATATTTGGTTCCTTTTGCAATAAAAGACGACTTATATCGAGCTGTCGGAACACAACTGTGCCGCTGGCTATAAACGTAGATAAGTTATTGAGAGGAAGCCAAGCAATTATAATTGAACTCTTTGAACGATTGCGCTTGTTAGGTCAGGTGGGCGCGAATGTAGCAAATAAAATCAGTAAAACTTTGTGTACCTACGTGAAAAATTGTATGCACAGACAGACACTAACTTTAAATATTTGGTTAAATAAGTTAATTAGAGGAAGCCAAGCGATCATAATACAGCCCTGCTACCAACTAATATATCTCAAACTGGCACGTAGGTCTACTCGTAGTATCCATCTGAGTAAGATACCTGCCTACTGATCCGGCACAAACATGGCGTGATGAATCGCAGCGCTGCTCGCGCAGCGCGTGACGCGCGCCTATACAACGCATTCGGCACACGTCGGATTTCTTTGAACGATTGCGCTTATTAGGAAAGCAATCAAACTTTGTATTCATAGACATTAACATTATATGGTACTTGGTTCCATAAGCAATGAAGTCGACATTCCTTTTAAACAAAAAAGGAAAGCATCGGCACATTTTAAGGCACTTTATCAAACAATAAAAAACATAATAAATTTGATACCCAGACAAGTTTATCTTTATGATTCAAATTCAAATGTGGACTGAAAATTATAATGCGTGAGTAAGTCATTGTTAGTTTTACAGCTTTTGTTGAATTAATTGCCGAATCTGTGCGGCAGGACCGTTGGACCCCAGCTTAGAATATTTTAAGCTATTGTTTCGGAGCCCGCTTGAGGTTCCCTTGGGATATTAGAATAGATTGCCTGTTTTGCCACGAAAATGATATACTGCTAGGATAAATATGAATATTGCAATATTGCAATTACGGTGGTTGAAGTCATGCCCAGAATCCGTCTCGATGTCGTCTACAATTATACAGGGTGTCCCAAAAAGAGCGTCCTAACTTAAGGAGAAGATAGACTATTAGATGACCATCTAGATAAAAAAATGACTTCAATAAAAGTAATGAATCACCGTTTCAGAGATACGATTTTTTTCATATTTTTTATAATCACTTACTTTAAGTCTATCTCTTGTTGCTGTGTCTACAAATAAGCAGATATTTTTATTATTATTCTTGTCAAATACTTTCAAAGAGTCGATCTACCTCACTAAAGTATAATTTTCTTAATTATTTTTAGGAAACATTGCGAAATAAAAGTTTATTTTATTTTATGGTTATGTAACTTTTTTGAAGTTTCTCATATTTCGAACGTAGTCTGTCACTTTGTACGAGACACTCGTAGTTGAACGTCCGAACGAAATCTAACTTTTTTTCGATCAATTACAGCGAAATAAGTTTGCTATTCGACGGTTGATTGACCATTTGAAAATTAAGCTCTATTGTAGACTATTCGTTTATATTGCATCGATAGGCGAGAGCACGTACTGAATGCGTGTGTAATGCCAATCGCATATTCATTGACGAAATCCCGCATCGCAGTACGGACAAGCCTCTTTCATTGGTCAGAATATACCTACAAAACTATACTAATAACACTATGTATAAAGTTTTTGAAAGTTAAAGCGAACACTACACGTGAAACCGTCTTCATGTGACCACTGGCAAAGGGTTAGACACGTCAATATATAATAAGATTTAAAATCTGTAAGGGTCTCAGAACCAGAATTCCGAGTTCGATTCCCAGTGGGGGATACATGTTCGTGTACTCGGTTTGGTTGGTGGTAGGCTTTGTTTGCCCACTTGGCTTGCTACCACCATCTTATCTTGATATGTCGCCATAATATCAATGTAGAATTGTTGTGCTCCGGCTGCTATAGATAAGATAACCAGTGCTTCAGCAGTTGAGGATTTTGGGTGAAGTGCGCTTCCACCATTGGCCTTAACATCACTCAACATTAGGTGAGATGGCGGCTTCATAATGCTTACTGCTTACCCGTAAGAATACAAAAAAACTAATAGACACTTCACTTCAAATAATACCAAATACCAAAAAGTAATCTGAACTAATACCAGAGGCGCCTTTTGGCGCGCAAACCACAAATTATTTTAAAAAAGATTGATGTGCATAGCTGTCGATTTCTTGTCGCTGACAATACTGTATTATTTTTTAAAGTTATTACGAACACTACACATCAAACAGTCCTCATGTGTCTACAGGCTTTACAAAGGGTTAGACACGGCAGCATAAAATATATATATTTTTTAAATTTTGTTTATTTATTAAACAAAACTTATGTACAGCTGCTGAAAACACAATATATAAAAATCTTGAATAACAACAAATATAGCAAATTTTATTAAGCACTATTGTTTTTAACCACCATGATTTTAACATTATACCTATGTTTAATGTTAAAATCATGGTTTATTTTATATATTTATTTATGGACCACCAACAGACTACATGAAAGAATGCAATCAAGTCAATTTCGATTAGTTACAATTAATTATACTGTTCCGTCTCTGTCTCTGTCCGTTTTCTAAACTCGTATGTTTGTAGTAAGACTGTCTTCAACATTATTTTTCATCATAAAGTTAAGTGACACATCGAGACTGTGACTGACACGTTAATTCGAGGTATTCCACGAAGCACACCCAGACGAAGCACACCTAAAGTATTCCACGAAGCACGCCCATAGGTGCGCTCCAAATATTTATTTTTAATAATTATTTTATTATTCCACGAAGCACACCTTTCGCAGGTATGAAAACAGCGGCTAGATGGTTGAAATCATAAAATATGCAGTGATAACTAAGTTTCAAAGTGCTATTAGAAAGCAATCATACGTGTATTATACGAGTTCATAGTTGAAGACTGCGTCATAATAATATAGCTATAAATTATTTGTGACATGATTATGAATTTTTTACAGCTATGGTATATTAAAAAGAACTCGCTTTAAAATAATACTTTTCTTTTTAAGTGTGGAATCTGAAAAAGTAGATCGATCACCAAAATATCTAACACAAATATTTTACACAAGTTATTTTAATAAATTTGTTATTGAAATTAAACTCGAGACCTCTGCTGGCAATGGAATCTTTGATCAAATAAATATAGTAATCTTATATCTACATATAAAACCTTATATGCAACGTCCTTAACTAGAAGGTGAAGCCGCAATTGCGGAGGCTTTGTCTGTCGGTGATCACGAGAGGGCCAATCTTAACAGGCTCTTCCTTTGAGACACCTTGAGATATCGGTTAGTTACAACAGTTAATGAGAGTTCACAGTATGTAACGTTTATGTTGAGCTTAACAAAAAAAAACAAATGGGAAAACATTTAAGGTTGTGAAATGATCACCTGCCTAAGGAACCAACGTACTAAATTAACAGTTTAAAACTGTATTAGGCCTGGCCCCGACCAAAAGGTACATTGACCTCATTTTACGCGAAAGGAACCGGATTAAAAAATACTTTAACGACAAACATTTATTTTTATTTTTGTAAATGTCGTTACTTTTATTAAATCTGTGGAGTTTCTTGCGCCCATTCTTCTCCACAGCTAAAAAAATAGACGTCTTGAACGAGTAGTAGGTAAAAAATTTACGGACGATTCAAAAGCACTTTTCTTGACTTTATTTGAATAAAAAATGTTGACTTTGACTTTTGACTTTTGAGTCAAGCAAGTACCGGTATTTTATAACAAAAGAAACAAATTATTCTTATTAGCTCTGAAACTTTTGCTACGCTGTCCCCGTAATGGGTGACTGGACTTATTAAAATGTTCAAATAATTTTTGTTGCGAACAAATTACAAAAACACAAATGTTGAAAAAATTTTTTCACGAGCAGGATTTATTGTAAATAAACCGAAAGACCATTTCAGTTAGGAAAAAAGTAAAAAATTAAGGTGGTGTTTTTTTATTTTTAATGGAACAGATTTCGGCTTCTTATACACCTCCTTTAACGCATCCGTCGTCTACCCAGTCACAGTGTAAAGGGCGGTCATCGGATGAGTGATCAAAAATGTATCGTCGTCGTTTGCCCCGGCTGCATTAGCAGATAGTAACAAACTACCAATCCGCACTGGGCCCGCGTGGTGGTTTATGGCCCGTTCTCCCTGTAGTGCTTCCATCATAGGGAGGTTTGAGCCCCAGCAGTGGGGACAACAAATCATCTGCTGATGATAATGTAGTGAATGTATGAAGATCTGAGCTCAACAAAGCGACTAATAAAAATTGAAAAAAGACAAAGTGTTGAAAAAATTCCACGAGCGGGATTCGAATCCTCACCCCTGACCCGGCGTCAGGTGCACTACCAACAAAGGAGCCCTATTCAGAATGCCAAAGGAGCCCTATTTAGAAGGCTTACAGAGTAAGAGTAGATAGTGTTGATTAATTTCGGCGAGTTGGATTGACTCACGATAGCATAGCGCATAGTTGGTAGAGCACCTGACCCGGCATGTCATGGGGTGCAGGTTCGAATCCCACTCGTGGAATTTTTTCAACACTTTGTCTTTTTTCAATTTGTGATTTGTTCGCAACAATATTTGCATAAAATTATATGTAAATAACCATAGACTAGCTGATAATTTTCAATGCATGAGGGGTTCTACTGAACTTATCTTTATTATTATGGGGGGAGCTGTTTGTAGTAGATTGATGTGTTTTTAACCCAGAGGTAGGCTGCGTATTAGAACCGGTATATTAGATTTGAAGTGTTGAGGCATATTATAGTGTGAAAGGTAATCAATTACACACTAAAACACATGTCAAAATCTGTGGTGATGTATACATACACAAACATAATGATACCAAGTACGAGTAGATTGTATAAGTACTAAGTAAGCCCTAAGGGCGCTTTCAAATTAGGCGTTTTGTGTCGGACTGCTGTCGTGCATTTGCTCTGCATTAAAACAAGCGTGCGGCTGTCATGCGGCTGTCATGCGGCTGTCATGCGGCTATGAAAACGCACGGCAACGGTCCGACACGAATCGCCTAAATTGAAAGCGCCCTAAGGGGCCTAGTGTGAGTTTTGTTTAAAAAGTATTTTTATAAAGTCGAATAAATTATTTACTAACTGCTTACTTATTTGCTTTCAACCAAATATTTCTTTTTCTATATATTATATGGCCCGAGTGGCAAAGCGCCGGTACCCGAAGGCCCCGTGTTCAATTCCCAGGTCGGGCAATGTATTTCAGATTTTTCGATGCATAGCTCAAGTTTGTGATCACCAACCGGCATTTGACAAGCGTGGTGATTAAGCCATTACCCATCAAATTGTAGCGATTACTTGATTTCGATGATGGAGGCCTTTGCCCAGCTGTGGGACAGTATATAGGCTATTTATTTTATTATTACTATAAATAATATATCGACCCTTTTCAGTAAGCCAAAGTGCTAGGCGAGACACAATTTTTTTATTATTATATTTATATATGAACATTGAATCTACAGCACTTTATAAACTAAGTTATTACATTGTATACCTACTTAACCTACTGCCAATTACAGATCCCTACTTTGTAAAACTATAAATTTAATAAGTCGCTTAGAAAACAAAACAGACAGACAAAACAATAATTTAGAAACGGCAAAAACAATTTAAAAAACAAATAAACTAAAACGGCAGGATCCAATACAAAAACATAAATAATAATAGAAAAGCAGTAAAAACAGTGGTACGCACCGAGCAGTGTTTGAGCGTGTGAGTGTGTGAGTATGTGGTATACGTGTGTTTGTTTGTTTGTAATGAGGAGATATATACCTCGTACAATCTCCGGTATTGTGCAAAAACGGTGGGACCCAATCGGAGAGTCGCTGCAAATTCACACTCGACTGACAATTTCGCGTCAACAATAATACAATAATTTCCACCTGAATTCAAGTTAATGGCTAAATATTACGAAACTGGAACCCTAATTATCGCGATGTTGAATTATATTTCGTAATAATCGCAGGCGATTTTGTTCACATTAAGCTTTAATAATAAAGGAAATGTGGGCATTGTTCTTACTGTAAGACACACGGCCTACCGAATCCGAGTTATTATTTGATTTAGATATTGCCGTTTCTAGGAACATTCTTATTGAAATAACTCTACCAGAGTACGAAAGCTCTTGACACTTTTGTGAGGTATTTATTGTCGTAAAAAGCTTTATCAAGCATGGCTTAACAATCCTAAACACTTTAGATTTCGTAAGAACTTGACATGAACAGACTAAAATTGTAACAATTATAACTTGAACTGGTTTTATAATAAATACAGCCGATAAGATTCGATACCTGTTACTATGTTTTACGAATATAAATTGCTTAAGAACATTATTTAAATAAAATTTATAGTCGACTTAATATCCTTCTTATTTGAAGCTGCCAATGTTTTAAGGCGAAGGGTAAGGCACACTAGCGCCGCTAGTGGATTTAATTTGATAACTGCTAAACTGGATTTTTTTTCAGACATTGCGGACCTTTTTTTAACATTCCGGACCTTCCGACACTAGGAAAACATCTATTATTTTATAAATGTGCACTACTTTTAGGTTTGTTTTGTATTCATTCGCTAACACCAAAAGTGGCCATTGTTTGTGAATAAATGCGATAGCCCGTTTTGTGAATAAACCACGCAATAAAAGTAGTGCACAATTATTAAATAAATACTATGGATGCTTTCCTGTTATCGGACGGTTCGCAATGTTTAAAAAAAGATCCGGTCCGTTAGTAATTGCCTACCCTTCACCTTAAGTTTTATTTATTTTTTTATATATAAAATAATTATATTGAAAGTTTGTGTACATAATTAGTTATCAAATCAAGACTTACTACTGAGAAACACATTTTGTACGACTACCCATTAAAGTCTCTACACATAATGCTGCCCCCCAATTCTGCTATTTATATTGATCTGAAACTAATCTGAAACGCTATAGTTTCAACGTTTTCGCTATTCTGCTAACTACGAAATCAACTCTATAGTTTCGTAGTTAGCAGAATTCGAAAATGTTGAAACTATAGCGTTCTCGTATTCTGCTAACTACGAAATTAACTCTATAGTTTCGTAGTCAGCAGATAAGAAAACGTTGAAACTATAGCATTCCAGATTCGTTTCAGATTAAAATAAATAGCGGGATTGAGGGGCAGGTCGCATAAGAAACTTTTGCTATAACAACTAAGCTACAAAGAGGCTAAATGTTACTTTAGTTCAAATCCATAAATTTTTTTTTGCTTAAAAATGTTGGGTGGTAACAAAAAAAGTATTATGTTTTAATCTTTTTTATCATCATCTATTACTTTTTAATATAAGGAAACCCATTTGATCCTTCACAATAATCTTTCCAAAGGTCTCGCAAATAAGAGTGATGATGCTTTTCCATTGTTCTTTTTCATCCTTTTATCATGTTTCCTTAATGCTACTATTCTTAAACTATTTTTGCGTAACCATAATATTATTTTCTATATTTTTCGCTGGCGTACTCAATGAATATTCGAAAAATCTGATGACGTGACATGATAAGTAAGATGTGAACTAAAAAATTATTAAAGATTGTCGGTCAATTCGTTTGTTAGTGTTTTTCGCCACTAATCGTATAAAGGTAATTTTGTTTATTCTGTAATATAAGCATGATTATAAGATAAAAATTTGACTAGAAAAATTGATGATTGATTTTTTCTAGTAAAATAAGATAAGCAACACTAAAGAAAAAATAATATTGGAGTAATTGGTTTAAAAGAGCTTATAACACCGATATACGACTTTACCAACTCCTTATAAGTCTCCAGTACAACCTTAAAGTTATATTGCCGTGATAACAGTGTGTGTTGTAAGGAATATCTCTTTGTGACGAATATCAACTAGAAGCGTTTCCTTGACAAATATTAACGTCGTCAGAGACAAAAGCCAGTCTTCCAGACGAGTGGGCAATGGGAGTCACAATTTGTCACGAGCCCACGCCATAGTGAACTTATAAGAGTATGTCAATTCTTCATGGAGCGGACGATCGGCTTTATTATTTTTTACTTTACAACTTGGAAGACCATTTTATTACTTGATGGTAAGAAACTATAAGGTCAAAAATTAAAGTTCACCTAGTCCAAGCCAGCATAATACGAGGAATTGAACCCGTGACCTATGGAACCTTGACACCAGAAGTTTCAAACAAGTCTAGTGAAATCAGTAGATTAAGATATCACTAGATCTCAGAGGCATTAAAAGTTTGCGATTAAAATAAGGCCACCGGTCGTTCGTATAGCCTTCAAAAGATCGTAGGTTCGACAAAAGTATTTTATTCTAAAAACTTTAAGTTTTGAATTGTGACTTTGCTATATTAAAAACTTAAAATATGACTGTTGTTTGTTGGTTTATGAACTGTAACAAGTTTTCCTATTGATTGACAAGGCCATATCAGTTCAAATTCGCATTTTTCATCTGTGTGCACGTCCGACGTTGCAAATTGCTATAAAGGTACCTCACTTTCCCTCGTTATACTATGCCCACGTCCAACCCGACTTGCTAGTCATTGTGGAAATGTGTTTCTTAATCACCTTTGAATTTAATTAATTTATGGTTCGCACTCCCCATCGCGTTCTTGGACCAATGACTTCGGAGCTCACCAAAGCGAGAGTTGCGATAAAGAGTTTAAAAGTTTGTTTCTAAATCGAAATCAAAGTGTCGTCTCATAATGGGGTGGGATACGACACCCCAGCCATCAGCGCCAGCATTTAAAATCTGATAAAAAAAGCGATTTGCGTCATATAATCTGTGTAAGTATTTTTTTACCAGTTTACAATCTTATTTTGTTTTACACTTAGTAAATAGCCTGTAACTGTCATACTGCTTGGGAAAAGCCTTCATCATTGGAATCATGTCATCACTACAATTGATAGGTAAGAATCACCACGCTTGCCAAATGAGGTTGATGATTACAAACCAGAGGAGCTCGATAGCGCAATGGTTAACATGCCCGGTCAGCGATTGCTAAGGTACTAAAGTAAGGTAAGCAACTTTCGCAAAGGCATCGGATGGGTGACCCGAAGTTTATCATCTCGAGCGCTTCTTCCTAAAAAATTGGGTCTGTGATAAAAACGCAAAGTTTTTGTATCGGCTGCTGGGAAGGCAGTGCCGATACAGCGGCGTGGGGAGATTGGGGAGGAATAAGGAGCTGAGGAGGAATGGATGATCATGATATGGGATATATGGGACTTACTTGGCGAGCTGACGTTGACGGCGTGGCCACGACACGACCTTTGCGGAGATGGAGCTGATGCGGGTAGAAATCGCTTATTTCGCGCACACACACACGCGCACGTGCACTTTTAACGGCCGGTAGGCAATTAACGCGTAGTTCTAGAAGGTTCTTGAGCGAAGAGCTGATGGTAAAATTACATTTCTCTATGGCTGATCGAATCGGCTTGTGCTGAACGCCGCGTCATCACGGGCGGGCCTATCGGTGAAAACTCTGAGACGGAATGAACGCTGCACGTGAACTATGCAGCGGAGTGAAAGTCGCGCGGTTCGTCTGCACACTCATTCGCTCCACCGCCGTCGGCTTGTGCCGACGTATCTTTTATTATGATGATACCGTCGCGTTTCTGTGGTGAACAGTTTTAGTTATTTTTTTATTAACAAGTAATAAAAGCTGGTTTTTAAAAGTTTTTTATTATTTACAAAGTTATAAACAAACACTGACTGGCTACTGTATTGCCGTTCTGCAAATACAGTGTGTCTCATCATCATCAGCTCATTTATGTTCCCACTGCTGGGGCACGAGCCTTCCCTATGGATGGATAGGGAAAACCACCACGCGGGCCCAGTGCGGATTGGTTGTTAACGACTGCTAAAACAGCCGGGACCAACGGTTTAACGTGGCTTCCGAAGCACGGAGGAGCTCGAGATGATAAATTTTTGGTCACCCATCCGATGACCGGCCTTTGCGAAAGTTGTTAACCTCAGCACTCGCAACCAGGTGCGTTAACCACTGCGCCATCGAGCTCCTCCTCCAATAAAGTGTCTGCGTCTCTGTATTAGCTTATTTGGGTCAAATGGTAAAGTTTTGTGTATTTTCAAAATATCATTTAAAACATATACATTTCTAACTGTAAGTAGATTGCTGATTTTGTAAAGATTATCTGTAATTATCTGTAGAGTATTTCCAAGGTTTAGAGTACATTATTTTAATAAGTGACCTTTGGGATCTTTCACCTAAATGACCAAAGGACCAAATGAGTGTGGTAAAGCTTTTACAACATCGTGATTTTAGTAGCACAAAGCGAAGCGAAAGCGGGCTGAACTTTTATTTCGAAATTAATATACTTGTTTCATGTATGTTAACAGAGTACCCGCAAAACTGTTTATAGCTGTGCCACAAAACTCGCGAACTCATGAACACACCCCACATTTCAAAGTAGAATAAATAAATAATCATAACTAGCTCTATATCCAGTTCTTATACGGCTTTATTACCTAAAGCTGTATAAGAGCTGCGTTACAATGAGCTGGGAATATCTCAGCTTCGGAATTATTTTGCATACATCTGGCGTTATTCGATGCAAAGTGCTAACCAACTGCATTTCTAAAGCGTATTTTAGAGCGCTATTACTTCATTAACATATTAGAGCTTTTGCTTATGAAGTGCTATTTATTTTTGATTTTATGGGTGACACTAGTTTTGATAACACTTTTCGCGAAGCCGTGTGCGTTATCCAGTTTTTAATAAATTACAAAGATAATATTTTAAAATTTCTACATCTTGTATATGTTTATTGATATGTTCTTATATGTACCTAGTGATCATCATCACCATCATCATCTCAACCAAATGATATGCACAGCTGGATAAAGGCCTCCTCCATTGGTAACCACAACGACCGGGGTTTGTACTGCTCGCGTCCAGCGGCCAGAAGCGCTCTACACCAGATCGTCAGTCGTAGTCGTAGTCAAGTATCAACCTATTCAAAACTGTCAAATCTATACTAATATTATAAAGCTGAAGAGTTTGTTTGTTGTTTGTTTGAACGGGCTAGTTTCAGGAACTACTAGTTCGAATTGATTGAATTGATGGATGTGCAGGCGTGTGTACTTAGCTGTGCCCGCGGTTCAACCGCGTTAAAAATATTTTCCCGTTTTTGCAACATTTTTCATTGCTGCTCCACTCTTATTAGTCATAGCGTGATGTAATATAGCCTATAGCCTTCCTCAATAAATGGACTATTTAACACAAAAATAATTTTTGAATTCAAACAAGTAGTTCCTGAGATTAGCGCGTTCAAACAAACAAACAAACTCTTCAGCTTTATAATATTAGTATAGATTCACCAGAAAACGTAGTTGTAGGATCACGACAACAAAGCTGAAAAGTACAGCAAACATTTTTAAAGGTAGAAAGCATTGCTGGCTCCGATGCTTTCATCCTTTTTCTTTCCGAGGAATACAAATGAGAGGCGAAACTCGTAGTGGGAAGATTGAAGTGGATATTTTGCAGACATATCGCGATGTCAAGACAGGACCGCGGGCTGACAGCTGAAATGGCTGAATAGTTTCGTGGACCAAAGTGTGGTACAATTTAAAAGAAAACTGATGCTTGTGATCTTTTTTGTTAATTTAATTTAACTACAATTGATCCGTCTTTGTGTAGGTATTTAGTTATTCTTTTTTCTGTATATTGTTTTTGATAATATTTTTTGCTTATCAAAGTTGTAATAATAATACTATCAACTTTGTTTTTGTTGACATAATTAAGAGCACGCTCAGCATTTGAAAGAGGTCCCTTTTTAAAGAAAAAGTGCTGATCATTGCCTCTTTGCCTTATCAAAGAGTTTAGTTTAAAACTTGATCGTATAGTGATGCATAAAAATCGTTTAAACATTTGCGTTTTGAAAAAACTGTGTTCCGAAAAACATATTTTTTTAAGCATTATTTTTTCAAACTATTAATAAAATATTTAACGGTTTTAACTCACTACCTTTTAAAGTACCTGGCATTTTGGACCTATTGCACCAAAATAAGTGTTACATATTTTTGTATTTATAAACGCTTCGATAGCCGATTGGTAAAACGCTCGGCCCGATAACCGAAGGTCCTGGGTTCAATTCCTAGGTCGAGCAGAGTGTATTTCGGATTATGATTATTTACATATAATTTTACGCAAACATTGTTGGGTAAAATAACAATTTGAAAAAAAGTTGAAAAAATTCCACGAGCGGGATTCGATCCCGCACCTCATGACATGCCGGGTCAGGTGCGCTACCAACTATGATGTCGTGGCTCAATCCAACTCACCGAACTTTTTTTTTTCAAATTGTATTTCGTATTTTTCAAAGCATAGCCTGTTGTGATCAGCAACCATAGTGATCACAAACATACTTATGACTAACCACATTTGGCAACAAAAAGCGTGGTGATTAAGCCATTACCCATCAATTGTAGTGATGACTTTATTTCAAAGGCCTTTGCTCAGCAGTGGGACATTCATGGGCAATTTTTTTTCTATTATTATGTTTTATGGAAAATCAATATTCTCACATGTCACTACTCAGAAAAATAGAGTAAAACCGACCCTACCTATTACAGAAATCAAGCACAACAGTTAACTGATGACATATTAAACCAAATTTCAACGCTAAAGCCTGCCACTCAACGGCCATCAGAAACATATCTCGTGAACACATCCCGTTGAAATATAGCCGCGATGCCTCCCGAGAACTGTAAACCACTCCGCTGTTGTGCCATTGTAATGATACAATTTTCTCTGTGTATTAGAACATTCTATACACGACATCGTTAAGCGTTCAAAGAGGTTTGCTTCAAAAAAAAATATAAAAGCACCAGCGATCGACTGAGACACACGCCAGTACGTACAACGATAGAGTATGACCGATCCAACTTATTCCAAAAATTAAGCACCTTGTACATGGTCCAACAAGAAGAGTGAGCAGAATGGACGCTTTATTTTATTTAAGGGGGTTCAGCGCGGAATTTCGAAAATTTACGTGTTTTTAAGTCACTGGTGCTAGGAGCTGAATAGGTCATATACATTAAAAGAACTAGTGTAGGTTAGCTTGATCCTTTCACAAGGTCATGGTTGTCTTGGAATTTGAAACAAATACCCAGAAACTGCATAAACAATACGTAAAAGTAATGATATCTAAAAACTTATTTCTTCAGAAACTTTGTAAATATAGCACAAATTAAACAATGAACCGACATCAAAAAGTTTGTATTGATATTCCGCAGGTCACTGTTGTCTTAGTTTTCAATTAAAAATATGAATATAAAAATATTAAGACTTTTATTATTTTTTACCCAAACGCCTATGATTTTACGAAAGTAAACATTGCTCTAATTAAATCACCAGCCTACTCTATACAGATATTAGTGTGCGTGCGTATTCGTAGTCGTGCCCCGTTGTCACACCACTGCCACGCGCCGCTTGCTCGCTATCATAAAGAAACATGAAACTCGCAGTTTTGAGTCCGCGCTGCACCCTCTTAAGAGACTTCTCGTAAAGGAAATATTCAAAATAGCCGTACATAAAAGTCACTAAGGCATGTGTGGTACTGAATAATTACTATTTTAACTACTCTTTTGTTGTAGTTGTAGCAATCCTTTTATCTGTGATTTATTCTTTTTCCATTCTATACACGACATCGTTTAGTTTTTAAGGAGGTTGCTGACTTAAAAGAATTGTTAGGCTTTAAAAGAAACATTTGGAAAATAATGTATAAAATAAAATTCCACGATCGGTATTTGAACCCGCACCCTCTGACAAACCGGGTTATTTACACTTCCAATTAATCTGTTGTGGCTAGATGGTGCTGGTTCGTTTCCTGCTCATGGATTTTTTTACACTTTTCCAAATTCTCTATTATTTTAGGAACATAAAGTTTGCGCATCAACGTGCATAAAGTTCAATATAATCATTATGTTGCTCAAAAAATGTGTATATCGGACGTACTCAATATTATGACAAAGAAATGCCCTTACTGAGTTTCTTGCCGGTTCTTCTCAGTACAAGGTCTCACGCCCTGTGTAGACTTACGAACCGATAGCGTAGTGACATTCATAAGAGCTAATTGGAGGCTAAACTGAAAAAAATATTTTGAATTTTGGATTGAATTTGAATTATTTAATGTTTATTTTTATACCTGTTGTTTGTACTTTATTAAGTTATATCACGACGACGACCCTTTGAATAAATTCCAACTAAATTAGCGTATAATTACATCATCAGTACACCGGTTAAAAAGTTGCGCTCACTGATGGAGATCGATTGCTGAAATTTCATTCAAAACTTCGGCGATGAATGATTGAGACGTTAATTGCTTTCACTAAGTTACTCTCAACGAAAACGTTTTTATATGTTTCTTAAGTAGATGTTTATCGTTTGAAAAGTTGTAATGACTGAAATGAAAAGAGCAATTAGCATCTAAGCAGCGGTGCTTAATGAGCAAAATCTTATATTAGTTATTAGCACCGGTTTTTAGTTTTTAAGTGACTTTTATTTATTATAACCTTAAATTAATTAAAAGGGAGGAGCTCGATGGCGCGCCCGATCTTCCATTGCTTTGCAAAGACCGTTTGTCGGATGGTTGTTGGTCCCGGCTACATTAGTAGTCGTTAACAACCACTAACCCGCACTGGGCCCGCGTGGTGGTTCATAGCCCGTTCTCTCTTTCCAGCCATAGGGACACTTGCCCCAACATTAATAAGTGGATGAATTAATAAGTAAGTTTTAAAAAGTACGAATTTTGAAACAGTTGTTAGCAAACCATTTAATGAAAAGGGCATACATCATAAGCACGATAACATTATTGTTTTCTAAAGTTTACGCGAACACTACAAATTGAAATGTAACTACGGATATACTCGCGTTTATATTAAAGCTCAAATAGTCGCTAGACGATTCATCCCTAGGATGGTACTCGATGCTATTGAGTAAAAAATATCCTTATTTCTATTGAATATGCTCTATTGAGCAGATGGTTGGAATTTACCACCGGCCTGGGATCTCATCATACATACTATTAAATCCCGGCCCCACCACCATACTGCCAGACCCATAAATACTGTAAGCTCTTACTGCGTGAAACGGAACGCAGGTGATTAAATTAAAATGAGGGTAGATATACAAGCTTCTAACTAATTATGAAACGACCAAGACCTCAGTCTCCCTGTGACCACGGACCCTGCTTCGAAAGGGTTCGAAACGTCAGGATAAATATTAAATCAAATTAATATAAAATAAAAAATGTAAAATTAACGCGAGTGATCAGTAAAAGTACATATATAGCATACACTTGTATAAAACTTATATCTTAATACCATGATGAATAATAATGTTTGGTACTTAAGGCTCATTTATATAACATAATTATGCGACACAGCGAACTGGTTAAAAATTTAAAAGATTTCCCAGCGCTTCTGGTTTGCGTATATCTCCGACTGACGACATCCTTCGCCTTCTGCGAGTATTCAAATATTTACGCTTAACCAAAGGCACCGTTTAATACTGCTCTAAAGATTTATTTTTATTTTTATCTGAGTAAATTAAGTAAATAGCCTTCATACTCTACCACTGTTAGGAAAACGTCATTAAAATCAATTCATCGCTACTACGCGGACATTGCCTTAATTACCATACTTGCCAAATGGGGGTTAGTGATCACAGACCTGAGCTATACATCAAATTTCTTTTATTTTTAATGTTAAAAGGAAGCAAACAAGCAGGGTCACTTGATGGAAAGTAATCACCGCCGCCCATGGACACCCGCAAAACCAAAGTAATCTCCGATGCGTTGCCGGCCTTGAGGAAAGAGTTGGATCTTGAAGAGGGAGTAGGAATTGGGAGGGGGGAGGGGTGAAAGATGGGCTTCCGGTACTTTCACTTACCGGACGAAACACAACAGTAACGAGTGCCATTATTTCACGGCGATATTCTCTGAGAGGGTGGTATTACGCCGGGCGAGCCGGCCCATTTCGTGCTGCAACGCAGCGTGGCTCTACCACTCGGACAACAATCCGATACGCACTTTACCCGACTTGTGTATTCATCCCATGACTTTCGGTTTTCGGGATTAGCTCTTAGGCACTAGGCCACAAGGGAAAGTGCTGAAAAATCATTTTTTTTTGTCGAAGAATCTATTGTTGTACTCGTAACTAGCAGGTAATATATTCCCCTTATTTTGTTGTTCAGTTTCAAGAAGAATAATCGATATTCCAAAATGTTCGCCTTGTAGACATTTATTATACAACAATAGTATTAATAGCAATCGTTAATCTTCGTTTCAACAATTTACGCTAAATGGTTCGCAAAAATTTAAAAACATCTGTAGAAAATATTAGATAATATTAAATCTTGATTCGATTCCCGATATTTTCTGACAATGCAGTAGAAAAATTTAACTTTATCGCAAACAATTACAGTAATTATTACTATTACTGGAGAAGTGATAGTGTCTGAAAACCAGCGCTGCCTTGGAGGTCCTTCTTCTGACCTACAGCACATTATATACAACGTGTAACCGAAATGTGTAGTAAAAATGAAAAGATCCAAAGTGTATTCCATCTAAATCTTGTTTTTGTTGTTACTAAGACATAAATATTAACTTTAATTGGTCATGCAATTGTAAATTAAATATTTATATTTGTGAAGTCATGCGCGTCAGGCACGCATAAGCAAGCAGCAGTGATCATAAATGTAAGTACACAGAGGTTACTTGTTTATTTTGATATCACGTCAAGTCAAGAAATATTTAATTATAATGTTGGTTATTTAGAAGCAACGTTTTACTTACTTAAGGGATCGCGTATTCGCAAAACTTTTTGAACAGTATGTCGCGAGCCCCAAGAATACAGACACTCACATTAGGTTTGAAGCCGCAATCTGCTCCCGGCATCGAGGATCTGTTAAGGAGTCGATCATTCGGTACCGACGTTGAGGTAACGCCCCTTTCGAATACTCGATTCGGGATCGTAACGGTGTCGTAAATCGATCTCAGATTGGAATCGAGATGGGGATTTTCAAGTAGGTCTGTTACGCTTTTTTTTTAAATTTTACTCCAGCTTTGATTGGATCGGTTTGTTGGCTTAAGCAGAAAAGGTATTTTCGACAAATAACTTGCTTCTTGGAATACTTATTTACACCTTTTCAGTAGTAAATTGAATTGAGCGAGATTTATCAAGATTGGCCGATAATTTTACCTTTTGTTCTTATCTTTTGTTACCCTTTTGTGCTTTATCATTTAATAGAAATGGCGGATCACACATACCATGAGTGTCCATGAGGCATGACTATTGACACTCAACGTTTCCATAACAAAAGAATTTATCTAAAAGAAAACAGTGTTTTTCTCAGACTAGAGAAAAACACAGAAACACAGATACCTATTTGATTTGCGTTGCTAAAATTTGAGTGCTTTGAGTGAGAGTTAAGCAGAAAAGGTATTTTCGACAAATAACTTGCTTGTTGGAATACTTATTTACACCTTTTTAGTAGTAAATTCAATTGAGTGAGATTTATTAAGATTGGCCGATAATTTTACCTTTTGTTTTTATCTTTTGTTACTCTTTTGTGCTTTATCTAATATATAAAATTCTCGCGTCACAGTTTTCGTTGCCGTACTCCTCCGAAACGGCTTGACCGATTTTGATGAAATTTTTTGTGCTTATCCGGTATCTATGAGAATCGGCCAACATCTATTTTTCATCCCCCTACATGTTAGGGGTAGTCCACCCCTAATTTTTATTTTTATTTTTTATGGCAAAACAACGTTGAGCCGGGTCATCCGGTATCTATGAGAATCGGCCAACATCTATTTTTCATCCCCCTAAATGTTAGGGGTAGTCCACCCCAAATTTTTTTTTAATTTTTTATGGCAAAACAACGTTTGCCGGGTCATCCGGTATCTATGAGAATCGGCCAACATCTATTTTTCATCCCCCTAAATGTTAGGGGTAGTCCACCCCTAAATTTTTTTTTTATTTTTTATGGCAAAACGACGTTTGCCGGGTCAGCTAGTCTAATATATAAAATTCTCGCGTCACAGTTTTCGTTGCCATACTCCTCCGAAACGGCTTGACCGATTTTGATGAAATTTTTTGTGCTTATCCGGTATCTATGAGAATCGGCCAACATCTATTTCTCATCCCCCTAAATGTTAGGGGTAGTCCACCCCTAAATTTTTTTAATATTTTTTATGGCAAAACAACGTTTGCCGGGTCATCCGGTATCTATGAGAATCGGCCAACATCTATTTTTCATCCCCCTAAATGTTAGGGGTAGTCCACCCCTAAATTTATTTTTTATTTTTTATGGCAAAACGACGTTTGCCGGGTCAGCTAGTCATTTAATAGAAATGGCGGATCACACAATATTGATATTCATCTTGTTCTAGAATTTAGTCTAGAAATTTCGAGACCTCATCCTTTAGATTATTATTTACTTTTAAGAATTAATAATTATCCCTGCCCAGATAATTTTAGGGGTCATAGAAACCCCACATGGTTTGCGTAGTAACTTTTATGCACGAGGTTCACGAAAGGTTTAAAAATGGTTGAATAACCAAATAGTTGTTACCTAATTATGTTCAAAAAAATGTTCAGACTTCTTATCTTATCTACGTACCGACAAGTATTTCTTACCGTCTCCTATACACAAATGCATCAAAGACGGAACCATATAGCTTTCATACGAAAAGCATGGCAAGACCTCGTATTTTATATGCCATAATCCTGTTGTTGAAAGATCCCAAAGGCCCATACCGATTATCCACAGTATCAGATGCACAGACGGAACGGTCGTCTATAATATTGAAAAGATCCCGTCCACGGAACAATTTCCTTTATATCCCGAAAGCACTTTTTAAAGAGATTCCCCATTTAGATAAAATGCTAATTTATTCATTGGCAAGAAGGAAGGTATAAGCCTCCTGGAGATTCAATTTAATCTTAAGTTCGTAATTTACTTTTCATGTTAAAAGAATTGTTTATTTATATTGCATATTAAGAAAGGTGCTTCGTTACCTATTACGTTCTAGTTCTAATTTGGATTACATTATTAGGTACATAATTATCATCGAGAGTAAGTATTAACGGAATTATCACCATGCTTTTGGTTGTTTGTGAAAAAATCCTAAAAACATGTTAAAAATTAGGATTTTTAATGGATGGATGGATGGATTTTTAAAGGTAGGCCTTTAAACGAGAAATTCTTGTATATTTTATATAATCTGAATCTAGGAAACATATCTATGCTGCAAATATATCTACGGATAGAATTGACAAGTGCAATATTTTCAATATTTCCTACTAATAACGCTTTGGTGGCCGAGTGGCACAGCGCTCCTGATATCCGAAGGTCCGGTTGAATTCCCAGGTCAGGCGAAATGTGTTTCAGATTTTCGAGGCTTAGTACGGGTTTCTGGTTACCAACCCAGATTGGGCAAACGTGGTGATTAAATAAATACCTACCTATATAATTTCGATTACTTGGTTTCAATGATGAAGGCATTTGCCCAGGAGTGAGACAGCCAAAAGGCATTTTGCTTTCCTTTGAGTGCAATATTGAGTTTTCTAATAAATCCATGTAAGTATAAATGCTACATCTCAATAATCTAAGCCAGTAAAAAAAAATGAAGTGCTTAAGATAGGTACTCAGAAGAGTATCTACAAAATGTATTTGATTAAATAACATGAAAGTAATTGTTTCCTTAATCTTCTTTACAAAATTTTACTTGAAAACAATACAGTTACCTACATAACAATTACCAAGAATCATAAGACACTTTCAAGTTCTCGCAAAGCTGGCGCGTGTAATAATGGTTGATGTAAATATTGTGTTAAGTTAATTTTCTTTTCTATCAGATATAAAATAAAATTCTAAGGTAAGCAGCACTTCATAATAAAAAGGCACGAGGAAGAGATTCACAAACGAAGAAACGTTATTATGTTAGGATAATATTTTTATGGAACAAAATTATCCCTCCATAAAAACAAAGGCGAAATGATCTGAAGACAGAAACTTTGCGCCGTTCCGGTTTTAAATGAAAATAATAAATTATTCTCGCCGAAGAGCTTTCTACTATACATAAAAATGGTAATGCATTCAGTGCTGCAAGATGGGGCCGAGTCAAATGGGGTGCAGATTGAATCGAGTAAATTTAAAATTTAAAACTCACCGATTATCTTTCTCCCTCACTAAACAAGAAAATACAGTTTCAGATGAATGACAAAAGGAGATTTTGCTACGGTCGTTGATTTGTTTGAATATTTCTTAATATGAACCCCCTTATTCATAAAAACTATTTAAGCATTATTTACTTAAATATTGTTTTGTCAACGTCACACAAGCGTCATTTTGTATTTGAGAAAAAGAGATAAAACAATGATTAACTAAATTTTGCTTCAATAGTTTTTTTATGAATAAGGGGGTAAGTGTTTTCGTTGAAGTAGTTCGTTAGATGAAAGAGAAGGTTTAGTTAACAGAAGTGCCAATTTGATTGTACCTAAAAGTCAACCTTAAAAAAAGACATTAAAATATTAGTTGATGAGAATAATCGTGCAATCAAATCGAACTAAAGATGTATAATTACATACATTCATTTTTATGTATTGAAAAATGTGTGGTCTAAGTAAAGGTCTCCCGCCCAGTGTAGAGACTTACAAACCGAATGGCATAAATGGCAATAAAATTGTTTTGATTTTGTATTTTCAATTGAATTTTAATATATCTAAGAGGTTAAAGACCTAACTTCATTTTCCGACTAAATGTTTTCGATTTCGGAGTCCGACTCCTGTAAAACGGCAAAAATCCGCTACCTTTCGAGTTTTTCCCGGTTCATTTCGTAAATATCGCTGAAAAAAACAAAAAAATTAAGTTAAAATATAATACAAATGTTTTAAAAATATGGCACTAAACTACGACATCGAGTATATTAGTTGGGTCATATTTACCCTTTCTGTCTTTTGACCACGTATATCCACCGATGCAAGCGCAACCCGACTGAATAGCGGTAAGAAACGAGGAGGCGAAGTAGTTAGCTCCAGCTACTGAGAAGTAAGGCAACGTCACCCAATATTTTCTGGGAAATGCCCACGCTTAAAAACGTCGTGGGTCATATAGACCCAACTCTGCGCTCCCCGGGTTAAAGAAAGTTTTATTAAAACCACTTTTCATTATATCACTATTTTCTTCTGTATTGTTTAGTTTGTAAGCATGTATCAAATAAATTTATTTGTATTATACTGCTTAAATGTTACTTGAGCTGCCTTTAAGAGCTATTATAATTGAATATGTCAACCAATTAGTTTTTTCCCGAAGTTATCGCGAAGGCGTTTTCCTTTCTAGCTATTTATTATTTTTACTCGTGGAACCTATAAATTGGTCTCATTATTGTTAAAAATAACATTATTGTATGTTACATACAAAATACGAAAATAATATAGGACTTAAGTTTTTGTAACAAATTGCGTATCAAACAAATTAGCGGTTATTACATAGATTTTAAATTAAAAAAAGAAGAAACATTTATTGGAATCGCTTAGCAAAACACAATAAAACATACAACAGCATGTAACAAAAAGAAAATTAAATAATAATTGTGTACATATTAATAACACAAATTTAAAAACAAATTAAGAATCACAAAAAAGTTCTCTCCGGCGGGGAATCGAACCCCGGTCTCCCGCGTGACAGGCGGGGATACTTACCACTATACTACCGAAGACTTACATATGACGACGAAATACGCCGTTATGTGACGCAGCGTTGTGGCACGTCGCACCGCGTGCGTGTGTGTGCGTGCGGCGGCAGACGCGGCGAGGTCGAACGCCCACAAGTTCACAATCTATTTCTTGATACGCGTGATATAGGTGACTGCCGATAACGCGACGCGTTCTAGCTATTTAAATTCAGAGTTCTTTGTTAATTTAAGTGTCACTTAGTCACTACGTGGAAGGTCAGGCGGAGATTGCGGGATGAGTGGGACTCCCACTTGAATAGGTAATTGGCACGAACAAGCTCAAGATAGACATAGGTGAAAGGAGGGAGGGGAGGCCATTGCTCTGCAATGGGAAAGTAATAATAGCTGAGATAATAATAATGATAATGATGCTTGATGATTGGATCAAGGGTCAGATTCAGAAAGCAGTACTCCTTGACACGACACGTACTGTCAGGAGATTCTTCACTCTGCAGCCCTGCTGGCGGTACTCTAGAATTAAGTTTTTATATTGTTTTATTGTTTTTATATTAAAATAAATAAAGGAGATAATAATAATAAGTCACTACGCCATCGTTTCGCTAGTCTACGGCGGAAGACCTAGAACTGAGAAGAACTGAAAAGAACATGGGAAGAATCCTATCACTTGCCTGGGATTTCCTTTTAGAAATATTTTCAAAATGTTCTGCATGAATGAACTAGAAGTTGAACTAAAGCTGTAAGTAAGTAAGATAAATAAAAACTTTTACTATCATCAACTTGTAACGTCATTACACAATTAAAATGTTAAAAAGGTTTAAATGAAACAACTTTTACGGATCTACTCGCGTTTATTTTATTTTACAATTTAAATGTGTAGTGTTCGCGTAAACTTTAGAAAACAATATGTTAAAAAGGTTGTTGCGAGATTCAAAATTTTAATAGTTATAATCACATCAAGTTATTTAATTTACTAAGTTTATCTACGCAAGTAAATCTCGCGACAAGCTTTTATATCATATAAATTGTGTAATGACGTTATAAGTTAATAGTAAAAGTTTTATAGTAAAAGTTTATTTTATTCTTTTTAGCGCATTTAAATAAAAGCTTGTTTTTAAAAAAGGTTTTACTTTTAATTTGCTTTTTACTTTTTAGTTATGTTAACCTTTCATTGTCATCCAAACTGAACGTGTATACAAAATTTCAGCTCAATCGGTTGAAGATGCTCTGCTTCAAAACTGAGTTTCAAGCTTTAGAAGTCCGCCATATTGGATTTAGAGTGACGTTACTTTATTTTTCGAGTTATTCTCAGCAAGTCCTTTCATTTGATACCCTTATTGTAGGAATGCATTAAAAATAATTAATCCGCCATCTTGGGTGTGCCTCCATCTTAGATTTAGAATGACGTCACACGATTCACACAATTAACCATGCATTGTCATCCGAACCGAACATGTATAGAAAATTTCAGCTCAAACGGTTGAAGATATCTGCTTCAAAACTGAGTTGCAAGATTCAACCCGAACAAACATACATACATACATACATTGCAAGTTAAATATAAGCTTGTAAAAAAAAAGAGATAAATCACCGATAAAAAATAAAAGTAAGTATAAAAAATGTTTAAATTCATAAAAAAATATTTACTCCCAACTCATATATTTTCAGAGTAGCGTGCCATATATTCGAATTGTTTGCTCAGTGACGTGCAGTATATTTCAGTTTGTGGCATCTGTATTGTGTTAGGCCCGGTTTCTACCAAAGTAAAAAATAATTTGTCATAAATAACAAAAAGGATATTGGATTCGATCGATTGGGTATGAAACCATTCGTGTAAAGCTAGTAAGAAGTAGTTTAAAACCTTACTATAAGCAGTAATACAAGGTAAGCAAGGAAACGAGACGTATGTATACGCCGGCCGCTATACGCGTCTTGTTTTCACAACTGCAATAATACTTTAGAGTTATTATTATCGGTATTCTCACCATGTTTATTATATGTGCATACAGTTGCATGCGCCTTGATCAGGGAATTACAGAAGTTAATGTGGGTTTTGTATGAGCAAACAAAACGATCTACCCTCTTCCTCAGTCTTTTTTTGCGCTCGATGCCAGTACCACTGGTTTTTAAGTCACTATTCACTCGAAATTGCTCACGACACACTAAGCTTACATTATCAGAACGCGAAACGGCTTTATTGTTGTTTTTGCGGTTTTTAACCAGACTAATCACCGGGTTCCAGACACAGATCATGGCGCATGCAACTGTGCCGAAATATCGGATAATCACATAATGGTAAGAATCCCGTTAATAATTACTCTAATGCAAGTGATCAAGATGGTTTAAATAGTTATATTGCAATAATACTGATTGAAAAAAAAGTTGAAAACATTCCACGAGCTGGATTTGAACCCGCGCCCCATGCCATACCGGGTAACACCAGTATTTTAAATGATTATTACTTTAGTTTCTTTGCTCAAACTCAGTCCGATGTTATACACGATTTACAGAAAAAATCACAATCAATTAAGTCGATCGATGCAATGCCGGGCATAAAAATCTATCACCCCATCTCTCCTCGTGGGTGTCGGAGAAGGCGACTAAGGGACCATTCCAGAGGATGGGCAGCAGTATCTCTCTGTGATTACATTTACCTACTGCGATCGCCAACCCGTCTTTTTTCACATTGTGAGTCCTTCTTACTGGGATACGAGGGCCCCTGGGGCCCAAGTTATGTGTCGATTTTTCGGTCCCTCTTTCTAACCTGGAGCCTAAGCATCCAGGGATCGCCAACCCGCCTGCCAAGCGTGGCGATTATGGCAAATTCCCCTCATTAATGGGGAAGGCTTTTGTCCAGCAGTGGACGTCTTTTGACGTCTTTATCCTTTTGATGATGAGCAACGCAACATTGGTCATCACATTGGCATTTAAGAAAAGCTAGTCACGTGATTAGAATATTTTTGATGATCAACCTTTTTTAATTAAAATGAAATAGACATAAATTTATATTTTTAAATGTTACGGGTAAGCAGTTGGTGGAAGCGCACTTCACCCGGAATCCTCAACTACTGAGGCACTGGCTATCTTATCTTATCTAACTGCCAGAATACAACAATGCTAAAATATAGGTATTATGCCGACATATTTAGATAAGATTGTGGTAGCTAGCCGGGCAGGCAAACAAGCTCTACCACCAACCAAACCGAGTACAAAAACATGTACATGTGCTGGGAATTGAACCCGGGGCCTCTGAGTCTAAGTAACTATAACTAACGAAACAAGATCTATTTAATGCTGACAATTTCTCGACAACAACTGTTAATTTATTTTCAAACACGTTTCTAGAATAACAATACAATCCATTCAACTCATAAATATTGAACATTTAAAGGAAATTTCAATCAAACAAAATTCAAAAACTCCAAGTTCCAAAGCGAAACCGTGAACCTATTCTAGAAGCTTATTTTGCGAATAGAATTCCGGAGTCGAACACCGAGCGCTAACAAGGTAAACAAGCAACCGGTTAGTAGAGTAATTTATTGATTACTGGGATTGGAGGAGCTCGATGGCGCAGTGGTTAACGCGCCCGGTCTGCAATTCCTAATGTTAAGCAACTTTCGCAAAGGCCGGTCATCGGATAAGTGACCAAAAAATGTATCATCTCGAGCTTCTCCGTGCTTTGAAAGGCACGTAAAGCCGCTGGTCCCGGCTGCATAAGCAGTCGATAACAACCACCAACCCGCTTCTATCTATCTATCTATCTATCTATCTATCTATCTATCCATATGGAAGGCTCGTGCTCCAGCAGTGGGAACGTTGATAAGCTGGTGATGTGTGATTGTTATTGAGGTTTTTTGTCTTTCAGTACCTATATCGGCAAGGTTGCATGCACCAGACTGGCTGGTTATAAAATTACTTACATACATAAATAATTTTATAACCGGTTATATAATTTTATTTATTTATAACTTTTTAAACTATCATGGTCACTTACAATAGAATAAATATTATTAATGGGATTATTACCATGTTTTTTGTTATGTTTGAGTATCCGATATTTCGGCACAGTTGCATGCGCCACGATCACGGATGTACTGAAGTTATTGCGGGTGGGTGATTATGAGCAGACAAAACGATTTACCCTCTTCCTTAGTCGTTTTTTGCGCTCGATACTCGTACCACTGTTTCCTAAGTCACTAATCACTCGAAATTGTTCTCGACACACTACACTGACCGTATCAGATCGCGAAACGGCACTTTTGTTGTTTTTGCGGTCTTTACATAAGCTAATCACTGGATTCCAGATACGCGACAGTTTAAACCCATCTTCACGATTGAAATTTTTGTATTTTGTAATTTCAATCGCTTCTCTAACCAATCTAGGTATGTAGTGGCGTTCTGTCGAAATTATATGGGGGTTATAAAATTACTTACTAATTAAGGACTTAGGAAACAGTGGTACGAGTATCGAGCGCAAAAAACGACTAAGGAAGAGGGTAGATCGTTTTGTCTGCTCATAATCACCCACCCGCAATAACTTCAGTACATCCGTGATCATGGCGCATGCAACTGTGCCGAAATATCGGATACTCAAACATAAAAAAAACATGGTAATAATCCCGTTAATAATATTTATTTTATTTATTTGTTTTGTAGTTACATACATTATTCATCGTCATACATCATTGTAATTGATGATGATAATAGCCTCAGCAGTAGATCGTCGCAGTGATCGATTTCGCGACCGGCAACTATTTTACATAGTTAGTTCGCGGAGCTCGTTAAAGTGGGTCGGGTTGTGGCGCTAAGTTATTTCATTATAGCCCATTCAGCTCTAATCTTTGTGTTCGTCATCGGTAAGACAATGAGTGTCTTGAAGATGCCACGGTTACCTATTTACACTGAAAAAAGCCCTTTTGCTTGTAGCTTATTTCATTTCGACTTCAGACCCTAAATAAAATAAAAACTAGAAGTCTACTATGGCACTACAAACAGCTTTAAAATAATATCATTCATCATCACAATTTCAATTTTAATTATTAAAATGCAAGCACCTTTTTTGTTTGAAGAGAGTTTGCTGATTGCCTCAGACAGCGTTTTCAGCTTCACCGGCCTTTTTTAGGGGTGGTGAGAAACTTAAAGGGTTCCTCAAGCCGTGTGAAACGAATCACATTCGGAGGTTTCTAGAGGGTACGGCATCACCCATACACTAGTGCGTGGCCGCGTGCCCAACTAGATTCTCCGAGGGTTTCAGATCGGATCGAAAACACCAGAGATTATTATCATCACCGAGTACCGACATTAACATGTTACCCGTAGCTGGGAATCAAATTTCTGAGTCTGACGCCGGTGGTCACAGACGGTGGCCTAACATTAACCACACTGGATGGCGGTTATTAAATTTTTTGATATTTTAATGTCCGCAAATGAGGTTACGTTCCGGTTCGCCTTATGAAAGGTAACCACTTCATCATATTTGAATGGAACAGTGCAAGATTAAAAGTTAAGGAACGGAGCTTGTGACGTATGAATGTGTGAGTGAGAGAGAGGTTTTCTGAAAGTTGTCATAACGGAAGATTTGAAAGGAAGATTTTAAGACGGGAAATCATTTAAAGAATATAAAATAAATGGTTTTTGGCTACTTTGTGTTTTACTGACTGTTGATGCTACAACTTTGTTATGGACGCTTAGCGGCCCTAAAATTTTTTATTTAAAGCCTACTGTCAAAACTTTTATCAATATTTAATGTGGAGACTGGTCTGCTCTTGCATACTATTATTTTGAATATTATTAACTATAGTTTTACTTTGTTTTTTTTTCTTAGACAATTTTTGACTTTTATTAGTACTGTAAGACATTGTGAAAATTTTAACTGGTAACTGATGTAAATTTGCAAACTTAGATAGGTATCATTATTTTTTCTCTTTTGTTTTTTTTTTATTTTTTGTGTTTTTATTTGTGTTGAAAAGTGTCCTTTTATGATAGGGCATTTTCCAATATTTTTGACGCTGTAAAGGAGAAAAGAGCTTGACATTTGCTGAGTTTCTTGCCGGTTCTTCTCAGTACAAGGTTATAGTAGACTTACGAACCGATGGCATAATGACGTTCATAAAAGCTATTTATAGCCTAAACTCAATAAATGATTTTGAATTTTTGAATTTTGGGTTTGTGATCACCAGCCCGCATTTGGCAAGCGTGATGATTAAACCATTACCCATCAATTGTAGCGATGACTTGATTTCAATGATGGAAGCCTTTGCCCAGCAGTGGGACAGTTATAGGCTGTTTATAAATGTATAATTATGTGGTTTTCATTCTGTAGTTGTACCTTAAATATTAAATTAATTAATTTACACCGGTTTTACGAATCGCCAGTGACTCATAAACTGTGAACGTTCACAAGCTTCCTTGGCGTGGCCACTCCATTGGCCATGAAATCAGACGGAAAACTCAGTCGCTCTTTGTAAAACCCAATGCTCATTAATTGGAGTGACTAGTAATGAAGGTAAGAGTTTGTAAATGTTTTTATTATTCTCAAAGGCAAAATTAAATGAAAATACTCGTCATTTGAATGGAAATTTGTTTCTTTTATTATATTTACCAATAAACAAAACGGACCTTGCAATACAATGTATCTCATCTCAGTCAAAAAGACGTCCACTGCTGGACAAAGGCCTCCCTCAAGGATAAATAATGTTGAGGGGAATTTGCCATAATCGCCACGCTTGGCAGGCGGGTTGGCGATCGCAGTAAGGTGAGACTAATCACAGAGAGACGCTGCTGCCCATCCTTTAGAATGGTCCCATTGTCGCCTTCTACGATATATTTGTAAAAATATTATGATCTGATGTTAGTGACGGTAGTTGTTGGCATTGAATGGGCGCCTTTTTTGAAAGCCAACTTCAAAGTAAAAAGTGTTGAATAATTTCGGCGGGCTGGTTAGAACCACGATAGCTCAATTGGAAGAGCACCTGACCCGGTATGTCAGAAGGGTGCAGGTTCAAATCCTGCTCGTGGAATTTTTTTCAACATTTGTGTTTTTCTGTCTGTTTGGAAGAAATGCATATATAACTGGGAATACGTTTACTGTCGTTTGGTCTGAAAATATGTCGAGATGAATTATATAAAGCTGATAAAAGGGGCGTGGAGAAGTTTTGAATGTACCGTCACCACTGTAACTACACAATTTTGATGATTTTATTGTCAATATTGCAGTTTCAGGACAAATGGTAACAATTTTTTCTCGATCTCCATCTACGAATACCTTAAAATGTTCAGAAACTCCCTTTGGAATGTTACATCTTCTATTCTCTTGAAAACAAGTGAATCCGTGCCTAAGAAGTTTTTCCGTGTTCTATACAAAGTACTTTTTATTAAAACAAATAATGATGGAATTTCGGTCACAGGAAACAAATCATTGATTTCGATAAACAGTTGCACCATTCCTTCATATATCTGCTCAATAGGGCATAAATTAATTCATGCTTCCCGCTTAATGTCGTATATCAGCTGTGTAACTTTAATTTTATTCTTATTCGGTGTACCATGTATGCTTGGTTTCACGTGTTATTTCACATTCATTCTTGGTTAGCGTTACCGTTGCAGAACAAACGTCCCGATTTGTGCATTTCCTTCGAGAAGTGCCATTCAGGTTTGATTTTCCATCTTTGGTCAAATTTACTTCTAATTACAAGAAGCTTTTTTATTATTATTTGTAGTAAAAGAAATTATTTTAAAGGGATTCATTAAGAATATAAAGTGTATTAATTATAAAACAAAAGGTAATTATTTCTTAAACGAGCAGATTATTTATAAGTGACAATTATCGTTATCTAAAGAGGTTTTGCAGTATATGTAGGAAGTAGGTATTACAAAATAAGTTCCGGCAGCGTGGCCATGATATACCGTACAATTATAAATTTAGTGATCAATAAAACTCCTTTGATCATAGTATTTCATCAAAGCTATGATAATATTATAACTCCCTTCAGCAAATTTGTTATGTAGGTACACGGAGGGAAGACAAACTGTTCGTTTCTTCCGTGGTTATGTAATTTTTGTAGACAATGTATAATTTGATGAAGCAACATTAAGTCGTCATCATTACAATGTCGTATCTTTGATTAAAATAACATAACCATAGTTCTTACTCTTCCATATTATTGACATAAGTTAGAAAGAGAAAACCATTTTAAATTATACCGTTTAAACAAAGCTATGATAATTTATAATAAAAAAAGAACATTTTATGTAATGTAAAATATAAGAACTGATTATGTATGGTACAACTTCGACTTTCTATTTTAACATACATATTATGACAGTGTAACACTTTTAAACTATATAGTGTACCAACATACAAGTACCAATATGTCGTTTTATTTAATAAAACATCAAATTGGTCCAACCGCAAATTGGACCAAACGCGCCTAAAGGGATAAAACTATGTGATCCCAAAAAAGTCGACATTATGGGAATTCAACTTTTAAATAATTCAACATTCTAAGAATTAAACATTTTGCTAGATAAAAATAAATCAACATTCTGGGAAGTTATACATTTTGGGATTTCAACTTTCTGTCCCGGAAGGTCTTTTTCATAAGGAAATGCCTGAACTCAGTAGTGGTACGGTTATATGTAGGCTAATGTTGATAGCGATGTGGGGCTATAATATTTATTTATTTGCTTATTTATTGGCACGACAACAGAATGCAAACCACATTTCATACATAAACACAATAAATAAAATACAGTAAAATTTGCACTCCGATTGTAGTCGGGCACAGCGCTTGCTTATTCTATCATGCATACATTAAATATAATAAAGATCTTTGCTAAACTTAAAACAGTAACAATATTTAAAATAATTGAACAGGTGAAAAACAACAATAAACAATAATAAACATGTCATAACTGGCTCTGGTGGGACGAGAAAGTGAGAAAATATCCAAGTCCTCGCTATTAATATTAGAGGTAAGACAGGTAAGAAGATAATTAAAACATGCAGTGCCCTAGTTAATTTATTTATTTATTCTGAATAGGTACTAGTATATAAACTTACAGCCTGTTCAGCCAACACGGTGAGACATATACCTAAACCTTGCAAAGAAATTAAAGCATGCTGCCGTGTCATCCCAGCGAGGCATTGTGTCAAGTTCTTTTGAAATATACACCACAAGTTAAAGACCTACAAGTTAAAGACCTAATCCAACATTCCATACCTCATTCTGTTCCGAAAACAATATTAAAGTATTAGTAAATTGTAATTGTTCGCAACAATATTTGCGTTAAATTATATGTAAATAATCATAAACCATCATCATCATCATCATCATCGGCCCATCTTAGTCCACTGCTGAACATAGGCCTCCCCTAATGAGCGCCATAGCGCCCTGTCCTCAGCTTGACGCATCCAGCATCTGCCAGCAGTCTTTCGCAGGTCATCATCCCACCTGGCCGGAGGTCGTCCTACACTACGTTTACTTGCCTAATTCTTAACTGATCTTTCAATATTTGTAAAAATATTAAGATCGGATGTTGATGACGTTGTTGTCGACATTGAATTTGGCTTATAAATTAAAAAAGTGGATAGTGTTGATTAATTTCAGCGAGTTGGATTGAGCCATGATAGCATAGTTGGCAATGCACCAGACCCGGCATATCATGGGGCTCAGGTTCGAATCCCGCTCGTGGATTTTTTTCAACACTTTGTCTTTTTTCAAACAATATTAAAGATATAGTTACACTCTAAGTCCCATATCGTCTTGTAAAAACCTTTTGGAAATGGAAAATTGTCAAACTTCATACGGTTCTCCCAAGAACTTACTAGTCTTTTAAATGTCACGATTATCTTCAATACCATCTACGTAGAGATGAATGCGATCAAAGATGCACCAGGTACAGGCATAGAATAATTACGAGTGTGGAACGTAATTAGTGACGATTGTTCAGAAGGAGCTTCTAATGAAATTCCGAGTGTGATCGGCATCAGAATGCATCGGTCCTCAGCTCTGGCTGGCTCAGGAATGCGCCAAGACTTTCCTAATAGTTTTGATTCAGCTCAAGTCGTTAGTTCCCAATTGTTGACTAATGACTGAGGGGATTCGTATAGAACTTTCGGGTTGTGCTCAAGTCGTGGTTAATCTTGAAATATCTTGTTTGTTTATTATTTTTAATTGTACCTATAACGGGGTTGTGTCTTTTAGTAGTTTAAAGATAGAGCATAAAAAGGTGTTTCAAAAAAAGTAAATTGTTGCGACTTTTCAACATTTTAGTGTAACATGTCATTAAAGTATTGAAACGTTGTGAGTAAAATATGTGAAAGAATAATATAATTAAATAATTGTACATAGTTACCATATCCATTTCATCTAAATAAGTTAATAAATAAACTAATTGACTAAATAATAAAACAATAAAATCATTGTTAATGAAAATAAAATTATTACTATTCAAAAAAACGTTATGAGAAAAGAGAAAAAAATGTTTTCATAGGCAGGACTCTTTTGTATTGGATTTCTCAATGGGCACCCATTTTGTTCCGAACTTTATAGGCGTACAGTTCCATAATTTGCAATACTGAATGCCTGGGATTCATATAAAGCCCAGATTTTATACGATCGTTTTGCCTCAATTTCGTAAAAAGGTGAGTTTTATTTTTAAATGAATTCAACAATCATACTTACTTGAAAAAAAAGATGTTGCCACACACAACCTTTTCGCGGGATAGTATAATATAATGTAGTTTTATGTATTATTTTATTATTAGTGAAGACTTTGAGGAGCTCGATGGCGTAGCGGCTAGCGCGTTCGGTTTGCGATCTTGCACACTAAGCAACTTTCGCAATGCCGGGTCGCCTGATGGGTGACCAATTAAAAACATCTCGAGCTTCTCCGTGCTTCGGAAGGCACGTTAAGCCGTTGGTCCCGGTTGTTGTCGTAAGATGGCAGTCGTTAAAACCCACCAACCCGCATTGGGCCAGCGTGGTGGGTTATGGCCCATTATCCCCACGTGCTACTGATCATGTGGGAGGCCTGTGCCCAGCAGTGGGACGTTTATAGGCTGATGATGATGATGATGATGACGACTTTATTTTAACTATTAGGCGTTTGCCCAGCTACGGCACAGTACATAGACCTAGATAACTAACAAAATCAGACACAACCGTCACAAACTAACTAAATTCTCAGTCATCGTTTCTAGAAACGTTGAGAAATCGAAACTCCTTTTACGCAGAAAGGTAATGTAATAAAAGGTAATATCATCATCATAATCAAATTAAAAAAAGACAAAGCGTTGAAAAAATTTCAAGAGCAGGATTCGAACCCACACCCCATGACATGCCACGGTAGCATAGTTGGTAGTAGTGCACCTGACCCAGCATGTCATGGGGTGCGGGTTCGAATCCCACTCGTAGATTTTATTCAACACTTTGTCTTTTCTCAATTTGTAATTTGTTCGCAACAAAACTTACGTAAAATTATATGTAAATAATCATCGTCATAATGAGCCTATATTAGTTTACTGCTGGACAAAGGATATAAGACTGAGCTCGATCCGCGGTTGGTTGCGAAGATCACCGCTCCACTAGCTAGTCTAAGGGCATTTTACACTAAACGTAAACTAAAAACCGTTACCAACTAAATTGTCAGCTTTCGTTTCTAAACGTTGAGAAATATAGGAACAACAGCGCAGGAAAGAAACTTAAAGCAATCCTATAATGATCTTAGCCAGCAAAGTGGTTACGTGTCGCGTAATCCGAACAAAAAAAAACGTCTTCCAATACGAAATTCGGTAAACTATAAAAAGCCTCCCCCTGCCCTTTCAGGAGTCACGTATTCGCGCGGTTCCCCCAACTTCACCTCAGAAACTCTTCGAAAACGAACGTTAACTTCTTAACGAAGTTTGTAATGCGAATTGCGTCTCGGTATTAATACCCCCTTCCTTTGTTTACCATTCAACTTTCAAGGATTGAAATCGTGCTTCTAGAGAGACAAAATAACAGCAGTCGAGTTCATATTTTCATTTATTATGTAGGCTCCGTCTTCTTGAAAGATTATGTAAATTGGTAAATGCTTATGATGCTGTTTAGATTGGACTCTAACTAAAACGGTCTTTGAAATAGTTTTACTTCAAACTGTTGTAAGTTAAGTGTTTACTTTATATTGTGATTTCATTTAAGTTTCTTGTAAGTCGAAAATTTTAGTTTATCTTACTGCCACATCATCATCATCATCATCATCATCAGCTCATAATGTCCCCACTGCTGGGGCACGAGCCTTCCCTATGGATGGATATGGAGAACAGGCCATAAACCACCACGCAGGCCTAGTGCGGATTGGTGGTTGTTAACGACTGCTAATGCAGCCGAGACCAACGGCTTTACGTGCCTTCCGAAGCACGAAGGAGCTCGAGATGGTAAATTTTTCACCCATCCGATGACCGGCCTTTGCGAAAGTTTCTTAACCTCAGCAATCGCAGACTGGGCGTGTTAACAACTGCGCCATCGAGCTCCTCATTTATCTTACTGTCACTATTGACTTTAAATTTCTTAATTTATCGTGCTTTGACTAGAACAGTTGAACGGTCAATTTCTAGGGCTGGATTAATTACTGATAGCAAATTTTTTTATATCTTATGCACTTGGCCTTCGTCTCACCTGATGTTAAGTGATGATAAGACCTTAGGTGGAAGCGCACTTCACCCGGAATCCTAAACTGCTGAGGCACTGGCTATCTTATCTCTAGCGGCCGGAACGCAACAATGCTACGAACATTGATGTTATGACCACATATTTAGATAAGATGGTGGTAGCTAGCCAGGCGGGCGAACGAACCTTACCACCAACCAAACCGAGTACATAAACATGTACCCCCCGGAGTCGAACCCGGGACCTCTGGGTCTAAAGCGGTGGCTTCAACCACTAGACCACAGAAGCGATTAAAAATCTTTATGTCTTTATCTATGAAATCATGTAACGATTAAAGTACTTCTATCGGTTTTTATAAGAAGAATTCTATGCTTACACAGAGCAGTTTCTCTAGAGCAGTGGTTCTTAACCTTTTAGCCGTGAGGGACCATTTCACCAAATATCTGTCTTGCCGGGGACCACCCAGTTGTTTTATTGATAACATACGGTACCTAAAAGTAAACAAATAAAGGGTTCTTTGATCTATCTATAAATAAAATACGCATAATTTGACGACTAACACTCATTTATTTATTATTTTGCAAAAAACTATAATAAAGTTACAGATTTTAATGAGATTTTTGTGACTGCATACTCTTTACTAACTTCTGAATCCTTGGTTCAGTGCTACTCGAAGCTATGACGCATATCAGCAGTGGCATCCAACCGATTTCGGTGCTTGTTTTTAATAATCTGAAGCGCTGAAAACCCCTGCTACTGCCGTTTTTCGCGTTGGGTCAGCTCTAACATCACACACGTCAAGGACGTCAAGTCACTTGTTTATTGTTTATCATGAATACGATGGCTTCGCGGACCACTTGAAATGCCTCCAGGAACCACCTGTGGTCCGCGGACCACCGGTTAAGAACCACTGCTCTAGAGCCATCACTTTTTCCACAGCCTTAGCATTGGGAGGTGAGAATATAAACCCATACTTTTTACAAATTGTACCTAAGTAACTTGCTAGAGTAATAAACCAGTTTTGTAAAACACAGATAGCGTAGCCAGTTTTCACACAATTTAATATTGAGACAGCTACAAATGAAGCTGTCGACAGAATAGTTCATCATCATCATCATCATTATCCCCTCTCGACCCACAGCTGAGCATAGGCCTCTCTTTGTTTATGCTATTTGCCTCCATCCTGCGCTAGTCTGGGCCAACTGTCGTCAATTCGTTTGGCCAAGTATCCTGGCCAACTCCACTTGAGCCCCAATATCCGCTGTCTGGCATCTTGGACTTTAGTCCTCTCGCGGATTTCGGTGTTGGGGACGCGGACTAAAAGTGTGATGCCGAGCATGGCGCGTTCCATGGCTCTCGGTGCAACACTAATTTTATGCACAGCCTCCCTAGTGAGGCGCCATGTCTCAGCACCGTAGGTCATAGTTGGCAGGACATGATTAAAAATACGTGTTCTCAGACATTGTGGAATGTGGGTGGTAACCCTAGTTGAACCTGATATAAATCTATTTATCCATTAATAAATATATTTTTTGAATATAAATCGCCGTGTGACCTGGGATAAGCTATGTAAATTATCAAAATTCAAACTCGTTCAGTCATCAGAACAATGTAAACAAATATTATTAGTGTGTATAACATGAATATTGTAACAGCAATTATTTGCATGTTCATCAATCATTCCATCAATTAAACAATATTTTGTGAAGCCACCATTATTTTGATCCACCCAAAATGAGAATTTTGTATAAAATTACAACGGTAATCCTTTTCGATTAAATTGATCAATCAAAATTTATTGTTGTATAATCAAAACTTAATTAACGCCAGACGAAACTCCTCTCCCGTGTCTAAGTAATTTTAACTTTTTGACAGTTCTGCCTTCTTCGCCGAACGGTGTAAGCTGCATAAGAAAAGCGATAGGTACATTATGAAGCCGATATAATTGTAGCTGCCATAAAAAAAAGTAGTAGAAATAAAATAAAATTTAAAATAATTTTTTAATTTATCTTTATTATTTTAAATTTTGCATTAACAATGCTATATTGTAAAAAGTTTTTTTTTTCATTCAATCAAAATCAAATCTATCTATCATTAAAAAAAATATCAAAATCATTTCTTATGAGATCCTTAAATAATAAAGATATTTGTATCAATTAGATAAACATTTTTTTATTATTTTTTTATTAGGGCAACCATTAAGACAAACAAAAATACTAGCAATAACGAGGTTGAACATTATTAAAGGCTTAGTTTAGTTTTCAATGAGAAGCAGCCACGGCATGCAACGTATATTACATTTATTCTGTCACTCCGACATAACAATAAAACAACTGTTAGAAGGTAGGGAACTGCAGATAAATATTCCAAATGACAACGCATGCTAGTCACTACAAAGGCGGTAATAGGGCGCTCTGCAATGTTCCTACACAGACACCCAGATGAAATACACATGCACATTATCTTTGTGAAAGGCTGCGTACTCTTCGCCAACAAGTACGAAGACCCGGTTAACAAGCGCACTTTGAAATAAAACACGAAGGACGTCCGCTGCGTCAAGCGGGTGCACGGCGCGGGTGCCCGGGCGCCGAGCTCCGTCGCGGACAAATATGACGGTTTTATGGTGCATATCAGTGATCCGTCTCGTGAGTGGACGAGCGTGCCCCGTCAACCACGACCGCGGGGTGACCCACCTCACGCAGCGCTGCTCTATGAATTAACATGAAACAGAGTGCCGCGCGGGCGCCCGCGCCGCCAGAAGGCCATGAGCCCGCTTGACGCAGCGAACGCCCTAATTCAGATCCATTATCAGTCCATTTTACAGATAACTTTATTATTTGAGGTGCTCGATGGCGCAGTGGTTAACGCGCCCGGTCTGCGAGTGCTGAGGTTAAGCAACTTTCGCAAAGGCCGGTCATCGGATGGGTGACCAAAAATCTATCATCTCGAGCTCGTCCGTGCTTCGGAAGGCACGTTAAGCTGTTGGTCCCGACTGCATTAGCAGTCGTTAACAACCACCAATCCTCACTGGGCCCGCGTGTTGGTTTATGGCCCGTTCTCCCCACCATCCATAGGGTAGGCTCGTGCCCCAGTAGTGGGGACATAAAATGAGCTGATGATGATGATGATTATTATTATTTGAGCCTTTGCAGAGTCGTGCTTCGTGCTACGGCGGGCACGTTAACTCGTAGTCATAGACATATATTTATTTATTCAAATTCAAAATCAATTCACTTTTGGCTACAAATAGCTCTTATGAACGTCATATGCCATCTAACATGAGAATATAAATATATTGACAGAGATTTACAAAATAAAAGACATAAACCAACAGGACTAAACCAACAGGTATGACTACATAATGTTCTAATAACTTACAAGTCCCTTCAAGCTGGTACGAATGTCTAGAAATTGTAAGCAACGAAAATCACAGTACACTTTAGTACCGTGTCATAATAACATTATTAGAAGTGACAAAGCGCCTGATCGATTCATTACTTGCTTTGACAAAGTACTGAAGTGTTATATAGGTACAAATCGTTATACATATAAGCACCTCACGCATTGTATTGTCACCGATGAGTGCAAATATATGGGATGTGCAGACACGGAATAATACCCCACTTACGGGGAGGTTTTTCATTCATTTACTTAATCCGGTTCACTCGGTCCTGAGTTACTGAGAAAATGTGGAGCTTTTAACATTAATGTCGGGGTATGAATACGGCTACGAATGAGCTGGAGTCACACTGTAAGTCTCGATTATCCTACTTCCAAGTAATAGGTGTGCATTAGTATGAATGTAGTATGACCATGGTAATAGTACAAAATATTTGGGACCAGAAATGGTAATCTGCTCTTGAAATACTTTTGTAATAATAAGTTTGTCGTTCTCAGATTTAGTCTAAATTAAAGTTGTTAATAGAGGAGCTCGATGGCGCAGTGGTTAATGCGCCCGGAAGGAGTTGGATCTTGAGGAGGACCTCAAGATCCAACTCCTTCCTCAAGGTCGGCAACGCATCTGCGATTATTTTGGTTTGCGGGTGTCCATGGGCGGCGGCGATTACTTTCCATCAGGTGACCCGCCTGCTCGTTTTCCTCCTTTTAATATTAAAAAAAAATTTAACTTTGGTAACAAAGAGCGAAACATCGTAATGTCATGTCACTACTTCTAACAAATATCTAAATGTTGTAACGTTGTACGTTGCCCCTTAGTAACCTTATGAACAATTTTATTATTTTGAATTTGTATTTTTGATAGTGTCTATAAATATCTTTATTTCTTTTTAAATGGGGTCCTTCTAACGAGGCGTGAAGAGGCACCTTGTGGGCCAGCAGGGTGCGGGTGACTGGTGCCGCGTTGTTTTCACGCTGCACCAGTTGTCTTCGCGTCTGGACTCCATTTCCACAAAAAAAACATTTAATTAATTAATTGTCTTCCGCTTTATCTGCTTTTATTTAGAAATCTTTTTTACAAAATATATCAAAATGTTAACGTAATTTTATTAACACGTGGCAACGTTGTTATAGTATTGTGTAGAATCTAGGACTATGTGTAGAATACATATTCTTGCATATCTTCTATTTAATAACTTATTTCATTAATTCAGTAAATAAAAGTAATAATAATAATAAAACAAAAATTAATAAAAACAACCACTTCTCCCATTCCAGGTGCAAAAATGCCCAACACACTTGCCGCGTTACCACGTTGAACAGCGATAGACAACCTTAGCACCATGAATGACTCGGAGCGAGGGTCAAGACCCCTCCCTCGTAGACGGCGCCCCACATCCCTGAAAAAAAAGATAAGAAGATCTTATTGTAATCTTACTGTAGGTAGAAACAATATAAATAAAGAGCTTCCATCAATATATTGTTTAAGCGAGTACTTCCAATTTTCACGCCATTTTTCCTAACCTTGGACCAAAAAGGTCTGTAATAAGAGTTTTTACTCTCCAAAACTTTCTGGGAAGCCCTCTGTCACAATAGAGTTGTTCGAATAATGGCTGTTATTTAACTACTTCGTCGAGTTTATAAGTCCGTCAAGATATTGTTTTTTTACAAAGTGTTTTGATTGAGCCCCATTGATGGACAGAAAAGTCGACGGCGCCGGCGTTATTGAAGCGAATAAAGGATTTCGTTTATAGGAATAAATGTAGCACGCTTTTCTTAATAATGTTAGAAAGTTTAAAACTTAAATTTATCTTCTCGAGTTGGGATAGCCACCACATCGGTGCTGCCCTTCTGGTGGCCAGTATTCATAAGGAGGATTCCTGAGTAAAAAAAGATTCGTCATCACGCATACTAATGATAACGTTCATCATCATCATCATCTCAGCCAAAAGACGTCCATTGCTGGACAAAGGCCTCCCTCAAGGAACTCCACAACGACCGGTTTTGTGCTGCTCGCATCCAGCGGCTTCCCGCGATCTTCACCAGATCGTCGGTCCACCTTGTTGGAGGCCTGCCCACACTGCGCTTTCCGGTACGCGGTCGCCACTCAAGGACTGTTCCGCCTCAGCGGCCTTCTGTCCAGTGAGCAATGTGCCCTACCCACTGCCACTTGAGCTTAGCAACTCCTTGGGCTATGCCTAAATGTGTCTAAATGGGAAATCTGAAACTATAGAAGATAAGGTTTGCTTCAAGAGACCATGATTTGAAAGTAAGTCTAACTTAATTATTATTCCTTTTGAAAATAGACAAACTGTTGAAAAAATTCCACTAGCGGCATTCGAACCCGCACCCCATGACATGCCGGGTCAGGTGCACTACCAACTATGCTATCGTGGCTATACTCATTATTGTCATCTTGCTGACGTGACTTTTCTTCTAATATGGCAGTCTAAATTCTTTTGCTAGCTCAAATGAATTACTTATCTTGTAAGGAAAAAACGGATAGAGTCACTCAACTAAAGTTGCTGCCTTCGCAAAACTTGTGCTACACACGGAAATGAGTTACGGCGAACAAGTGAGAAATAACAATGTAAGGGATTGGTAAAGCATCCGTGATCGCAACTGATCCATTTGTAAATATTTAATTAATTATACGTCAATCTCATTGCAAAGAAAATCTGATTCTAAAAAAGTGTTAAAAAAATCCACGAGCTGTTTGTAAACCTGCACCTTCTGACATATTTAACCGCCTCTGTGGTCTAGTGGTTAAGACCACCGGTTTAGACCCAGAGGTCCCGGGTTCGATTCCCAACGGGGGGTACATCTTTGTGTACTCGGTTTGGTTGGTGGTAGGACTTGTTTGTCCGCCTGGCTAGCTACCACCATCTTATCAAAATATGTCGCCATAACATCAATGTTTGTAGCATTGTTGTGTTCCGGCAGCTAGAGATAAGATAGCCAGTGCCTCACTAGTTGAGGATCCTGGGTGAAGTACGCTTCCACCAAATGGCCTTATCATCACTTAACATCAGGTGAGATCAAGACACTGTGCTCACCCGTAAATATAAAAAAAAAAATATTTAATAATATTTTTTCTTATTTTATTGTGACTAAGATAGTTGCAAAAGTCATATTATTAAAGTATAAGATTTTCTATAACCAACATAAGCCTAAATTATTTTTTAATTCATATAAGTTCGATACTGCTCGACACAAACCTGTCCCGTGTACACCCGACGCTCTCAACACCTAGTAGCCCAGTCAGCACTCCGGCGACACGATGTCACGCGAACTTTCAATGGAACGGGATTCCGTGTCCCGCATGTGAATCTTATGTGGCTGTGTTTAAACTAGATATTATTTGGTACACTGTAATACTTGGTTAAAAATTGGTTAAATTGGAAACAAGCAACGTAAATAAAAATCTTAACAAAAGTAAGCTCAACACGAACTTGTCCCGTGTACAACACCCGACGCTCTCAACACCTAGTAGCCCAGTCAGCACTCCGGCGACACGATATCACGCGAACTTTCAATGGAACGGGATTCCGTGTCCCGCATGTGAATCATATGCGGCTGTTTTTAAACTAGATATTATTTGGTACACTGTAATACTTGGTTAAAAATAGGTTAAACTGGAAACTAACAACGTTAATAAAAATCTTAATTAAAGTAAGCTGGACACAAACTTGTCCCGTGTACACCCGACGTTCTCAACACCTAGTAGCCCAGTCAGCACTCCGGCGACACGATGTCACGCGAACTTTCAATGGAACGGGTGGTTTGGGATGCCGCGTGTGAGCCTTATGCGGTTGTGTTTCAACTACATTCTATTCTGTTACACTGTGGGAATGGTACATTAAAAAGATTGAGACTTTAGGGAACCGCTTTTTTAGAATGGAGTAGAACAGAATAAGTATAATAGAATAAAGAAGAAAAAAAAATTCATAACCACTTAAATTAATAACAACAACATGGAAAAAAGACTTAGAACTAGTGGTGTTGAACTGGTCTCCCCTCAGCATAATGTCGAGATACCTGGTTGGCACCCCGACGTTGATCTTCCGTGAAAACCAGAAAAAAAAAAAGATAAAAGATAGGTGACATTTGGTAAGCAACTTGTTGATTTTTTACGTTAAAATTTGTTTATATGTAGAATGTAGTATTGTGTAGCCATAAAATAATTAATTGTAGCTGCGTTTGGAATAACAAAAGTTATGTACTTATAACCACAAAATAAAGAGAACCCCAGTAAATAAAGTAAGTAAATAATGTTAATGATACTGATTAAATACTAGGTCATGCCCGAAAAAAATGCATTTTAATTTAATTTTATAGAGACATATATTACTTTTGGGTCTGAGACCAATCTTCATAGACATAGACTTCATAAACGGTTACATTAAGATTGGTCTCAGACCCAAGAGTCCCCGGTTCGATTCGAGGGGTTTTATACTCGCTTTGTTTAATGGTAGAGCTTTTTCTAAGTCCGCCTGGCTGACAGTAATCCGTGTCAGTATTTTCAAGAATTAATAGGAAGTTTTCCAACTAACGTGCGATGGGGGGACACTGCTCAAAATCCGATTGAATGGCGACCACCTTGATGCCTATTTCTGCCGCAAAGCAGCATTGTTTTGAATCAGTGTTTTTTGGTTTTAAGGGTACTAGATCCAGTGAAATTACAGGGCGTAGAAGTATCAGAACCTAGGATAGGACAACACATGCGTTATGTCTCTGGATTACAGTCTATTTTCCATTTCCAGCCGTATGCTTGCCGTTACATTATCAAAAAACATAATTGAACACAACTGTCTATCTATCAGAGTATTTACTAATAGGATTGTTACCATGTTTATTATTTTTGAGTATCCTATATATCGGCACAGTTGCATGCGCCATTATCACGGATATACTGAAGTTATTGCGGGTGGATATTTATGAGCAGACAAAACGATCTACCCTATTTTTGTCGCTCACTTGGTTCATTTCATCTTCATCTCACCAGATGTTCTTTCTGATCATAAGGCCGAGGTGGAAGCGTACTTTATCCGGAATCTTCAACTACTGAGGCATCCTCAATCCTCAACTACTTAATTACTCTAATGCATTAAATATTTATAAAATACAGTGACAAATTAAACACCCACCCGACCCAGCCAGGAATCGAACCTGGGTCTTCCGCAATCCGGGCGGCTGCACTGACCGCTATGCTACCGGGAAGGCTGACGTACGCGCTGAATTTTATCACTGTTTTTTAATTTTTGAGTGCTTTTGCGGCACAGTACCATCTATCCAAGGGTTATTGCAACCGATGGCTATGCAGATCCACCTTTGCAGATGATATACCACAAATTTGATAACACAACGCTATAGTAAATTTTTACTTTTTATTTTTTATTTTTAAGTGCTAATTACCTGCACTGACCGCTGTACTGACTGACTAATTAGCACTTAAAAATAAAATAATAAAAAGTAAAAATTTACTCTAATTCAAGTGACCATAATAGTTCAAAAAGTTATAACTGTCTATGTGTACAAAACACATAATAATATTGGGTCCTTACCTATGAAATTGACGTTTTTTTCTCACTTATTAATAGGTGTATTACTTCTAAAAGTCAATACCGGTTGTTAATATTATTATACACCTTTTATTAAGACTATGTTACTTAGGCTTCAGTAATAACAATGATTATTCATTTTGTGTCTTCATCGCCCAATATTTTTTTAAATTGACTTCTTTTTTTGTTCGCGGAATCGACCTTTTGTTTCATAGTAGCTTTGAAGGGACTTGATTTTTCTTTTTAATGTCTGCTATATTTGGCTAGTGAAACAAACACACTACTCTACAATTTTTATAGTGTTAACATAAATAATGCTACGAAAATTTAAAAAAACGTTAGTATGAAAAATATAATTTTATAAAAAATCTTTATACAAAACGTCAATTTCATAGGTAAGGACCTAATATATCTATGTAGCTACATATATGTAGCTATATATATATATAGCTACGCTACAACTTGAAGGTAGTAGGTAGGTAAGTACAAAGTAACAAACACCTTCGCATTTACAATACAAGCTAGGATTCAAAGGAGCGAAGTAGTCCTTTCACGAAGCTTGACGTTAATAGTAATTCTACGCCCTTCAAGGCGACAGGGGAGAATTAATTGTGGAGACACCGACGACGGCCGTGGGAACAGAGATAACAAGACACGAAATAATTGTAGCGGCGCTCGGGACAACAAAAGTTACGTATAACCACAAAGTAAGGAGACCTCAGTAAGTAAAGTGTATTTACTATATCTATTCACACATTTAAAGAGTTTGTTAAAAACTTCTCCCTTTCCATTTAACCCTGTCCTGCTACAAAGCTGCAATATCCGCTACTTTCTTACCTGAGACTACTATTATGTTTATGTAGGTTTATTTATGTATATTATTATGGTATTTTATCGTAATTATTTATTTATTTATTTTATTTATTTCAAGATACTCTAAATAAAAACTTAATGATATATTTCTTTTGTTACTTAGTTTGCATCTCGGAATCTTGGAACATCTCGAATCAGTCCTAGCGTAGTTGCTGTGAGATTCCGTGTCCGTGAGAGAGTCTATGTGTGTTTTGCTCGAATTCGTTTGTATGAAGCTTACATTCTGGGGTCACCTTATTTTGTGGTATCACACTTACATTAAGGCTTTTGCGCGGTTCAAAATTAATTTAATGAGCCTGTTCAAATGAGCTAACTGTAAATAGCCAATTTATTAACCTTTGGGGTAGGGATTTTTGGGACTTATCTTTATCATGAAATTTTTTGATAGTTAATTCATTAGGAATATAAAAAAAAGTAAAACAAAAATACACTTTTAAATTTAAATATTTTTATTTTTTTTATATTATTATTAGGTTGGGGAAAAGTCTTTTCGCATATAGTATGTATGAACTTGTAATAAAATCTTTTTGGCTATACTATTTGTATCTGGCTGGTTTTGGTATATTAAAATTTTAAATTTTAAAGAAGATAAATCCAAATTCAAATTAGGAAAATGTGTAATTTTCATTTGTTTTTCTTACTGTCAAGATTAGTAAACCTAATGAAAAAATTCGATACATTTTAAAATTTTACTACAAAAAAGGTAAAAATGCAGCGCAAGCCGCAAAAAAAATTTGCGATGTTTATGGACCTAGTGCAGTATCTGTGAGAGTAGCACAAATTTGATTTAAGCGTTTTCAATCCGGAAATTTTTATTTCAAAGATGAACATCGCTCTGGTCGCCCTATTACGAATAAAATGAATGCCATTGTTGAAAAAGTGGAGCAAGAACTGGGAGTTGACCACAAAACAGTTTTGGCGCATATGAAAAAAACTGGGTACACAAAAAAGCTCCATATTTGGGTACCTCACGAGCTCACTGAAAGAAACCTAATAAACTGTGTACTAATTTGTGATTCTTTATTACGACGTAATGACACCGAACCATTTTTGAAGAAGCTGATAACTGGTGATGAAAAGATCACGTACGACAAGAACGTGTGAAAAAGGTCGTGGTCAAAGGCCGGTCAGGCTTCACAGACTGGCGAAACCCGGGTTAACTGACAACAAGGTGATGCTGTGTGTGTGGTGGGATTGGAGCGGCATTATTCATTATGAGCTGTTACCACCAGGCAGGACCATCGATTCTGAACTGTACTGCGAACAAGTGATGAGATTAAAGCAAGAAGTTGAGAGAAAGCGGCCGGAATTAATCAACAGAAGGGGTGTGGTTTTTCATCATGATAACCTTACACATCTTTAGCCACTCAGCAAAAATTAAGAGAGTTTGGCTGAGAGGTGTTAATGCATCCGCCGTATAGTCCTAACCTTGCACCTTCAAATTTCCACCTGTTTCGGGCACTTCAGAATTCTTTAGGTAGTGTCAGGTTAACATCACGAGAGGACTGCCAAAAGCACTTGTCGCGGTATTTTGAGCAGAACAACCTACAAAATGGTAAAAAGTTATTGAACAAAATGGCACCTTTATACTTTAGTTAAATGTAAATAAACTATATTAAAAAATGTTTAATAATAATAATAATAATTAGGTTTTTATAATGTTTTATTGTTTTTATATTAAAATATTGTAAAAATCTAGTTCTAAGAAAGAAAATAAATAAAGGAGATAATAATAATAAAAAATGTTTAAAATTTTCTTAAAAAATGTGAAAAAACTTTTTTCCCAACCTAATATATTTATTGATGGACCATCAACAGAGTTATAAGTAACTAACTGACCCGGTGAACTTCGTACCGCATTTTTTTTAAATATAGCCTATGTTACTCAGCGCTAATGTAGCATTCTAATGGTGAAAGAATTTTTTAAATCAGTCCAGTAGTTTTTGAGTTTCTTCGTTGCAAACATACATACATACCTACATACAAAAATACAAAAATAAGAAGGTTTATAATATTAGCATAGATGAATAAAATCCAAACAATTAACTAATTTCAAGCTGTGATATACTTGCTGACTTGACTTTTTCTGCAACAAACGGCGTAAATACCATTTTGGTTGGTTTTAACTACCCAACGTTTTCTTGAAGTTGAACATCACCTTTCTCGTTAATAATAATTAACTCTAATTATAGACGCTCCACCGTGTAGGTAGGTACCTAATACATAATCATTAGCATAATATTGAATTACAATTTGTTTATTCCTTTTCCTTTCGATAATGTTCTTTACCAAAATAGTTGCCTACCGTTGACTTTAAATACGAATGGTGAGAGCACTCTCTCGAGATTGATATTAATGTGTGAAAACTGATGTCACCGGTTTAAAAGTAGCTTTTTTATATAATAACGTATTAATCATTCTAATGATAATGTCACCTGTTGTATCGAAAAGACGAGAAATATTATCACATCTTCAAAACAGCAGTTTTTATATGACATTGACTGATAACACTGGAACGCAGTTTTGTTACGACATTAACTGATAACACTGGAAACGGGTAAAAACTTGATGCCAATTTGATTGGGGTTCAATAAAAGAAAATTGGAGCTCGATGGCGCAGTGGTTAACGCGCCCGGTCTGCGAGTGCTGAGGTTAAACAACTTTCGCAAAGGCCGGTCATCGGATGGGTGACCAAAAATTTGTCATCTCGAGCTCCTCCGTGCTTCGGAAGGCACGTTAAGCCGTTGGTCCCGGCTGCATTAGCAGTCGTTAACAACCACTAATCCGCACTGGGCCCGCATGGTGGTTTATGGCCCGTTCTCCCTATCCATCCATAGGGAAGGCTCGTGCCCTAGCAGTGGGGACATAAATGAGCTGATGATGATGAAAAGAAAATTGCGAGTGTACTGGACTAGTCTTTAAGTTTCACTTGTACACGGAGAACTTTACTTAATTGGAACTTCATGATTTATACCAACCTCACGTTCCTGAGTAAAACTTACTACTAGATACTGCTTCATGGTCATCCGCCTATTATACTTCCAATTAACGTGAGGCAAATACCCTTATTTTCGGTACTCAGCATACAGTTACTGTTTATGCTACTGGTCATCATTCCACCTGGTTAAGCCAGGGCACCCCACACAATGTTTGCCAAGTCACATTCCTCACCCAAGAACTGATCTGCATCATCAGTGGTAGGTTTTTTTGTACTGCTTACTTAACGCAAAAATTACGTAAATACTTTAGATTACGTGGAATGAAGAAAGGGTTAGATAGTCAACAAAATCAGATAACCCATATTTACGATAGAAGTTGTAAATAATATAATAAGAAATTATTTATGTTAGGCGCTACTGAACCTATATTAATAGGTAAATAAAAGAGAAGCCTTGACTGAAAAACGATCGACATCACACAGTACAAAGCCTAAAATTTTTAACACTTTGAAAGAAAGCTGAAGTTTTGCAGGCAAGTTTTGCCTTCATAACGTAGGCAAGAGATAAAACGGGATTTCCCAAGATTCCCTCGGGATCACGGTATACCTATGGTTATTTACTAAGACAAAGTTACGGGGTCACTAGATAATAATGATGAAACTGGAAAAAAATTCAGCACCATACTAATTAAAATTACAAAACTTTTAATTTAGAATCGTTTGCTTAACAGCCTCCTCTAAATCGCAAAAGCCAGTGAGCAACCCACCAAGCGGAAAGTTCACAACACAAATCGCAATTTGTTTCAATTTGATACCAATTTCTCGCAAAATAAGACGAACGGAAAGAAATATCCGATTTTTTTAATATAAAAAAGGAGCGGAACGGAGGCAATTATTGCTTCCCTTATTCTTTATTTCGGTCCTGTGAGCCGTTTGAAATCTGAACAATAAATTGTATCCTTGCCACCATAAATTTTCATTTTACGCTTTCCACTTTTGTTGCGTAATCTTTGGCGACAAAATTTTCTACAGCCATTTTAGGGTTTCGCGGTTTTGTGATAATAATTTTATTATATACTAGCTGACCCGGCGGACTTCACCGCACCGCATTTTTTTTAACATAGCCTATGTTACGCAGCGCTAATGTAGCATTCTAATGGTGAAAGAATTTTTTTAATCGGTCAGTAATTTTTAGTTTATTCGTTGCAAACATACATACATACATACATACATATATACATACATACATACATACATAAAATGAAATTGTAAATATTGTATAAAAATAAACGGGGTAAAATGGTTTAAATAGTTTCTAACCAGAAAAGTACAAACAAGCACATATTTTTATACGCTGACAGGATGGTTTAAGCAATAGTAGATACTAACAGAATCTTAAAAAGATATTGTTTTATACACAGTAACTTTTTGTAGTAAATTGCTGGCCTGAATTTTGAGAAGATGTGTGTGATTCTAGATGGTAGCTTGCAATATTTTCTGAAACAAGCTATTGAAATTTTCACTTAAATATTTATTTTAAATCAAATTAACTTGCATTAGTGACTACAGAACCTTTGGTACATAATCGTCTTCTCGCATTTCTTTTTAAATGCTTAAGGTGTTCATTATTTCGGGAGCAAGTTCCAAGTGGACATTTCTGCAGAATTATGATAACTATTCACTGCAATGTGACTGCGTAACTTCAAAATTATTAAATTTATTTCGATGGAAATTTATCTTCTTATCGATGGTTCCCGCCCGGACTTTGTGACAGTAATTTATGATTGTCGAATAAGTTTCGCGTTATCACTTTGCGAGTTATCAAGTGTCGAGGTTATTAAAATATGAGCTGCCTAATTCTGAAAGACGTTAATTGACAGCCGCGTCAGTTTTATTTAGGGGACTAAGTTAAATGGCTGTTAGGTTTGAGACAACAGTTTGAATTTTATATAGGACTAGCGAATGCTTGCTTTATACACATAAACCACGGGGTAGGGGCTCCACGGGTTCCCAGAGGTCCCGAGTTCGATTCCAAATTAGAGGGTACATGTTTGTGTACTCGGTTTTGTTGATGGTAAGGCTTGCTTGTCCGCCTGACTAGCTACCACCACATCATCCTAATACGTTGCCATAACATTAATGGTAGTAGCACTGTTGTGTTCCGGCAGCTAGAAATAAGACAGCTTGTTTGTCTTAAGTATTTCGGGTGAAGTGCGCTTCCACCTCCACGGCCTTATCATAACTTAAGGGGGTGCAGCGCGGACGCAAAACTGCGAATTTCATGTTTCTTTATGATAGCGGGCGGGCGGCGCGTGGCAGTGGTGTGACAACGGCGCACGACTACGAATACGCACGCACACTAATATCTGTACAGAGTAGGCTGGTGATTTAATTAGAGCAATGTTTACTTTCGTAAATATCATAGGCGTTTAGGTAAAAAAATAATAAAAGTTTTAATATTTTCATATTCATGTTTTTTAATTGAAAAATAAGACAACAGTGACCTGCGGAATATCAATACAAACATGTTGATGTCGGATCATTGTTTCATTTGTGCTATATTTACAAAGTTTCTGAAGAAATAAGTTTTTAGATACCATTATTTTACGTATTGTTTATGCAGTTTCTGGGTATTTTTTTCAAATTCCAAGACAACCATGACCTTGTGAAAGGATCAAGCTAACCTACACTAGTCCTTTTAATGTATAAGACCTATTCAGCGCCTAGCACCAGTGACTTAAAAACACGTAAATTTTCAAATTCCGCGCTGCACCCCCTTAACATCAGGTGAAATGAAAGCCATGTGCTTACCCACAAGGAATAAAGAAAAACATCTTATAGGGTACCTTTGTGCTAAATTGTAGCATTCTAAGTCCAAGAGGTTGAGCTGGGCGTTAATGAATAAGTCAGTGAGTGAATCAGTACTTTTCTTAATATATTTAGACTAGCTTTTGTTCGTGGCTTTGCTCACGTGGGCTTCACAATTTGTGTTTATTCGTTATAAAAACCAAACTTATCATAGGTAAATATCATAAGATTCGTAAGGGTATAAGTAATAAGAGTTAGACAACTAAACATGTCACGACATTTCAACATTAAGATTTTAATTTTTATCATTAAAAAGGCCATCCATGCGAGCTAGAATTAGTGAGTGTCTAACACAAAACAACGTAATAAGGATTACTCTGTATAAGTAATTTTGGTCCGTTTTGTCATCCCCTAATTAAGGGATCATTTTCCAAAAATCCTGAAACACTTCATAATTTCTAACCAGGCCGAAATTAAAGGAATGTCAGATTTCCATACAAACTTTCCTCCCTTAGTTCACCCCTCTAAGGAAGATTTTTCGAAAAATGTAATGACACGTCATTCTTTATTTTTGTTTATTTTAAAAATCTAAAGATCGATTAAATTATTAATTTTTATAGTTAATAAGTACTTTAAAAATAACAATTTACCCAAAAAATCTTCTTCCCTTTTTTACTTCTCTAAAGGAAAATAAACGAAATTCCTGAAACATGTAATTCTTAATTTTTTTCAAAAAGCCAAATACCAATTTTCATGTATTTTACTTCAAAACTGACACAAACTTTCACCTTCTATTTGACCCCTCTTAGGGTAAGATTTTCGTAAAATCCTTTCTTAGTGGCTGGTTACGTCACTCAATTAACCTACCGTACCTTACAAATTTCATTTAATTAGCTCTAAGTATATAGATCTTAGTATATAGATTAACACTAAACAACGACTGGCTTTGAATTTTATTAAAGAATTTTACATGCCCTGATTCAATCTGTACGAGAAAGTGCTTGGCCTACATCTCACGTAATGTCAAGTGTTGATAAGATCTTAGGTGGAAACTGGAAACGTGTCACCTGAGTGAGATTCTTGACTAATAAGGGCTGACTATATTACCTGTATAACAATATTACTAACCTTGCTTTAACAAATAATGTAAGATGATGGCATAGTTACCAAATTTCCCGATCCGATCGGAACGCTTCGGGGAATCTAGTAGGGGATGGGAACACGCAATGCCATTCCCGTTAGAAACCTCTGACGGTATTTCGTTTCATAAGGCTTGAGGAACCTTTTAATTTCTCGCCGCACTCAGAAAGTTCCGGTGACGCTGCCAAAAAATAATCAGGCTACCAAACAAGAAGTACAAACCAAGATATCATTGCTAGGAATCAAACCAACAATCTTTTTTGTTTAAGACTATGGCAATAAAAATGTTTGACATTTTGGTGTACAAAACAGCAAAACCATGGCGACAAGATAGTAAGTAAGATAGGCTTACAGTTGAGGACAAAATATAAAGATATCAAAATAAATAAAACAAACTAACGGCCAACACATAAATCAGTTTAGAACCTAAAACATTCCACTAGACTTCATAAATAAAAGTTTATCGTAATGTTATACAACACATGCCTCATCATCTCAGCCAAAAGACGTCTACTGCTGGTCCAAGGCCTCCCCCAAGGATCTCCACAACGACCGGTTTGGTGCTACTCGCATCCAGCGGCTTTCCGCAACCTTTACCAGATCGACGGTACACCTTGTTGGAGGCCTGCCCACACTGCGCTTTTTGGGTCGCATGCCATGCAAAGTCGATAAATGTCTATCCACCGCACTAATCACAGCAAATAGTTAACCATTTACATGCTCAAATGAATCTGCGATTTCAAATCGAATGCTTAGGAGAGACGCCAAGTTAAATACTCTTGGGGGCTAACGGCTATCCAGCAGTCATATTCGAAGTCATTACGAGTCTAACTCCCAATAGACTTCCTCTAACAAGCTTTAGTTCAGTATTAACATGCCTGCCATGAATTTGGAGTACACATATTCTATTTAACAATGATCAGTTTTAATGGGTTCAAATTGGGTTGCATAAATTAAAGAGGCATATTTTAAGCGGCTAGCGGCTTAAAAAATGAGGTTTAGCGGGTTGAACGCCTCGGTGGCCGAGTGGTATAGCGCTCGGTCCGATACTCAAAGGTCGGGCAAAAGTGTGTTTCGATTGTTCGATGCATAGCTCGGGTTTGTGATTACTAACCCGCATTTGGCAAGCGTGGTGATTAAGCCGTTACCCATGAATTGTAGTGATGACTTCATTTCAATGATGGAGGCCTTTGCCCAGCAGTGAGATAGTTATATTTACTTACTAACTAGCGGAAAGGCTTAAGTAGTCATTCAGAAATTGTAGCATAGTAAAAACAAAAGTATTGTTTTAAAATATTATTTATCACCAACAGTTGCCTAGGGTTGGTACACTGCACATACTTTTATTTACATTCGGATCTTTACAGATTAAGACTACAGAACACACCTTAGACCTTACTTACAGACTTAAAAGATTTAAAGTGAGCACTTTAACAATTTTGTTGTTGAGAAAAAAGAAGAAGAAAAGCCTTTCTACGAGTACTTGTGAAATATTTGTTTTCTAAAACAGTTCGAAACGTCAAGATAAATTAAATAACATCTTTGTTCAAGATTAACGAGAAAAGTTTTATAAGTTGTTTCCTTAATATTATTTATTTATTTATATAATCATGAGTTAAATATGTATTTATTTAACAGTGTTAAATAAATGTTTTTTTTTTCATGTTGTGGTTGTTTTCTATATTTTTTGTGTTTATTTGTTATGGAAAGTATCCTGCTATGAAAGGGCATTTTCCAATATTTTTGACGCTGTAAGGGAGAAAAGAGCTTGCTGAATTTCTTGCCGGTTCTTCTCAGTACAAGATCTCCCGCCCAGAGTAGACTTACGAACCGATGGCATAGACATTCACAAGAGCTACTTGTAGCCTAAACTGAATAAATGATTTTGAATTTTGAATTTGAATTTATGAATTTTCAAAACCGATCAATATAATTTTACGATATCAAACATCAATACTATATAATATACACTATTACCGTTGGAACTTTTATTAATTTAACATAAAGTAGGAAGCAAATTGCTACTGAAAACTTCCAAGTACTTTAGTGCAACTTGAAAATTTTTAAAATAATTTCCGCTCACGTCCGCACCAGGAGACAGGGTATGCAAATACTTGAGTGGCTTGATTTGAAATTTTGTTTAGCAATTTCAAACTGTTGAAGTATTAATAATGCGGCAGTGATTCACGTTACACTGATACAGTCAACAAGTTTTATTTTTATGACTGTCCCACTGCTGGGCAAAGGCCTCCATCATTGAAATCAAGTCATCGCTACGATTGATTGACCTGGGAATCGAACCGGGGACCTTCGGATGTCGGGCCGAGCTCTCTGCCACTCGGCCACCGAGGCGTAACATGAGTTTTATTATTTATCAAATTACTTTGACGCAAAGACAAAAAAAAAATATTCTGTAAAAAAATTAAGTAACGTTGTAGCGCACAATACATTTCAATATTTTGAATTTGGTTTTTAAAGTCAAAGTCAAAATAAAAGTCAAATATTTTTTATTCAAATAAACTTTAGAAAAGTGCTTTTGAATCGTCCAAAAACTTTTTTATCTACTACCCATTCAGGACGTCAATTTTTAAGCTGTGGAGAAGAATGGGCGCAAGAAACTCCACAGCTTTAATATAAGTAACGGCATTTACAAAACTATATGCCGTTACCAACAACCTTTGATAATTAACTTGTTAATAATCAAAGCCAACAACGTTATACAAGTTTAAAATAACTCGACTACTTAGATCAATATAATTTTGCAATGCCCCTGCAGCGCTTGTTTTGTGATCTACGCTAGATTAATTAATTTTTTTATGTATTAAATGAAACAATAACCCGAAGTAACTTATTTTTAAAAACATGACCGTTATAGGTGAATGAGTGATAGTACCTCACAATTGACAAATTGGTAAAAAGGTTGTTGTATAAATATATGTATTGTTTCACTTTTATTTATTTATTTTTTAATGTATTAAACATAAATAAAATTTAATTAACCTGGTAACTTTATCTAAAAAAACAATAAAATAATTAAAATTTTAATAAATATAAATATGAAAACACTGAGGCAAGAACCGTCAAATATAATAACAGAAGTAGTGACGTGGCATTTGGAATAAGAATGTCATAGTCTTCATCATCAGCTCATTTTATGTCTCCACTGCTGGGGCACGAGCCTTCCTTATAGACGGATAGAAAGAACGGGCCATAAACCACCACGCGGGCCCAGTGCGGATAGGTGCTTGTTAACGACTGTTAATGCAGCCGGGAGCGACGGTTTACGTGCCTTCCGAAGCACGGAGGAGGAGCTCGAGATGATCAATTTTTGGTCACCCATCCGATGACTGTCGTTTGCGAAAATTGCTTAACCTCAACACTCGCAGACCGGGCGCGTAAACCACTTCGCCATAGAGTTTCTCACTGCGCCATCGAGCTCCTCATGACTTTTAGCTTTAATATAAATTAAATTAGATTAACCTGGTAACTTTTGCTAAAAAATATATATATAATTTGAATTATAATAAATATTAGTGACGACACCGAGGCATGAAGCGGCTAATATAATAAAAAGACTTATTAAAGCCTAATTTAAAAAAAAGAAGCAACATGTTGTTTCCATGACTGTACTAATAGTCGTAACTGAAATTGGTATGTTCCTTCTGATCTCCGAAGAGTTTCTGTCTCGTACGAACTTAATACACATCACAGTTATAGATCATAGACTTTTTTTTCCTTTAGTTGATGGCTTCGTTCGTCAAAGTAATTTTTCTTATAAGTAATACATAAATAAACAATATTTCCTTCCAATATGATGATAATGAATGATAATAGAAATGAGAAGTGGAAAATGATATACCCCCAACCCCTCGAGTATCTCAGTAAAAATGTGGGGCCTTTAACAAGTCCTCACGCAGACTTCTTGAGAGAATTTGAAAAGTGACGTTGCACTGTTTTGTTTCATTTGCCAACACTCATGCACACTCACGAACACTTAACGTTTCATTATCCACCATTATTTCACATTAATATTCGAAGTAACAGAAATTTTAGAAAATAAAACAAAACCGCGGACATGACCCTTCACTTTCCCGCCAAGAAGTCCCCGATCATAGACTTACTAAAGCAACGTTTAAAAAAGAAGCAATATGTTGTTTCCATGACTGTGCTAATAGTCGTAACTAAAATTGGTATGTCGTAACCTTCAGATCCCCGAGGAGTTCCTACCACGTACAAACTTAATACACATCACTTCAGTCGCGGACTTAAAAATTGTATTCGCGGAGTGAAATAGAAAACGTGTCCTGGATCTAAAGAGGTGCTCCGTTGTTACTCGTGACACTGTTGCTTGGGTGCTCGCGTAAAGAGACCACTATATTTAAAGGCATTGAGTTCAAAGTTGCACTTAACTGTTTCAGACATATATCTTTTTAATTAGAATGAAGTATTTCATTAATTTGCTTATGCAATCAGCAGTCAGCACAATGTGATATAAGATCATGCTTAGAAAACTTTGAGTATAACCAATATTAGGTTCATTGTTTCACTTTTCTTGTTTCTTTGCAAGCAATCTAAGTAATTATGTTAGCGTTAAAGTTGTTTTCTTCTAAGTTCTATTACTGTCTGCAATCAAAAGACTTAAATTAAATAATCTTTTTTTATAGGTTTCGTAATAAAAATATAATACCTAACTTTTATAATTTCAGAATAAAGATTTTATGAATGATTTTAAGAAATAGAAATTAAACTACAATTAGTATACTAGACACAACGGTCGTCAAAGGGAACAAACTAATTGACTGATAATCGGCCACGGTGAGAAATTTCGATAATTTGCTTTAGTGAAATGAAATGGGACTAGTCTGATTGGGGTTGTGTTTGAATATTAATGGCCGATGTAATTCTATTCGAGCTTTTAAACTGCTGCTTAAAAACATATTTTGATTGGTTGCTAACCATTTAAACTGGCTTGCTAACTTGCATACCTACTTTTTTTGAGAATTACAAAACAGATAACAATTTAATAACATTACAAAATAATCTACAGTAAACCAAGAATTTACTAATTAGTTTGCGTTTATCCCCGTTTAAAATATTTGTTAACTATGGAATGCAAAAGTTAAAAAGTGTATAATCAGTATAACAGTAAAATTTTAACCAGATTGTAATCGTACTAAAATTGAAAAGAAACAACTAAGCAACATAATGTTTTCTAAAGTTTACGCGAACACTACACATCGAAATGAAACAACTTTTACGCAGGCGCAAGCATAGGCGCAAGCATAGGCGCGAAAATGAGTCTGCAGTATGCGAACATGCTCTAGAGGGGCCCAACCATTACATCAGATTTGATAATCCACAAATACTCGCTGAGAACAACGATTCATCCCTAAGATGATACGCGAGGCTATTGAAATTAAAAAACATCCTAATTTCAATAGCGAAGATGGTTGGAATCTACCACCAGCTTGGGATCCCATCATAGAAAATATTAAATCTCTGCCCCAACGCCATACTGCCAGACCAAAAGATACTGTAAGCTCTTTCTGCGTAAAACGGAACGCACCTGATTAAATTTAAATGAGGCTAGGCTGAACAAGCTACTAACTAATTATGAGACGACGAACACCTCAGTCACCTTGTGATCACGGACTCTGCAAAGGGTTCCAACCGTCAGGATAAACATTAAAAAGTAATGTGTAAAATAAACGCGACTATCTAGTCGGATACGGATCTCCGTAAAAGTTATTTCATTTCAACTAAGCAACAAGAAAGAAAATTTATGATCTTCTGAAAACTGTATTATTATTAGTATAGGTACTAACTTAATATACATATGCTAGTAACAATAAATATTAATAAAAGCCTAACAGCACGCCTTACATTTCATCCGCGTTGTTATCCATATCTCTTAACCCCATTAGAATTTTAAAAAATCCTAGCAGAATGATGTCTGTACAAAACCTGCGTGGTTAAGTTTGCTTGTATTCTAGAGATTTCATTTAATGCAGTTAGCCTACTGGCAGATTTTAATAAAAAGAAGAAAGATTGCAATCGTTTGAGGACATGAAATGTACTTTGGAGTTGATAGAGACAGAATGTGAAGTTAAAGATGGGTGATAATCGTGATTAAAAAATATTGTCTTTGCAACACAAAGTTAAACTTAAAGAAATCTTTTATTTTTACTTTTTATTTTTAAGTGTTAATTGCTACACTTAAGCTGAATTAAATATTTTTATATAAAAATACAGTGAAAAAATTAAACGCCCACCCGACCCAGCCAGGAATCGAACCTGGGTCTTCCGCAATCCGGGCAGCTGCACTGACCATTATGCTACCGGGAAGGGTCGGGTGGGCGTTTAATTTTTTCACTGTATTTTTATATAGAAATATTTAAATCTTTTATTATTAGCCTTAACTGGAAATTAACAACGTCAAAAACATTTATTTTATTTTATTTGGGAAAGCCTGCAACAATTTTTTTTTCTTCCTCCCTTAATATATAAAATTCAGGCCAGCTGAAAAACAATGTATGTTTAAAGTGATTGTAATACAACGTCTCTTGATGACATAATAATATCATAAACCCACAAGTCTTTGCGTACTTGATTACAATAATATTACTTCGAAGGCTCGGTAAACCAAAATTAATAGGACATCTTGTTAATATCAACGCAGCCATGTCTAAACGCAAACATTCTGAGACAATGTGGCATTTGTCGAAGTTATGTCAGGAATTATGCGTAATATCTGCTTGATATTAATTTCGATGTAATATCAGAAAATGAAACAGTAAAGGATTGTCATTTCTATTAAAAATACTTTATGTCGTAGACTACTAAGTATTTGATTAATGTAAGGATTTTTTATGAACGAACTGGATTCTGGAATATAATACGTATATATCTGCTCGCGTTTAAATCCGTACGTTTAAAAAACGATATAGCGGTCATAAAGAGACTGAAAAAACAAAAAGTTATTTACTTTAACACAAATGTTGAAAAAATTTCACGAGCAGGATTTGAACATTAGTGTTTTTGTAATTTGTTCGCAACAAAATTTGCGTTAAAAAATGATTTTGAACATTTTATTTACTTGAGACAACATGATATAAAAGAGAATTAATGTTTAATTAACACCTCACTCTTGATTAACAAATACCTGGATGGTATTTTTTTACAGATAAAACAACGTTTTCTAAAAATGAAACCTAGCTAGATCGATTTATCGCCCCCGAAACCCCCTGCATATTAAATTGCATGAAAATCGTTGGAGCCGTTTCCGAGATTCAGATTATATATGTACAAGAAGAAAGAGTTCGATGGCGCAGTGGTTAACGCGCCCGGTCTGCGAGTGCTGAGGTTAAGCAACTTTCGCAAAGGCCGGTCATCGGATGGGTGACCAAAAATTTATCATCTCGAGCTCCTCCGTGCTTCGAAAGGCACGTAAAGCCGTTGGTCCCGGCTGCATTAGCAGTCGTTAACAACCACCAATCCGCACTGGGCCTGCGTGGTGGTTTATGGACCGTTCTCCCTATCCATCCATAGGGAAGGCTCGTGCCCCAGCAGTGGGGACATAAAATGAGCTGATGATGATGACGATGTACAAGAATTGCTCGTTTAAAGGTATTAGATAAGTTTTTCTGATTTTTTGTTTTTGTCTTCGCTCGGCCTGATACCCGAAGATCCAGGGTTTACTTTCCAGGTCCGGCAAGGTATGTTTCGGATTTTTCGATGCATAACCTGGGTATGAGATCACCAACCCGTGTTTTGCAAGCGTAGTGATTAAGCCAGTACTTGAATTCAATGATGGAGGCATTTGCCAAGTAGTGGGATAGTTTATGGCTATTTACTTTATTTTTAGTATTTTTGTATTAAAGCTAATTTATAACTGCTACCTTAAAGCATACCTATTTCGCTCTTGTAGTTTTGGCTGTGATCTATTGACTTAATAATGGGATGCCAGGCAAGTGGTACATACCGAGAGTAAATAACACAGGTATTCGTAAAAAGCAATTAATTTCAACGGGAAGTGATTACATAAACGTAGTAAATCAAGATATTCGTGAAGAGAAGATAAGATAAGAGAAATACACCTTATTGTACAACGAAAGACATTTTGACATATAATTACAGAAAACGTACACGTACAAAGGGCGGTCTTATCACTGAAAGTGATCTCTCCCAGACAACCTTTTCATCGACAAGAAATAGAAACACAATAATTAGTGTGAAAAAACAAATCTTGTACAAAAGAAAACAGAAAAGCACAAACAAAGTTAATGTTTAATCCACTTTAGTTATATTGCAACCCTACCAATCTAATGGTCCACCAAAAAATTGTCGAACGATAAGTGTCGAGATGTCATCCCACATCCAGTCCCACAATAAATCGACAGATGACAAAGGTCCGAAGACGGCGACAGGGACGCTCGTGCTTAAATTATTGACAATAGTCATACACACACATGAGAGACGGAAAAAGTCCACCCGCCAATATGTCGGACGTCGAATAAGTGTCAGATTGCCGGGGCGAGTCCGAGGGCATTGTGTTATATGTTTCAGCTTTTTGGCCTTTTTCCGCGGAGTCAATAGAAATGTTTTCTTACCGTGTTTACGTTGGCAGTGTGTATAAAATAAAGATTTGAGAGTTATAGTTGCTATCCAATGGCGATAAGGACATTTAATAAGTTACCAAACCACATAAAATATCTTTCTCTCAATCCTTTTAAGATGCAACTGTCTAGACTTCTAGTAGATATGAGTTATTACTCAGTAGAATATCTGACAGACAGGATGCTATGATTGGAATGATGTATTGTACCTATGTACTATATAATTAAATGTAGTATTTTTTTAAATCAGCATGTATATTTAACTCGTTGATATCATTATAAATAATTAATTGGCATTTTATCTTGAAATCTTATATGATAATTATAATAATTAGTTGAATTTTGATAAATAATATATAAATATTTATATAAAATACAGTGAAAAAATTAAACGCCCACCCGACCCAGCCAGGAATCGAACCTGGGTCTTCCGGAAACCGGGAAGGCTGACGTAAGCGCTGAATTTTGTAACTGCTTTTTTATTTTTGAAATGCTTTAGAGCGACATTAGTGCCATGTATCAAAAGGTAATTGCAACCGATGGACATGCAGATTCATCTTTGCAGATGAATACCACAAATTGACAACACTTTTATTTTAATTTTTAAGTTTTAATTGTAGCAGCTTAAGTGTAGCAATTATCACTTAAAAATAAAAAATAAAGTAAAAATAATTAATATTTACCATTGTATAATTGTTTTTTAATTGAATTAATTTTGCAAGTCTGAAAAGACTAAACGTGAGATACAATAATGTGTATGACTAACCACTTTTAATGCAAATAAACATATTCTATTATATTATATTCTATTCTAAATAAAAGGTAAGCTCAAAATTCAAAATCATTTATGTTCTCTAAAGTTAACGTGAACACACCACATTTAAATAAAACATCGTCATCATCATCATCATCATCATCATCATCATCATAATCATCATCATCATCATCATCATCATCATCAATTTTTTGTCCCCACTCAGCAGTGGGGGGTGGAATTTATATATAATACCAACCGCTGGGGCACGAGTTGGTATTATACATAATTTATATTATTATATTTCTTATCTTATCTTAGTGGGGCCTGCCGAGGTTTCCCTCTCGCAGCAACACTTCGACCCATCGGAATATTTTTTGCAACCCCATCCTTTCACTCTTCTTCCTCTGTAAAAATAGATGCCATAAGCTTGGCAACGTCCTTAAGAGCGAAGAGCCTGAAGTCTTCCGGTTTCGGATAGGCCGACCCCACGAGTCCTATTCTTTTCCAAGCCAGAGAGTGGCAGTCACATAGTAGGTGCTGCATTGACTCCGTTTCCTCTTCCTTCCTCCTTTGTTGATATGTAGATGCATTCTGTAGAGCATTTGTTTTGTGGCATAGTGCCCTGTCAAGGCACCGATGGTTAATCGGGCCTGCCTTCTACTTACTGCCTCCGCATATGAACTTACTCCGTCCTAAGGCGTTTTCGCCTAGGAAGGATTTGGAGTGTTTCATACCCGGCTGCTCTTTCCATTCGATGCTGTGCCTGTTTACGATGTGATCTTTTAAGGCCTTGTTAATGGTACTTGGTGCAAGTGCCACGAACGGCCTGGGACCCAGATCAATCTCACCTTGTTATGTCCACCTAGCTTGTTTAGAGCTTTGGTGGAAACCACCACAGAAATAGAACAAAGCCAGAGTCGATCCAGGGCGATATGAGTGACTTAAGCGTAGCTTGGCTGTCACTCAGAATGAATATATACGCTTTTTCATAGCTATTTATTATATTATTGTATATATTATTATATATAATATATAGTCATAATACTAGGTACATATTATTAACATAAATAATTTAAAGATTCATGTAGCGAACTACATAGCTGTAAACCTCTATGAAGCACTAAATATTTTTAAAGATTAAAAGCATATTCTAAAATAAATTAATAGTAAGTGAAAGGAGTAGTAGCAACTCTATATACTCTGTAATTGATAGAAGTCCTACGACAGCCAAAACGTTGACAAGTTGGCCGAGAGACAATAAGTAAAACACGAAGTTTGCCGAGAGACAATAAGTAAAGTAAAGTAGTCAACTGGAATACGCGTCGCAAGTTTGGAACCCCAGATACAAGACTTACATATTACGCTTAGAAAACATTCAAAGGAAATTTATTAAGTGCCTCTGCTTCTGCACCAGAGAGCGATATGAATCAGTACAATATCTTGAATTTTGCAAGAAGCACCATCTTTTACCTTTGGAAATACGCCGCCAGATTGCGGACCTGATCTTCCTTAAGAAAATTGCAAATAGTTTTATTGACTGTCCTGAGCTTGTGCCCTAAATCGCCCTCAGAGCTCCAGCGAAGCCCGTTAGGTTCAACCCCCTTATATATCTCCCCCCCGCCTCATCGAACTTTAGGCAAAACTCTTACCTATGGCGCGCGTGTAACTCTTATAACACTATCGAAGCAGCAGATGACATTGATCTGTTCAACACTAGCGAGGCGTCGATTAAGCGCCGTCTAAGTCAAATGTTCTTTGATCAGTAGTATTACTTACATTAAGTTATTTTTAACTCGTATTATATTGGATCCTATTTATGTGTAATTTTGTAAACATGTCATATTTAAATTTTGATTGTGTATCACTTTAATTTATATTGTTTTTATTTGTGAGGACCTGTTGGCTTTCTGTAGCTATTTAAATGTTTATTTATATATAACTAGTGGCCGCCCAGTGGTCGAAATTCGACCGTAATTTTATTAAGGCTGCACGGATTGTATCCTAAGCAATGAAAAATTTAAAAAGATAGAATGTGAGTTTGGATTGGCATTGACAAATGTCGGCCGCATTAAAGACAAACACGAAAATACGAATGTGTCAAATACATGGTAGTGTGTGTAATATTGTTTTTGTTGATTTAATGTATTTTTATGCATAATTAAAAAAAAACATTTGGATAAACTTCTCTATATAAGTTATAAGTGTGCGAAATTTCATACTCCTCCGTCCGCGCAATTTTCGTAAAAACGGATACAAAGTTTTTGCTTCACGTATTAATATATAGATAGCTGTTGGTCTTCCTAAAATAAAATAAATAAATAAGTAAAATACGAGTGGATGCACTGAAAATCCGTTGATAATACTAATACCTGCATGGTTACGATACACGCTCCAACAAATGCAAGTAACCTAAGTCTAAAGTTGAACAACACCTCTTGGCCACCGGTTGAGTTTGAACAGCCATATTCTGATAAGACCTCTCAGCTTGAAACTTCGTCGCAGGTGCTTCTAAGAACATTTCCTACAGCAATATTGATACTTTCCACTGTCCATATAAAAGTTAAGTAGTTCTTCAAACTTCAAATTACTTGTGGAATGACTAGGTGGTGTTGTAGAAGTGCTTTACTTAGTGGCACTCTTATTTATAGCTCGTGTGATAGCATAAGTGCAGAAAGTTTGTTCGCCGTAATTGTATGGTATATCGTAAGGGACCAGTGTTCGACACTGTAAACCAGAGCTGTACAATAGTTTTCGTCGTCAAAAAATATTATAGAATTCAATTGAAATTATACTAGATGACAGCTAGAAAAAAACAAGTGATATGCAGAGGTCAGAATTAGGTAGAATAATATATGTACTTGCATCGAAATGTTTATATTAATATGGATCTTCCCGGGATTTCTAATGGACAATCCCGTATGGCCAACATAAATAATAATAAAAACTTCAGAGATAAATAAAACAAAGATAATTAACATACAAATTTTATTAGTATTCACATTAATTCACAATACAATTTATTAATAGTCTTAAGCAAATTATCATACTTATACTTCGCCTTTTTTTATAAATACGAATAACTTTTGCTTCTAGCCTAGACTCGTAAAATTAAAATTTTGGTTAAAAATTAATCCCGGGATTTGAGGCATATCCCATTTATTCTTTCGCAATATGAAATCAGTGTAAGTACATGAATAACTCTACCTAATCCGACCTCTGGTGATATGTATTGTATTATTATATTATGTTATTGTAGCTAAAGTAAAAAGTCAGTTGCTGTTTTAATGGAAGTTGGCAATCACTGGTGGCACCCCCTACTTACTATACCAGCGTCGGTAGCCTGACGTATGGATGCTCGGGTTGAATACGGGAAGTCTTGGTTCAATCCCTATAGCTCCGTTAGACAACTGATGTGGACCCATAACTATGGACTAACAAAAGCGTATTTGCTTTCCGGATTGGTTAACAGCTCTAATGTGATTTATGTCCCCACTGCTGGGGCACGAGCCTTCCCTATTGATGTATGGGGAAAACGGGCCATAAACCACCACGCGGGTCCAGTGCGGATTAGTGGTCGTTAACGACTGCTAATGCAGCCGGGACCAACGGCTTAACGTGCCTTCCGAAGCACGGAGGAGCTCGAGATGATAAATTTTTGGTCACCCATCCGATAACCGGCCTTTGTGAAAGTTGTTAACCTCAGCACTCGCAGACCGGGCGCGTTAACCACTGCGCCATCGAGCTCCTCACCTCCCCTTACTATATTCAGGGGAAACATGGCAAATAAATAAATTTAAAAAAAAAACATCTGCGTCTTGGTCATGGTGGTAATCGGCAATTAGTTTTTTTCTAGCTTAAAAAAAGAACGGCTCAAACGGTTCAAAAACAACGTAAGACTTTTCCCTCTAATTTACTTGTCGAATTAATGCCACCTCATCATCTGAGAGAGATTCAATGAACTATTAATAATTGAAGTTCGCAGGTTCAAAGTTACAATAGCTACGTAAGACTTTCCATTACGAATTACTTGTTAAATTGAACCCATTTCATCAAAGACAGATTAAGCAACTTAAACAGGTTCAATGAACTATAACTAATACATAATTTGCTAAAATATATAAGTATCAGTATTAATATTATAATCATTATGTTTTTTTTATATTTTGACGAATAGTAAATAGAATAGAAACACTTTATTTGTATCTAATACCTACATCACACAAGTAACAAAATAAAAATAAAAAATCTTTTAAAAACTAGCTGAACCGGCGGACTTTGTACCGCTTTGACAGTTTCTATGACAACAAAACAAACAAATCGTGGAACATTTTGTTTTAGTCTTCCGCGGAACATCAGCACACGATGCATGAGCCCAGAAACCACACTTCATGCATTTTAACCAATCTTCGCCAGGTTTAGAATGAGAAAATAAATTATTACAGTTGTTATTGTCAGATGGCGTCAAAACCCAACAACCAACTATGAGTATGCGTGGTGAGTTCTGTCCCTTTAACCTTATGTGCTATTGCTAATGTGAGAAGGCCGAAGGCTCGCTCAGGCTTGAGCCCATCAGTGAGATATTTGTAGGCTAAATCATGATGAATTTGGCACCACTGCTCAAACAACGAAATTTTCATCAACCAATGACTAAAATCCTTTTTCTTAATTGGGTTAAATACTGTGCACCTGTCTACGCTGGGGCTAGGGGTAACCCCGGGTTATGTGGGACCCTCCCCCACTTCCCTCATCCAGCCACTTTTAGCTCAACGAGGGGAGGAGAGGTCTACCCAATTAAAAGTAGTAGCATCTTAATACCATCCCTTCTCTGCCACAGGGATGGTTCGGGATTACGAACGAAAAGCATCGAGTTGCACTAACTATCCTATCCTAACATATTACTAACATCTATCTTGAGAATTTAAAATGTTTTTTTTATTTAATAAAACATGGCCATATGTTACCCGCATGGAATGCTATCAGTGATTTTTTTTTAAATTGGATCAGTTGGTTCAGAAATTACCCTTCTCAAACACAAACGAACAAACGAAGTCACTAAATTTACCTCTTTATTAATAGTATAGATATAGTAGGTAGGAGTGGTATAGTACTTCGGTCACATTGCCAGGAGAAGTGGTGACAATTTAGAGAAATTAATTGTCACCGGCAAAATAGAAAGAAGAAGAGCTCGTGGTCGCAGCCCGATGCGTTGGTCCGATCAAATCCGTACTGCATTGGACACCTCTGTGCATGATGCTCTGCACGTCGCCGGCAACCGGTCGAGATGGCGCTCTATCATTAAGCGTCATATACATTATGAAGGAGGTCACGACCCTCAGCAATGAGGATAACGATGCACGGAGGAGGAGTAGTATAGTAGTATATATGTATATAAAAGAAGATATAGATATAGACAACGGAAAACAAAAGTGTAACACAGCTCACCATCGTAACACGTAGCTGCAGAACTCGAATTGAAAGCGACAGTGTCACTCGCTTTTTAATAATTCACATTACAGCCGCGCGAGAAGTTGCTCGTGTCACATTTCACCCACTACCTACTATATACATAGTACGCGGGCGTAGCGTCGTAACACTTATAAAGGTCGGCCCACCAAATTGTGTTATATTCTCGCGACTGACCTCTGTCACTGGTATGTAATCCCCTGGTGGGTTACTCTTGAAACACAATTGCAATAATCAATTTCCAATCCCAAATTAAAAAAATTCAAATGACACTCTTAAAAGCGATAATAGCGCTACATTGGAATTAAATTGCGTGGAAATTGAGTGAACAAATTATTATCGAGATGAGGCGTTCCGAAATTGCGAAACTTATCCCAATATTGATACATATTGATCGCATTGGAATTGTATTGAGATTGAGTTTGCGTCAAGAGTAGCATACCTGTCACTGGTATGTAATCCCCTGATATTTCTTTGAACACTGTTTTGGTTGGACGTAAGTTTTTTATTTGACTTTAATACAACCTGTGTATTTATTTAAGACTAGCATTTTGGCCACGACTTCGTCCGCGTTGATTTATCAGTATAAAAAGTAATACTTCATTTCATATTTATAGCCTATGTTACTCGCAAAGTCTGTATCATTTTATCAGTGAAAGAATTTTTGGATTGGACCAGTATTTACAGAGATTACAATCCTTAAACAAACAAAGTCACAAACTTTACCTCTTAATTATAATTAATTGTAAATGGATAACATTTAGCCTTCTTACAGTAAACCTGAAGCTGGTCGTTTTTAAGTGATTTTTAGAATTCGTGTCGACGATCTGGTAAAGGTCGCAGGTAGCGCTGGATGCGAACAACACAAAACCGGACGTTGTGAAGCTACTTGGGGGAGTCCTTTGTGCAGCAGTGGACGTCTTTTGGCTAAAATAATATATATATATATTACGGAATTTTGACCTATTTTTTTATTTTTTTTTTATTTTATTTATTTAACAAAAATCACAGCTCTTTTATAACATAAATAGACTTAATTCTAAATAATACTATATAATAGTGTGTGTGTGTGTGTGTGTGTGTGTGTGTGTGTGTGTGTGTGTGTGTGTGTGTGTGTGTGTGGGTGTGTGGGTGTGGGTGTGTGTGTGTGTGTGTGTGTGGAGGTGTGTGTGTGTGTGTGAGGGTGTGTGGTGGTGTGTGTGTGTGTGTGTAGGTCTGAATATTTAATTATAACTTATATTATACTTTATAAACAATTAATTTTTTAAATTTACCTTTATTATTATGGAATAGGTCCACTGAGCAAAAGTATTATTATTGTTTTTTTTGCAATATATTTATCTAAGATTTGCCATTTTGTTTAAACTTTTATTTGTATGTTTCATCATTGTAATACTAACCTACATCTCACAAATAAGTAATTTTGATTCTGATTCTGATAGTATAGCAATATGGCGATGATTAAGTTTGCTAATGCCAGGGCTTCTAAAGAACTAGTCTAGCGTTAACACTGTAATTAACTCAGCGACCTAGTAATTATCTCGGACGCAACTAATAGTATACCTAAGTATTATAGGCAATATGTTAGCCTGACATAGTTATATAGATTAAGGACATTTTCCCGATACTTGGGAGTTTCAGTAACAATGTGGGACATTACATTGAGGAGCTCGATGGCGCAGTGGTTAACGCGCCCGGTCTGCGAGTGCTGAGGTTAAGCAACTTTCGCAAAGGCCGGCCATTGGATGGGTGACCAAAAATGTATCATCTCGAGCTCCTCCGTGCTTCGGAAGGCACGTAAAGTCGTTGGTCCCAGCTGCATTAGCAGTCGTTAACAACCACCAATCCGCACTGGGCCCGTGTGGTGGTTTATGGCTCGTTCTCCCTATACGTCCGTAGGGAAGGCTCGTGCCCCAGCAGTGGGGATATAAAATGAGCTGATGATGATGATGATGTGGGACATTATTGAGACCCAACTCAATATTTTTGAGAAAATTTGAAAATTGATTTACATTCTGTTTTTATTCATTGGCCAACACTCATGTGAACTCACGAGGACTTCGTGGTGAATAATCATCAATTATTATACGATTACCTATATAGTTAGATTTGATAGTTAGGCACGCAAAGAACTACTATACCCCTATAGCTAAATGCGTTTTATTGTACACTTTTATGAAGACAATAAATAAGAAGAACTTTTACCAGACATATCTGCTTGCTTATCAGTATGCTCTTCAGGATGCAAATTTATTTTTAAGTACCACCAGTTTTTAATATGGCTAGCTGCAACACCAAGGTGTGGCTTACTCGTTGTTGACCCCGTATTAAACCCCACGCTCTTTTTGATGAACCCTATTTTTTTATATATCTTACAGGTAAGCACTTGGCCTTGATGTTAATTGATGATAAGGCTAATGGTTGAAACGCACTACACCCAAATCCTCAACCACTGAAGCACTAGCTATCTTATCTCTAGCTATCAGAACACAACAATGCTACAAACATTGATGTTAGGGCGACATATTTAGATAGGATGGTGGTAGCTAGCTAGGCGGACAAACAAGTCCTACCACCAACCAAACCGAGTGCACAAACATGTACTTCCCGCTGGGAATTGAACCCGGATCCTCTGGATCTAAACCGGTTATCTTTAACACTAGACCACGAGGCAGTTAAATGCCCTAAGTTGTACTTTTAAGGATACCTCAAGTCCATGAATGAATGAGTATTTTATAATTAAACTCGCTACCTACATTTTCCACCACATGGTCACTTTCAATCAAGTGTGATTATTTGCCAAATTTACTATTTTTATTTAATTTTTGAATTTTGCATTCACTGTACTATTTAAAGTTACAAGATAAAATTTGTTTTATTTTATCTTGGATATAATATATAGCGTTATAACAATAATCGTATTATAGAAGGATTGCGTTCACCTCCATTTCTTATTCCACATTAAAGAATTTCTTGTTCTTTATTGGAACGAGACTGTGGCCACAGTATAAACAAGAATACAGTATTTTAACTCGGCCTTGTCCCTGAAACAACTACGGCCGCTAGGTACGTAAACAAGTCACTCACTCGCGACTATTGCTAAACAATGCAAACCGGTATTTCGAAGCGCGTCGTTTTTGCCGTTTTTTTTATTTATTTTATTTATTAGGAGAAAAACAGTTAACACAAAGAATTAAAATATATATAAAAAATTTCCTTAAATGTAAATCTATAGTCCTCTAAGTTACATTAAGAAACAGCACAATATAAAAAAAAGACATACAAATAATTAAAAATATTATTACTTTGTATACCGGGGAACAGGGAGTGTAATTAAAACGCAGATAATATGATGTCAATACCTGATTTATTTTAGTTTGTCTATCCATATATATAGAGGAGCTCGATGGCGCAGCGGCTAGCGCGTTCGGCTTGCGATCTTGCCCGCTAAGCAACTTTCGCAATGCCGGGTCGCCTGATGGGTGACCAATTAAAAACATCTCGAGCTCCTCCGTGCTTCGGAAGGCACGTTAAGCCGTTGGTCCCGGTTGTTGTCGTAAGATGGCAGTCGTTAAAACCCACCAACCCGCATTGGGCCAGCGTGGTGGGTTATGGCCCAATATCCCCACGTGCTACTGATCATGTGGGAGGCCTGTGCCCAGCAGTGGGACGTTTATAGGCTGATGATGATGATGATGATGATCCATATATATTAAATACAACATGTCTTATTTCTGTTTAATCTCACTTTGATTATCTTGATTTATTTACTACATGAGACTACGTGAGTATGACAGAAACAAAATAAAAATAGTACTAAGACAAAAACCGAAAGCCATAATAAGGCTGTATGGACGAACTTCTTTCGTTTTGTATGAAGATAATATGAATAATACTATATGCTTACTTATTCTATGCTATGGCTCACTCGCGTTCGTACGTTCGGTTTTAGATGCGATCGTGCGAGAAATTAGGGGACAACTCGACGAATAAGAAACATGTAGATTCTTAAATTGAAATCTGTCTTGGGTTGGTGAGACAGCGTTCCAGCGGGCTATGCTTTAAGAGGAATAATACTAGTAGGGCTTTTTTTAAACATTTTTTGTAGTGTTATTTTTTTAATTTTTTTTTTATTTGGAATAACAAAGAACTACAAAATGTGTCTTCTACTACAGCTTAAAATATAGAACATTACTAATTTTGTAACCAACGACGTTATTCATAAAGTAACGTATAGTAGTAAGTTCAGAACAATGACTATCGTTCTTAGGTAAAATCCAGATCATGTACCTATTATGTCTATCTAAATCTATATCATCTTTTGCCTAAAGACTTCCCACTGCTGGGCTCATGCCTTTCGACGTGAACAATTAGCACATAGGTAGTATAAGTTATTATCGAGAGAATTGCTTCACCAACTTTAGCTTATGTGGAAAGTACAATGAATGCCGAGTGCGGACCTCTTCTAAAAGCTTAAAACAAATCATGACGTTATCACACTAATATTATAAATGCGAAAGTTTGTGTATATGTCTGAATATTTGTTGCTTCTTGCGCTGCAACGGATGGATGGATTTGGATGAAATTCGGCATACAGATAGTTTATAACCTGCATTAACACATAGTTTCTATCCCGATATTCCCACGGGAACGGAAACCACGCGAGTGAACTGCGGGCGGCCGCTAGTCACACTAATATTATAAATGCGAAAGTTTGTGTGTAGGTATGTGTGTGTGGATATTTGTTGCTTTTTCACGCTGCAACGGATGGATACAGATAGTTTATATTCTGGATTAACACATAGGATAGTTTTTATCCCGATATTTTTTAATTTTATTTATTTGGATAAACAAACAGTGACAAATTACAAATATTTATGAGATATACAATAACAACTATTCAATTTGACACCAACACCGTTTACCACATTTTACATTACGAATTTACATTAACGAGTAGTTCGATTAAAATTATTAGTATGTTTAATTATTTTGTTTTATTTTTTTGTTATTACATAACACTTTTTTTTTATTTCATGCTTCGGAAGGTATATAAAACCGTTATTCGCGACTGCATTAGCAGTCGTTAACAACCAAAAATCTGCACTGGGCCCACATAGTGGTTGATGGTTTATTGACCGTTCTCTGTGGTTTTACATCAAAAGGGAAAAAGGCTACTTTTTTTTTTTTTTTATTGACGGAGTTTGCTGATTGCCTCAGACTGCATTTTCAACTTCACCGGGCTTTTTTGGGGGCTTCGAGAAACTTTAAGGGTTCCTCAAGCCGTGTCAAACGAATCACCTTCGGAGGTTTTCGAGAGGGAACGGCATCACGCACTAAGGCGTGTCCCCGTGCCCTACTACTCTCCGAGAGGTTCGGATCGGTTCGGGGAGAGGAAAGCTACTGTTCCAGCAGTGGGGACATAAAACAGCTGATCATTGTCTTATAATTAACATTAAAATATAATAGGTCTCTTAGAAAAAAATTACCTATGTCTTATTATTATTATAATCAATTAATTCAATTATTATTACGTTATGTGAAAAAACAATGCCAGCCTTTTCCAATGCATCGGCATAGACACAGAAAAACTTTTTACTTATTTTTTTAAAAATAAGTATTTGATTTGTTTTTTTTTGTTAAATCACATTAATTTTGAAAAAAGAAGAAAGACAAAGTGTTGCAAAAATTCCACGAGCGGGGATCGAACCCGCACCCCATGACATGCCGGGTCCGGTGCAGTTTCGCAACAATATTTGCGTAAAAAAAATTATAAATAAATAATCATCACTTTAATTTGATAATAATTGAAATCCTCTAACCCGCCATCACTTGCACCACATATAATAACGTCAGTTATTTCGTGAAGTGAAACTCGCATCGTGAATACGTAATTCGGGGTACCTTTCGGTGCGTGAGGTTTTGACTGGCATTTTTCCGAATCTACCCTGAGCTTAGTTAGAACGTTGCGGCGGACCGGATTATTGGAAGGAATGTTTGGGTTTAGGCCCTTCATCATGCCCGAATAAAGTTGGTATAGTTATAAAAGCTCCCTATGAATTGATTGTGTATTTCATTCAAACGGGCACTGTGTACTATTAGAATGCTATTTAGCTTGGTTAAAACGCAGGTCTGCCTTTTTTTATTTGATTTTGATATTGTTTGTGACGCAGTGTAGGCAGGCCTTCAACAAGGTGGACCAACGATCTGGTGAAGGTTACGCCTAGCTGCTGGAGAAATACCTAAACAAATTTAACAAGAACAGATAAAATGAAAAAAGACAAAGTGTTGAAAAATTACACGCGCGGTATCGAACCCGCACCCCATGACATGCTAGGTCAGGTGCACTACCAACTATGCTATCGTGGCTAGTTTAGCTAATATGTAATTTGTTCGCAATAAAATTTGCGTAAAATTATATTATATGTAAATAATCAATGACAGAGATTGGTGACTCTTTTTTGTTTTGGTGAACTCATGCCTAAAAACTTCTGTTATATTAGGCATTTTATTAGTGAGTAGGTAGTTGATGTGTGTGTGGGGTCTCATTCACTCACTTCTCTTTTGTGAAATGTTCAAATAATTTTTAACGCAAATTTTGTTGCGAACAAATTACAAAAACACAAATGATGAAAAAATTTCCACGAGCAGGATTTGAACCTGCACCCTTCTGACATACCGAGTCAGGTGCTCTTCCAATTGAGCTATCGAGGTTCTAACGAAATTATTCAACACTTTTTACATTGAAATAAAAGTGTTCTTTCAAAGTAAAAAGTGTTGAATAATTTCGGCGGGTTGGTTAGAACCACGATAGCTCAATTGGAAGAGCACCTGACTCGGTATGTCAGAGGGGTGCAGGTTCAAATCCTGCTCGTGGAAATATTTTCAACATTTGTGGTTTTTTTTCTCTTTTGTGAGTAAGTACATACATTTTTGATGTCCATGGTTGTAATAGAAAAAAAACAATACCAATAAAAATAAATAGAAGCCGGCAGTTGATTCACAACAACTTTCACTGGATGTGGAGCAAAAATAAAAACTGTTTTCTTTGTAACATTTAGCCCAAGATAAGGTCAAGCAAATAAGAGTTCGGGGAGCAGCTCTGTTGGCATCTGTTTACAAAAATAACAATATACCGTATTCCCAACACACTTTCTTCTATATTTTTATGCAAATTGTTTTTGTCTGTTGGCTTTCGAAATTTAATAAAAAGATGCGAAGTATTTTCGTAAGTATGCAAACTGTTTATTTTACCGCGAAACAGTAGGCAGGGTACTTGACGAATTTTCCTTGACATCTCCATCCCATGAGGAGTGTTTCCAAATTTAGATAAACAAGATTTGTGTACGCGCACAATACAGTCCTGAAGGCACTTGTGTAATGTACACACATGCTAATGTGACATTCGGTTGAGCCACGCAGTGAGCGGGTGTATGAATTATTTCAGCAACCCATTGCTTGACTCAGACCTTCTTACATGAACCTTAGCCCAAGGAGAAATTTAATCATATACTTTACGCTGACCCTTGCGGATTGGTGGGTTGCAACTTGCATGGCGGTGTAGCATGGAAGAGCTTATTTAAAACACATTTTAATTTAGCCACCCTTAAACTGACCTGGCATTGCGAAAGATACACTTTTAAGAGCGCAAGTCGAACCCAAAAGCCTTTAGAAAGTAGTAAAAAACGGAAAGGGGAATTTAAACCATTTGAATTCTTCTTTCTTTTGAGATTCTTATTATCGAAGCCAGTCTTAAGACCGGCCATCCCATCCCGATTTAACAACTTAGCCAAAACTTAAAAACAGGACTCGTATTACTAGCAGTAGATTAAAGATCTTTGCAGTAGATTAAAAATCATAAATACATTAAATAATATTACCATTATTGTGTGTACTCATGTTATTTTATTACTTTTTTTACGTACTTACTCGACTTTCATAAGTGCACTTTGTGCTTAACCTAAATATTTTTTTTCATTTCATTTCATCTCAATCCTTTTTACTATGACATTGATATTTATACCTAGCTAGTGGCCCGCTCGCGACTTCGTCCGCTTAATGCTTTCACGGGCAATACAGTTTTAGATTTTCATTCAAAAGTCAATATTCGGTGGTAACATAGCAACCATTGCCTCCGAAAGAGTTAAGAACACCGGTATCGTATGATGGACCCCTATAGCAGCGTCACCTACCGGGTCCAACTGTATTTTCAAAACATCCAGGAACCCATTAAAATATACACACAAAATTTCATCCGTATCGGTCTAGCCGTTTAGGAGGAGTTAGGTGACAAACACACGTACAGAAGAATTATATATATATAAAGATCAAACTCGAAAGTTTTAACTTTTAGTAGCTGATTGCCAGCTCATTTCGTTGCCTTATCATTACGGTCAGGCGTAATTGCAATTACATGTAAAGCGGGTATACCGAGAGTTAGGAGCAAACATGTATTTGATGTATTAGACCCTTGGGGCCTAATAAACTAATCGACAATGTTGATTTACTCTAAATATAATGGATACCGAGTAAAGTACTCTCAGAATTATTTGTAGCTCTAAAGGAAAGAGTCCTTATATGAAAGGGGGGACATTATCTTTATTGAAAGAAAATTAATTTCTTGGTAGTTCTTCTAAGTACGGTCTACGTCGTAATTTCGGAATTTTATTGCGTGATCAATTTACTGCAACCATAATTTTTACACAATGTTAATAAAATAAAAATAGTTTCGTCAATTCTTCATAATTTTTCTGCAATAAATTGTACTTACTACGAGTTATGCTTCCTGTATTGTTACAATGTCACTGCATTAGTTTTTGTTTTTTATTGTTTTTTTATTACTTAATATTTTTAGCAACATCATATTTTTATATTTACTTAAAAGTTATTGAAATTTCTAGAAAGTTTTAGAAGTACTGGGTAATTATAAGAATTTTAAGGAGAAATTGTTGTTTATATATCAAATATCTTTTGTTCAATATCTGTTTTATTATAATAACAAGATGTTAAGCTTGTCAGCTAAGAATTTCATCAACTTCTTTGAATAGATTGAAATTCTAATCTCTATTAAATATTTAGAAACTCTTTTCGGTATAAGGTCTCCACCGCAGGGTTTACGAAGTCATGACTTTGAATGACGTTCAAGGGATACTTGTAAAAGTTATAAATTGTAATCATCATAGGCTTAAATAAACGTCCCACTGGTGGACACGAGCCTTCCCACAGAAACAATAGCAGATGTAAAGATAGAAGTGTAATAAAAATGCAGGTAACCAATGCAATCTTTTAATACATTAAATGTGATATTTTTATAAATCATGTATTAATGAATAAATAGGTCAACCATTAGTGGAGAAACCTTTCCTTCCGGACATATTTTAATTGCAAATATTCGTATTAGTGTTATTTCAAAATTATACATAACATAAAGTGAACAACGAATACAAAATGCTGGTATTGAAAGAAAACGAATTATTCAGTTCTTTACTTCATTTAAAAACATAAACACATAACAAACCTCGTTAAAATACGATGCAATCGCCACACGATAATATGTCGATAATATTTCAACATTAACATGTTTTATCGCTCCAGGCTCCATGATAAATAAAACTGTTGCTAATTTTCAAAGAGAAAATTAACGAAAGCCTTTACTCGCAATTCGAGTTGATCGTATAATGTAAATATACGTAGTGTTTTGTTCAATAACTATTCGTAAATTATCCTTTAAGGTAATCGTAGGCTCACTATCGTTTCTATAATTAGTAATCCAAGCTTTAGGTTTGCCAACGTGAAAAGAGTAACGAACTGACTAGTAACGAACGAACGAAACGATAACTGACTGATTGACCGAGTTAGCTCGCTGATTGGTCTAGATACACTCTATTTGGAAAGCAGATGTGGCGATGAAAGCCGCGAAGCTCAAGTGAGAGATGGCCCACCACGTGTGCCCAATTAACAACAGCACTCCAACGAACCAAGACATCACGGAAGAACTAAATTAGAGTGACTGGACGAGCTTGTCTAATTCCTGCTCCAGGGGACCACGATAGCACGAGTACGTACTGGGGGGAAGAAATGGGTGACTCTTTTGCACAGTACAAAGATATATCTTTTCACGGCATCCTTTCAGGTCTTGGGGTTTCTGTATCCAATAATTCTATCGCTCATGGTGTCTCTCCCGATCTGATCCGAACTCCTCGGAGAATCTAATAGGGAACGGCTTGAGGAACCCTTTGAGTTTCTCGCCGCCCCGACTGAGGCAATCAACAAACTCTATTAAAAAAATGGTTGTCTCTATTCCATTATTCTTCTGCTCCAGTCATGAGTTCTACATATTTGGGACCTGCCACTCGCTACTTTCTTTGAGGAACGACTTAAATAAACATTTCAATTTGAAGTTTAATTACCAGGATCATGTCCACTGAATTCCTCCACAGTACAATACCATAACGTAATGAGTAACAGGGCATTTTCATCGGAAAGGACCAAAAAATTAACAATCCTAAATCGTCCCTTCACACCTCAAGGGAGTAGCAGCCTTATGAAATATGTACAGAGCGTACAAATCCCCTGTTCCCAAACCGAGAGGTGGATTAATTAATTGCTTAGCCACCTTCATTTGGGCTTCTACGCATTTATTTATTTTGTAAGGAATGCTTCATTATTTTTTTACCTACCTCACTCGTCGAAAATTAAATAACTGTATTTAATAGGATGTTTTTGTATGGTCACCATTAGCCTAGTTTACTTACATTTGGGTCAGGCCTTCCCAAATGTCTAGTGTAGTAAAAGAGCCTTAAACCATCGTATTGCTTGAATGTGAGTAGATCAAACTATGACCGATGACAAACAGAGGAATACCAACTTATAAAACCAAACAGACCAAAACTGCTTTCAAAGCAGGTAGTAGTTCCAGATATACGTCACCAATCTAGTGAAAGTTCTGCCTAAGACTTTAATACTTCAAACTGAACACGTCATCGAACAACACAGTAATCCTACTCAATAAAAAAATATTAATAAGTGACACATTTAAAATGAAATTTAACTGTGCTGACTAATGTCTACAAAAACGTTTTTTACGTATTTCTCTCGGATCACAATATGGCCTTTATGAGATTTTGACTTTCAAGTTTTTCACTTAATATCCTTCCTCTCCTTTAAAAAGAGAAAATAACTCCTGTAAATAGATCATAACTCATTGATACTTTATAAAAAAGCAACATGCACGAAAGGACAATCAACACAACAAAGCTATTTCACGTTACAAGAGAAATTTAAAAGGGCGCCTCAAATTCACCTCTCATCAAGAGCATTTATCAACGTCACCTTGTTTGCATAAAAGGTGAAATGGAAGGGAAAAGGAGGAAAATGCTTCGTGACGGACATCATCTGCTTGCAGCATCTGTCGTTCGACAAGATCAATGGTGTACTAGTTTGAGCGAACATCAATCTTCGCAGCGTGCAGTTTGTACATGCGCTTTTAAAACGTGATAGCAGTTTTGTTCCTATAAAACCTTTCTGGTTTTAATTTAAATTAAAAAAAGTAGGTACTTACTCTTTTGTTTGCTTATCTGTAAGGCTGCCAGACTAGGCAGGGCACATCACTCGCAGGGCTAATAGCCGCTGAGGCGGAACAGTTCGTGAGTGGTTCGGAAGATGCAGTGTAGGCCTCCAACAAGGTGGACCGACGATCTGGTGAAGGTCATGGGTAGTCACTGGATGTGAGCAGCACAAAACCAATAATTGTGGAGATCCTTGGGGAAGGCTTTGTCAACCAGTGGACATTTTTTGGCTGAAATGATGAGGATGGTGATGATGATGGCCTGCAAAACACAGTTCAAGTTCTTCTTAAGAATAGCAGAATAGTTGAGAAATACCTTGACCGTGTCTAAAGGATTTAGCATGTTATGTGGTTTGGACTTCGATGGTTTGGACCACAAATCTTGGACCTGAAATCACTGTCGTAGATTGGTAGGTTTAGGTAGGTTGGTGTTGGTGTTGCAACCGTGAGGAGGATCTCCATGCGGATCTAATCCGCAGCAATCGAATTGGTAAAAATAGGCAGCAGTTTGCGGCAGTGAGGCTTACGTGGCTATGTGGTAGTAGCTACGTTCCGGGCGTCACTCCCTCACTCTGGAATATGGTGTCTGCTGTCCGTGGTTTCGAACCACCCTCGCGATATTGTGATAGGATGGTACACGGAGTTTTAGTGGGTATGGCCTCCTTCTTCCGAATCCCTATTGAGGCCTTCGGGACTGGATAGGGAGACAGGAGCTGAGAGGAGAGTCACCACATAATCAGCAGGCTTTCCCAGGCCCGCTGGTGTCCGTAAATGGTTACTCCTTGTGTTACAAATATGAAAAAAAAAAAAAAAAAATAAACTATGTGAAAGTAAGGCAAGGGCTGTCTGTGTAGTGATCGCATTCCCGTATCGTTTGTCAGCTCATTAAAATAAAATAAAATATTTGAGAAAATGAAATAGTTGCGGCAACAGATTCTTCTGGAATTTCTTTCGGGTTACAAAGAAGAAATGTAAGAACTTTTATGAAATTTCGGTTGATACTATTAAGGATTGGATAGAGATAGGTAGATAGGTGAGGAGCTCGATGGCGCAGTGGTTAACGTGCCCAGTCTGCGAGTGCTGAGGTTAAGCAACTTTCGCAAAGGCCGGTCATCGGATGGATGACCAAAAATTTATCATGTCGAGCTCCTCCGTGCCTCGGAGGGCACGTAAAGCCGTGGGTCCTGGCTGCATTAGCAGTCGTTAACAACCACCAACCCTCACTGGGCCCGCATGGTGGTTTATGGCCCGTTCTCTCTATCCATCCATAGGGAAGGCTCGTGCCCCAACAGTGGGGACAAAAATGAGCTGATGAAGATGATGATGAGAGATAGGTATTTAAGTAATTTAGAAACATGAAGTCAAAAAAACTTACTAAAACATAGCAACTAGATGGTTTCATCAAAGAAACTGAGCATCGAAAAAATGTAAAAGAATATAGGATTTATTTGCTTCTCAAAGGAATTTTAATTAAAAGCTCACTTTTAATGTGGATTAGGGGATGAAAATCTGATGTCGTTAATTAAAATTTGAAAGAAGGTAACAAGTTTCTTTGTTATAAGAACTTCGAAACTGTGCGAAGAGAATACTTTCACTTTTTTTTGTTGAAGTAAGCATTATCATTAACGCCCAATAGTCGGGTTGTCCTACACTTGGGTTCAAGACTTCTCACCCTCCAATTTGGTCATAATGAAACCTATTTCATTAAAAGTAGGAAGGATATGTATATGTTATTTTTAAGTTTCATTAGTTGTAGCTTTTACTGAGGTTATAATGTAAGTGCATGTTATGAAATGAAATTAATCTTTATTCAAGTAAACTTCTTAGATAAGCGCTTTTGAATCGAATCAAAATATTTTATCTACCGACCCATTCAGGGTTGTGTTTGTCTTTAATAGATTGTACAATTAGACCATTATTTATGTCTATATATGTATTTGCTAGACAACAAGCCCCGACACAATCTATCATAATATATAATAACGTAAATAGAAAAAAGCATATTTACACAATGACACTATATCAGTGTAAAAAGAATATCACAGAATGGTTAAAACAACTAGACTATGATTCAACAGAGCGATTGCTACTAAGTCGAACTAGCTACTAAATAATAATAATAAAATAAAATAAAAATTTAATACCACTATTCTTAATAAACATACCAATTTGTTAACGACTCATATAACATGCGCAATAACAAAAACACACACACACACACACACACACACACACACACACACACACACACACACACACCCCCACACACACCCCCACACACACAAGCACACACACACACACACACACTCACACACACACACAGTTTTAGTTTTATTGTTAAACTTACCTTGGCACTGTTTTTTTTTTTTATTTTCGTCTGTTATGAAACGAAAGAGCGGGCTTCTCCTAATACAGGATTTTATTAACTTAACAGGAGATTCCCAACCCTTGTAATGTCTAACGTTAAGAAAATAAAGAAATTTTGTATTTTTTTTTTTTTTTGTATATATATATATAGAAAGTAAAAAACTATAAATTAAATTTCTCACAAGTCCATAGCAAATCCTATAATTTTCAAAATTATTTTTTTTAAATATCCAGTGACATCATTACTAACATTACAGAACTGTCAGTTTTGAATTTCATTTTATTACGTTTTTCTTTCTAACCTAGATTAAGATTTTTTGCAATGTTCTGAACTCAAGACCACTAGGTATGTACATTACAAGCATTAACACGTAAACAGTGTAACTCTTAATACAATGGAATAAGAGCCACTTTTCAAAAGTGTATACATGTTAATTCAATTCAATTCAATTCAAACATTTATTTCAGACAAAGAGTCCATACATATAAAATTAAATGGAAAAGGTACAGTCAGTAAAACAGTAAATAAAAAGAACTGAGCGAACCTTATAGTGTCGCATATGATGTTATAACATTTGACATCTCACCCTAAGGTTATTACTAATAATAAGCAATTTTAACATTATATTCTGAAAAAAATGGGTCAGGTATTACATAATTTTATAACTACAAAATAAATGCAGTAAATACTCATTAGAAGACATTTGACATATCAAAATGACCTTTGATAGTCAAATAACACAATATGTCACATATATCATTAATATGTCATGTTCATAATATCGATTTTAAATTTACAAAATGGCGTGCGCTTGCGCGTTTCCCCGACTTCCTGTTACACAGTTACACTGTTACATATTTTACGAAATCACTCCCACAAGCTTTCCCAACTTCCAGTTACACACTTGTTACACTGTTACACATACTTTCGTCCCATTTCACGAAATCACTCCCACAAATTGCTTATATAGAAAGCGAGCGGAAAGATGATACACTTTAAAAATACAATTTGTGCAGTTATACACACTGCATCATGATCGGGCAGTCAACCCGTCCCGCCACCAAGAACGTCGTTGGTGCTGCAGCGGACATGACTTAGAACAACGGGGCAGTTCTTTTTTCTGAGAATGGCATGGAAGCCATCTGTGCGAGCTTCCGCGAACATACCTCGACACGCTGCGGTACCGCGGCAACCTCAACAACACTCTAAATGCGCTGTTATACTGAACGCTTAGAGAGTTGATTGTCTTCTGCGTATAGTTGATCCACAAATTACACGTATAGAAAGGTTGGCAAAATGCCTTAAAAAGTATCACCTTAACGGGTTCTGTGCAACGTGCAAATCTGTAAGCCAACATGTTGCTTCTAACAGCCAACACCCGTCGTGTTCTCTTAATATCCTCATCATCGGAGAGATTCTTCGACACCCAGTGGCCCAGATATTTAAAACGCGCAACTCTATTTAGCGCAATACCGCTTAAATATAAAATGAAAATAAAAAAAACTTTCCTAGACTCACATCAAATTATCTAGCCCAAGAGAAGCTTTGTTATGAAACTCGTTAAATGGTTACTAGACAACGGATAAACATACTTAAAATACTTAAATACATACTTATTATGCATAGAAAACACCCAGACCCGAGACAATTTAGAAAAACAATAATTTCTAAATTGACTGAACGGGGATCGAACCCGGGACCTCAGAGATGGCGACACCATGAAAACCGGTGTACAAACCACTCGACTAAGGAGGTCGTCTAATATATACGGGTGGTACCGAGGTGATTTTATGACCCTGAGACTGGAACATCAGGATGGGCCTCTGCATAATCATCACCTACAATAAATTAAATAAACAAATAGCAATTCTTGTATTGAATTCCCTGCAGATTCGTAGCAATTCCTTTAATTTTATAAAACCGGTCATTTATCATGGCGAATCGTTTTTAAGTCACTTCATATAATGATTCTCGTTAAACTCGACATTTACGTAACCTTTAGCTTCGGTAGTCAAACGTCAAACAAAAGTCACAGCAAGATATCGTAGTTAAAATAAATCGTATAGGTATATTGACAAACGATAATATTTACGATTGTTCACAAACGGCATTCTTTAGCTAGGAAGATTTGTTCGTAAGAAACTTGTGTTAACATCAAATTGTAATGTACCTAATAGAAAACATTTGACTGTAAATCTTCTAACAATTACGTAACTACATAAATAACTAAAAATTAACCAATAATGATCTTTTAGATCTACAGCTCCTACTAATATACATACTTCTACCAACCAACCGTCTATTTTCGTGTCCATATCTCCGCAGAGATGTCAATCAGTGTCGCGTCGTTCCGTCGCGCGATCAGTCAACAGCTACAAGGAACAGTGTATCAACGATGAACCGAGGCTATTTATCTCGGAGCCGTAGGAGGAAACAAATTAAACACTTTAATACACGAGGCGTGACAAAAAAGGAAAGGGATTGAAAAAAAAGTATGTCTATTCAGTTGATGTTGATGTCCAATGGAGTTATACTTACTGGATAGATCAAATATTATATTAAAATTTATTTTTGGCATCATCATCATCATCACCAGCTCATTTTATGTCCCCACTGCTGGGGCACGAGCCTTCCCTATGGATGGATAGGGAGAACAGGCTATAAACGACCACGCGGGCCCTGGTGGGTTACTATTGAAACACAATTGCAATAATCAATTTCCAATCCCAAATCTAAAAAAATCAAATGGCACTCTGAAAAGCGATAATAGCGCTACATTGGAATTAAATTGCGTGGAAATTGAGTAAACAAATTATTATCGAGATGGGGCGTTCCGAAATTGCGAAACTTATCCCAATATCGACACATATTAATCGCATTGGAATTGTATTGAGATTGAGTTTGCGTCAAGAGTAGCCTACCAGTGCGGATTGGTGGTTGTTAACGACTGCTAATGCAGTCGTGACCAACGGCTTTACGTGCCTTCCGAAGCAAGGAGCTCGATGACAAAATTTTGGTCACCCATCCGATGACCGACCTTTTCGAAAGTTGCTTAACCTTAGCACTCGCAGACCGGGCGCGTTAACCACTGCGCCATCGAGCTCCTTATTTGGCATAAAACATGGTGAATAGAATTGATCTTATTTTATACGTAAATTAGTAAGTAAGTAAAGTAAGTCAATAGCTTATAACTGTCCCACTGCTGGGCAAAGGCCTCCATCATTGAAATCAAGTCATCACTACAATTGATGGGTATTTGCTTCATAACTACGCTTGTCAAATGCAGATTGGTAATCACAAATACAATATAGGATAGACTTTCGCCGAAATAATCCGAAACAGTGTGGCCGACCTGGGAATTGAACCCGGGGTTTCGTGCCGAGCGCTTGCTTTGCCACTTGGCCACCGAGGCGAAATTATCAAATTAGTTAAATGCACGCCAATCATTGCATATAATTAAAAATATAATTTTCAAATTCAATGTTTTTGCTTGTGGGGACACTCGACGTGTCGTTTTCCCGTAGCGTAAGCATAATTATGTAAAACCGGACTTTTAGCGGCAGTCGTCCCGCGCTCCTAATAAAGACAGCACATACCGTAAACCACCTTTCATTTATCTATCACCAGTGCCAGAGATACATGCATAGGTAGGGCCCCGACGTGCATTGCTGATTGCTACGATAAGGCTTCGATGTTACAATCATGTACTATAACTGTTTGCTTTTGTTTATACTCAACTCTCAAAATGGAAGCGGCCGGCGGAAGGTTTTCATTGATGGTGCCATAATGGATACAGTGCTAATAGAATATAAAACAATTTTTCTTATTATTTTTTTTAAATAGAGGAGAATTAAAAAGAATCCAGTATTTAACAACTAAACAATAGCTCTTCCAGTATAATTCACCTATTCCATCTATATCCGTGGCGTCGTAAGCCATTGGTTCCAAGTTGACGCCGACAAAGAAAAACAGACTGTCCCCTCCGATATCCGGTTTCTAAATCTGTAGAGCCAATAGGGTGCTCTGACGTTTACCAAAAAGTTGTCTTTGATTAGTAATTTCGTTAAATGACTTAGGATTCGGCTTTTCAAAAGCTTTGAAAATAAGGTTTTCTTTGAAAATAAAGAGTTATATGTTTTTGTGATACTAAACGATACAGCGCATTTAATAATACGGTTCCTTAGATTTCATGATTAATCTATAAGTTAACACGGGAGTAGTATTTTGTTATGACATCATTAATATCTAAGTAAAACTTATGATCATCATCATCATCAGCTCATTTTATGCCCCCACTGCTAGGGCACGAGCCTTCCCTATGGATGGATAGGGAGAACGGGCCATAAACCACCACGCGGGCCCAGTGCGGATTGGTGTTGTTAACGACTGCTAATGCAGCCGGGACCAACGGCTTTACGTGCCTTCCGAAGCACGGAGGAGCTCGAGATAATAAATTTTTGGTCACCCATCCGATGACCGGCCTTTGAGAAAACTTGCCTTTGAGAAAACTTTAACGCCGGGCGCGTTAACCACTGCGCCATCGAGCTCCTCTTATGATGTCTCAGTTTTATTGAAGGGTATGTAAGTACAATACTAAATTATTAACATCGATAAATAATTATTTTCACCTACTGAGATATAAAAAGGTACAATTAATCGTGAAAAGTTAACAAAACAAAGACCTAGTGCAGATTTGGTTGTAAAAAAGGCAGATTGACTGCCGTAATGAATTTCGGAGGGAAAACTGCACCAGCCATTACCAATAAAGCGTTACAAAATGGCGGTGGTAAAAAATGGTGCTGTTTTGTTATAATTGTTGCCAGTAATAAAAATAATAACTTTAAAAAAATCTACAATTCATTACAAAAATAATTAAAGTGTTAAGTATAACAAAGACTCCATAAAAATATGAGTGATGTTGTTACTTTAATTTTAAAATGAAAAGAAAAAGTTGAATGAGAATCAACGCCATTTACAAATCTCAAAAAGGTCACGTTTGTACGTCTGGACCAAGCTCAATAGTTTTTCTATAAAAATTCTTAGAAGGATTTCATTATGTGTAAGAAATTTTTAGTTGACAACATTTTAACGACGTATTGATGAATCCGCCAGACAAACTCTTTTCCGGTTTAATTTCTCCAAAAGCGTAGATCAAAGATTACAGTGATGAACCGGAAATATTCTAATGCTACATCACTGTTCTAAACGAGTGCTATTTAAGGCGACATCGGGCGCATAGGAGACTTCTTACTCATTACGTTTCAAATGCTTCGATAAATAGACTTCCTAGAGAATTTAATTTTCTTTGAAAGAACAAGTTAGTGATAAAAGAGAGTGAAAGAGAGAGAGAGAAACATTTGTTGACACACAAATTAAAAATAACAAACAAAACAAACAAGACAATCATTGTCAATCCCGCCTCAGCTTGTGTTGTTGCAAACGTGGCTTTGGTTTCCAACTAAGTCAACCAGGCTTCTTACCACCATCTTATCTGAATCCATTACAAAACTGTTAACAGCATTCTTGTGTTCCGTCAGTAAGACATACGACAGTTAGTTCCACTGCGTTTTGGGATTTGGTAAAGTGCATTTTATCTGCGTTCTTTTTGTCATTTTCTATCTATCAGGTGAGATGAAAAGCAAGCGTTTCTTAAATGTCCAATAACGAAATACTTTCCAGTTATTTCAAGCCGTTTAACAAGGCAATTTAAAAGGCAATAAAAAAGTAATTTGACACCAACCCACCCCGGAAAATACTCCCCGACATAGTTCGTCTTAAATAGCTTTCGGTTATATCAGACGCCGCAGTCTTGGCATGTCCTCATGTCTACTTTGCAGAAAATGTTGCGCTACATATTATGGAGCTTATACAGTATCTACTTTTGCAAAGTAAGATAACTAATTTGATGACCAAATTAAAATATCACGAGCTCCACCATGCTTTGTAAGTTACGTTGGTCATAGTTCTTATTGTGTAAACTCGTATTGGGCCAGCGTGTGCAAGGGTCATTTACATGGGCAAGCATTTTATTAAACCATTTCTACAATAAATATTATGTTGTACATCATAGATAATGTCAAATAAATGTAGTAGTTACTATGAGATTGTAAATATAAGTTTAAGCAATTCAGATTCAAAGTAAGCCGCTTCACTAGCCTTCATACGAAAGAAAATCAACATATTGAATTATTCATAGAATAAGAGCTATTGAAGAACTTACTCTTGCATTCACTTTAATTTTGTCTTCTCGTAGAGACTAAAGTACTTCTAATGCAAAAAGGTATTCCTTGAGAAGCGAGGTAAGCAAACTAAGAAGTTCTGTTTATACATATGATTTTCTTATGGATGTCTCCATGTACCCATGTGGTCTGGTAGTAAAATATTAGTTTAAAACTTTTCAACCCGAGTTAAGGTTCGGCAAACTAATTTTTGTGAAATATCAGTTAAGTTAGCAAATAATGCTTGTTTTAGGGTTTCCTAGTCTGCTGTTACGTCGGCATCAATGATAATAAGTTGGTCGCTGGTTGAATTCCACTTTCAGAAAGAAAGTTAAATTGAACAGATCTCATAAAAATGAACATTAATAAATAAATAATTTTTCTAAAAACTAGATAGTTTTTGAAATGTTAGAAGCTTAACAGGATGAACGCCACCGGGGCCAGACACAATAGAAATTCAATTGTTTGTCGGTCAAATGCACTTAAGGTTTTAAAGATAATTATTTTATTATGAGTACGAAATAATACTCTCAACATGATAGTTAAGTAATATAAAATTTTCGAAGTAGACCACCTTCACATAACCTACATCTTGAAAAAATAGGTAATATGTAACCGGAAAGCTCGACATGTCGTTTGCCTAAAATAGCGCCGTACTTAAGACGACGCGCCTGCAGTCTAGACATGTCCCGACATCATCTCACTCGGAATGTCTGGAATGTCCTGATAATAGAGAGGACTGTCACATTATTTTTATAACCTCAAAATATGGTGTGACGTCATCATCACCACTAAGCATAAAAATTACTACACAAATATTTTTCTGTGTAACACTATCCCAAAATTGGATAACGATAAATCTTATTTGCTTAATTGTAATATTTTCTTTGTGTATTATTTTTTAACAAGTATTAAAAAAACATACAAAAGTGATGAAATATATTTTAAAACAGAAATTAATAAAATAAAGGACACACCGTGTGGACTAAAGAGTAAGTCTTCCATAATAAATTACTTTGAAACTATAAAATGAAGACTAGCTTCTAATTTTATAACATAGCGTAGTCACAGTGAACCAGTCTGAACATGTTTAGAGATTTTTGTGTGCCAAAGATGTTTGCTTTTCAGACTTATTTATTTATACAGTCTAAAACTTGGTTTTAAAACCATTTTTCTAAATAGGTATTAAATAATCAATATCGTCGCATAATAAAACTTGAATAAAACTCATTATTTTCAAAATATTGCACAAGTTATGCTACTGCCCACGTTGCCATAAAAGCACGCCACGCGTGGCAAACTTTTTAAACATGTGGGCTAGTTTTTTATAAACTGTTTTGACACTGAACTCCATTCAGATTTTACGACCAGTTTTACGATTACGCTCGGAGAGTGCGCCGGTCCATAATCGATCACCCCCGCCGTTAATGAGAATGGGAACTATCAGTCAGCGGTATGCCGGAATCGGCATTAATAAACCGGGGGCCGGACGTCTATTTATAGCATTATCATCTTTACTGGTAACAAGGCAATAAATGTTTGAGAATTTCGGAATCCCTCGCGCTTTCCTGAGTGAACGAACTCAGTCGGCGAGTTCTAAATTAGATGTGTGAGGGCGATCGCCTCCCCCCTTCTTTTGTTCCTATTTCGAAACTCAAAAAATAGAACCGAAGGGTGTTTCGGGATGCGCGTGAGTCAGTGTCGGTCGGTTCGTCGGCGCGTGCGCGTCTTGCGCTGATGCGTGTATTTTTTCTGGCTGTGCTGTGCTGAGTGTCTTTGTCAGTTCCCCTTTCTGGATTTGACGGATGTGTGACAGTGATTTTATTCTATTGTGGAAGTTGGAATACGAAAGCCTGAAATGGTATGTTCAGAAAGCTGTATTAATAGATTTAATTTTTGTTTTTTATGTAAATGCCATATAACTATTTGTCAAATAATAAGCTGTTTTAAAAGTATTTAAATTGGCACATAGCTAATGTCTATAACCTTTCTATTAATAAAATATATGTATATTTTTAAATTATTAGCTACACATGAAAATATACATTGTTGCCATACACTACAAAACATCAGTCAGATCAATTCATAGACACTTCTATTTTAATTGATCTACTATTCTAGCGTATTAAAATTGGGTTTTTGTAATATCACCAAGATACCATTCAGGCATACGTCCTGCAGGATAGTAAGCAGTTACCATAACCTCTGTAATCTTGCAAAACCTTAGATATTACGGACGCGTTGCCGGACCTGTAAAAACATTTACATGGCCTCTTTGGACACCCCATGCTGTACTTCTTTGAAAAAACTTTGGGTTCAATCAAACAATTTTTTGGGTAAATGTTCGCTCACATTTGCGTTTGTGTCATTCTATGTACTATGTAACAAAATGTTTTGTGTAGTTACACTTCCAGACTAATTACATAAAACTCAAGTTTTACATAATTTTTTGGGTAAATGTTCGCTCACATTTGCGTTTGTGTCATTCTGTGTACTATGTAACAAAATGTTTTGTGTAGTTACACTTCCAGACTAATTACATAAAACTCAAGTTTTACATAATTAGCCTGGAAGTGTAATAGTGGGTATAATGACGATGTGCCTTATTAAAATAATTGTGAGTTTTACCCTCTCTAACATACAGACACTGACCGCGAATATGAAACGCTCTGGCTTAATCGGCAGGAACGACCTCATTCACTACCGTTAATATTTAGACTAGTTTACATTTCGAGGCCATCGGCCTGTAACGAATTATAGTTTAAGGTGTGTTCTCTTAAGTTTCACACTGTTTGTTAATCTGGTGAAATGGCAAGCCACGAGGCATGCCACGAGTCTTCAAATTTCTTAACAAGATGTTCGCCACCTTGTCTTAGACTCTTCAAGTGACAAAACGTCATTTGACGCTTATTTCTAGTATTTTACACTGACATTTATTAGATAAGTATAGTAACAAGAGGTCCTCACAGCTAATCGACGCATACTACACCAATGGTTATAGGATTTTGGTTGGCATGCATAGCTTCTTGAATTGTCGTACCGCGAGTAATTTAATTCTAAATCTAGAAAATTTTACTTTTTATTTTTAAGTGCTAATTGCTGCATTGAAGCTGAATTAAATACTTATAAAATATTTATAAAAATTAAAAACAGTGACAAAGTTCAGCGCTTACGTCAGCCGTCCCGGTAGCATAGCGATCAGTGCAGCCGCCCGGATTGCAGAATACCCAGGTTCGATTCCTGGCTGGGTAGGGTGGGCGTTTAATTTTTTCACTGTATTTTATAAATATTTTATAAATATCTAAATCTAGTAAACAATAATCCTATATCTACTTACTACTCTATTTTTAGAGGTGTCTATATAATCTAAGAAAAAATGTAACAAAACCATTATACGTTGTGAGTAATCCAAATGGGTCAATGGAAAAATGCAGAGGAGCCATATTCTAAGGAATCATTTCGTCGATAACGGTAGAATAAATAATGTAGGAATATGCACCGGCAACAGTATCTTAATAATTCCTTTGCCGTTTCCAACCTTGCCTTACCAAGAAAACCTTAGACTAGCAGAATTCCCCAGTCTTTTGTGATCCCCATTATAACTGCAGGAGGTATCCGCTTTGTCTTTGAGCCTCTGTTTATCAACATTGCTCGGCACAATAAATTTATCTTTGAGCAAGGTAAGGAAACAGTATTTGCATAAGCAAAATTTGTCATAAACCCACTTGTTAGACAATAGAATTGATTAATTTTATACGCATTTTTTAAATAAAATATGTGGAGTCGGAATGTTAATTCTATTGTGTTGTTTTGGCGATCCTTTGTAAATTGAGAACCTACGGGTCTTCAAAATGGAAATATAAGCGCGGGTTGCGATTTTACAAGTGAAGCAAAATTTACGATGCCAGATCACGGAATGGGGTGGTCACATTAAAATTTATCTTAATCTTCTTCATGCTTTGGAAAGCACGTTAAGCTGTTGATAAGTACTAGTTGTTGCCACAAGATAGCAGTCGTTAAAACCAGCCAATCGGCAGGGGTCAACCTAGTGGATATCCTATGGCATGGTAAGGCCCTCCCTCGTATTATGTTGTTCATGTTGGAATAATTTAGTCCAGCAGTCGCACAACAGACGGACTTAGGAACAAGCCGTCAACGACCCTGAGCTTTATATTTCTCTCAACTGAATATTGTATTTTAGATCACTGCATCTGACAGCTGCGGTCTCCCCACTAGGCCGCAGAGGCAGCCAAGTTTTCGCAATTAACCCCCATACTCAAAAAGTGTCTAACTTACGCCACAAACGGAACGACTGAGTTCACCCGACGTGCGACGAATAAATTTGTATCGTCGTCGTCACTAATTGGAGGAACGGTTAAATTATTGCCAGTTTAATTGTTCATACCGCGTTTGATCAACGCTATGCCACGAGAGTGTGTACAGTCGAATACAACTGTGCACACTCACCCGTTCATCACTTTGTAGGGCTTTGCAAATTTATTGGTCATAATAATTTTGACTTTGTTACTTTGACTTTGATATAAGGTGGAAATTTAATAAAGAAATTTGCGTATCTATGAAACTGTCATATGCAGGAATTTACAAAGCTGCCAATTTTTGTATTTATTTTTCATTAATTCTTTATTGCATTAAACAGTCTTAAAAGTTAACAGTCAATCAGTCAAACAATAGTAAAGTTATTGTGGAGACTGGTGTCTGAAATTGGTTAAAAAAACTGACACATTGTAACATTATTAAAATTATATAATATTTTAAATTTCATTACCAAATAATCATTGATCATTTATTACATATACAAAATCGTTGCCCAAACTATTTTCATTTAAGTGATCAGCAAAATTTCACTTACCAATTTTAGTACTAAAATGCTAAGATCTTTATCTTTATCTTTCGAATAGATTCCAAGTTCCAACTATTTTATAAGTAGGAGCTCATCTCTTGAGAGCCCTATTACTTTTTCAATAAACCGTGTAATGGCTTTTGAGCACAGCTTGTTAACTTTTCAATTATATGTGTATCATAAATCTTCGATGTGTTGGTACGATCCCGGCTGCCAATTTAATTTGTTCCTATATTTTCACTAGTCGTTTCATTAAGGCTCTGCTGTGTTACTTTAACTGTTAATAGTAATGCTTCATTATCACTTATTTTTAAATTCATCACAAAAATTAAACAGCCCTTTGACTGGACCAGTGTATATTTTTAGGTTATTTTTTCGGGGTTAATTGCTGGAACTACAGAACTAATTTTAATACCTTTTACACTTATAGATACTTACACTATCTCTGAGTAATATTGGATACTCGTAATCATATTCAACAAACAATATTCTCGGGGACATGCGATAAAGATTTTTGTGATAATATACCCCATGTAAGTAAAATATTTTAAGTTAGAGTTTTACAATACTTAAACTTTTACATTATTGTAACTGAAAGTACCCCACGGCTTTGTCACAGAAAACGCAATAAACCAACCACAGTCGAGCGCCAACCTGCTGTACTTCCATATATGAAAGGTGTCACTGACAAGATTGGACATATCCTAAAACGAGCTTCAATCAACACTTACTTCAAGCCGCCGAAGAAGATCAACCAATTTTTACGACCTGTCAAGTGCAACATACCCCTTCAAGATGTAGGCGTGTACAAACTGGACTGCGACTGTGGGCTCTCTTACAACGAGAAAACAAAGAGAAGTGTAGGAAGCCGCGTTAAAGAACATATAGCCGACGTCAAGCATAGGCGCGAAAATAAGTCTGCAGTATGCAAACATGCCCTAGAGAGGCCCAATCGTTACATCAGATTCGATAAACCACAAATACTCGCTAGAGAACAACGATTCATCCCTAGGATGATACACGAGGCTATTGAAATTAAAAAACATCCTAATTTCCATAGAGAAGATGGTTGGAATCTACCACCAGCCTGGGATCCCATCATACAAAATGTTAAATTCCAGCACCAACACCATACTGCCAGACCAAAAGATACTGTAAACTCTTTTTGTGTAAAACGGAACGCACCTGATTAAATTTAAATGAGGGTATACAAGCTACTAACTAATTATGAGACGACCAACACCTATGTCTCCCTGTGACCACGGACCCTGCAAAAGCTTCGAAACGTCAGGATAAACATTAAAAAGTAATGTGTAAAATAAACGCGAGTAGATCCGTAAAACTTGTTTCACTTTACATTATTAATTTGGCGTTTGGTAACATACCCTCTAGTTGTGCAATATGATCGGATAGAGGAAGATAAGAGGCTGATTATCCTCCTTTAAGCTTATATTAGCGACTGTATATGGTTATGTGACACCTAACGGAGCTCTTAGCTACTATTATGGCGGAGACAATGGTATTATGTGACATGAAATGTTAGATTATTAAATGCCTCCTTGTAAGGGCTTGTTTGATGTTCACATATTGTAGTGTTTGGCCTTCGTTTCACGTGACAAGTAACGCTTAATCTGGGGGGAAGGTGGAGGTGCAATTAACCTGGAGTCCTCAACTACTGGGGGTCTGGCTATCTTAATAGATTTCGGAATTCTTAACAACGTTTTTTGTTAACTCTTAGTAGGTATAAAGATAATAAGAATAGTTTATTTAGTTTTTTATAATTATGTACATAAATGAAGGAAAAAATATATAGGTAGGTATAGTGTTTAGCTACTTTGCTTTGCACCGACTTCAAACTTAGGTTTCACCTACGAATATAATCATATAATCTCTGAAATAATGTCTTAGATTTGAATACAAATTATTGTATTATTACTATTAAGTAATAATTTTAATTATTTTTAATAATAATACCTATATTTATATTTAAAAAAATTGTGACGGATGTTACAGATATTTAACTACCTTGGTTATATAATTTTGTTATTTTTCAATCCCAAAATTAGTCATTCATTCTAATGCTAATACCATAAACAATCCATATCCTTTGGTAGTCTCTCTGATTCAAATCCATGCAATCAAATAGGAGTCGCGACGGCAGATTTCCCACAATTTATGTGCCCCATACAAGGCAAGCGTTTTCTTATCACGTTTCAACTCGATTAGAACAAAAGACGGTTTAAAGGAAGCCGAATCGCGTTCGCGTTTATTTCCATACTATTAAGTCTATAGGCCCGGCCTTACGTTACAAATTATCGATTTATTAAAAAAAATTGTATTACAAAATAAACAATATAATTATGTATTTCTTACTGATGTAGGTATGCTACAACCTAACATCATAGTAACATAATTAATCCCAACCAGGGGGTCGACCGCCTAACGCTCTCGCTTTCGATCGCTTTGAAGGCGAGGCGAGGAGGAGGCGTCATCTTGTCATTTCGAAAGCAATATGAAAGCAATATCAAAAGCTATAGGCTATACCTTTCGATATTATTCGATATTATATTTCGATATTATAATAGAAAGCGAGGCGAGGGCCTCGCTTTCAAAGCGATCGAAAGCGAGAGTGTTAGGCGGTTGGGGGGCTGATCCTCTTAATGCCACTTCACATTTACAGAATACACTAAACATGCACACTAGTGTATGCCAAAGGCACCGTACTCGTAGAACAAGGGTACGACGAGCCGGTTCACACACCTGGGTGCTTTTCCCCACAACCACGGCCCGGTCAACCTGAGCCGAGGTTCGAGCCTTTAGAGGTGCCCTCGGGTTGTTCCGCTCTAATCCAATCCGAACCCCTCGGAGAATCTAGTAGGGTACGGGGACACGCACTAGTGCGTGATGCCGTTCCCTCTAGAAAAGCTCCGAATATGATTCGTTTCACACGGCTTGAGGGACTCTTTAAGTTTCTCCGCCCCCAAAAAGCCAAGTGAAGCTGAAAATGCTGTCGGAGAAAATCAGAAAAATTCTCTCAAAAAAAAAACATAACTAATAATAAAAGAGTTCAATAAAATCAAATAACATAGAGTAAAATTTATTATCTAACTCTATAAATTTGCATACAAATTATTTAATGTTACA